>CM017440.1:28159754-28522705 GCA_007726485.1 Eragrostis curvula | reverse complement strand
TTCTCCAAACTCCAAATCAATTTGGGCCTTTGTGGTGCTAAGGAAGGGACGTCCCAAATGAGGGGCGTTCCTTGTCAATATCCATGGTCCAGCACACAAAGTTCACCGGGACGGTTTGGCCTCTTATTGAATACCGGCACATCCTTCCGCAATCCCCATTGGAAAGCGAAAGGATGAGTCGGCCAATTGTAGCCGCATTGCTGGGGGTGGGTGAGGAAACTTGTACTTTAATTGCTCGAAGATTGCCTTGGGCATTAGCTCACGCTGGCCCCAAGTCGCACACGTGCGTTAGTTGAGTGGAATCTCTTGATTGCCACAAGGGTTACTGGAAAGCCTGATCAGCTTTTATTGTAGAAGGTTCTTCTCTTATTTGCATGTTCTCCCCTGATGGTTAGTCTTTATGAGGAGAACATTTCTCCTCTCGTAGTGATAACGTTAACTTTTTCATGGGAGATTCTGGTTGCCCAGGAATCTGCCCGGAATTAGAGGTAGGAAACAAGGCGCAGAGCTGAGCAAGTTGGGTTTATATCATTTTGTTAAAAACTCAGCTTGCTTTTTGGAAGAAAAACCTTCTAGCTGTGAATTTATATTTTCTAAAACTTTATCGTTGGCAGCAAGCTTTTTGTTGATTGATTCATTAATTTTAGCTTGGCCAAGAACCAAATCTTTCAAAGAGGGCTGATTATTGTAAAAACCAGGAAAATTGTTACCTCTATTTTGATTTTGATTATATCCTTGACCTCCGTTTGGACGATACCCGTTGTTGTTGTTCATGTAGAACGCATCTTCTTGGGTGTGGGGGCAATTCTTCCCCATGTGGCCCGTGTCCCCACATTCCTCACACGTCATGTGTGAGTCCAATGCACGAACACTACCACTTGAAGTGTGTTCATCCAAACGCTTCATGAGAAGGTCAAGTTTGGCGGACAACATGTCCACTTCCTTGACAGGGTGGATGCCTTTTGAGCGTGTTTGGAGTCGATCATCGCTCCACCCTTGATTGGAGACCATCTTCTCTATAAGATCTTTTGCTTGAGTAACGGTTTTGGAGAAGAAGGCTCCTCCAGCAGCGGCATCCATATGTCCACGGGATGTTGGTGTTAACCCGTTGTAAAAGTGTTGAAGAATGAGCCATTCTTCCATCCCATGGTGTGGGCAGGCTGATGTGTATTCTTGGAGCCTTTCCCATGCCTCGGGTATGGATTCATTTGTTGCTTGCTGGAAGCTTGCAATTCTTCCACGAAGAGCATTGGTTTTGCCCATCGGGAAGAACTTAGCGAGGAACGCCGTAGAACATTTGTCCCAAGTGTCAATATTGGCGCGGTTTGCATAGAACCATTGTTTCGCTTTCCCAAGGAGGGAGAGCGGAAACAAACGGAGCTTGATAGCATCTTGATTGCCTTCTCCCGTGCCTGACGTGTTGCATATTTCTAGGAATTGTTGGAGATGAGAGTTGGCGTCCTCGGAAGCCTTCCCACAAAAGGGTATGGCTTGCACCATAGTGATGAGGCTGGACCTTATGTTAAGTCCGGCGTCACCAACGTCGACGTTGGGTCCAATGGGCACATTGGCGATGGTGGGCGCGGAATATTCACGAAGGGTCTTTTCTGCCATGACGTTTGACGTAGATGGTGCGGAAGATGCGGGTTCGCTTGTCGAGAGTACTTGAGGGGAGACGACGACGCGGGTGTCGAGTCTTCCTCACAAGTGACTCGGGATTATCAACGAAGTTTTTCGGCAAGTCGAATCCACACATACACTATCCTGTTTTCACATCAAAGAGAAAACAGATCAAGGTTAGCCTGCATGGGCAATGGTTAAACCACATCAAGTGTAATCATGAACAATCATTGTATTCTTGTTAACCAATGTCTTCCCCGGCAACGGCGCCAGAAATGCTTGTTGGCGTCTCTTACGGTCACGCGGGAAACACGCGACCGCGGGGAGACGCCGGGGGTTATGGAATTGTTCACTTGCACTATTTAACCAAATAATCCACAACTAGTAACAAGTACTAGATATGAATTATAAGGTTTGTCATGTTAAATAGAATATCCGCAAGCGGACGGATAACCCGTTGTAGCATTTCACCCGAGAGTATTCCAGGGTATCGTATTTATATTTTCCCAAAGGAAGACATGGTTGACAAGAGTACTTATGTTCATGGTGTTACAAAAGATAAGTGATATAACCACATTCCAATGCAGGGGTAAGGTTTAATAATAATAATAAGGATAGTGTGACACACACGAAGGCATTCCACTCTCTCTAATAAAAGGCGAGAGACAATCCTAAGCAATGCTAAGTTAGACTAGCGAGCTACTACTCCAAAGGTACAACATTCATATAGCGTGCACAACCTCTACCTATCATCTAGCGTCATGCAAGCACAAGCAAGCGTCTAATGCCTAGGCAACATCGGGAGATCCGGCATACGCAAGGTCTGCCTCGCGACTCCGGCCTATTTACGTACTCCTATGCCGTGCCCGAACGTGGAGGGTTCCTTTGGATGGACAGGGCTGTCACTTCCTGCCACCTACCTCTACAAACCGTGGGACACGCACATACCCAAGGGTGGATAGACTACCCCGGCACCATGCCGGCGTTACTAACCACGACTCTAGATCCCTCGAGGCACCCCCAACCCTTCGGATCGACGGGGTGATAAATCTAGAGCACCTTTGCAGGACAATGAGCCCGATGCCTAAACATGAGAACAACTGGCCTAACTAGCATAAACTAGATAAAAGGGATCAAAGCTAGCACTAAGTCATGCATAAGCGTTCGTCGCTCAAGAACGAGCGACGAACGATGAATGATTAAGCAAGTTCAAGAATAATCGATGATCGAGTATGAACGAACGAAGAACGAATGATGAACGAGCATGAACGAACAACGAACGATCATACAAGATCATGATAGAACTAGCAAGCTCATAACAACTATATGAATACTTGTATTCCATAGATTAAATAACAAGTCTTACAAAGAGAAAGGAAGGATACAAGAGCACTACCCAATTCTCCACAAGACTTTGGGAGCAATAGGGCAACCCACTACTCAGCCTAGCACTACCTAGAATTGCCTCTAGCTCTAGTGTGAGGAGGAGGGAATGATCCTTGTGTATTGTGTGTCTTGGAAGGAGGGGGGGTACCCCTCCTTATATAGTCCTTGAAGGTCGGCAACTTTGAGGCGGTTCCCGAGGTCGGTGGCATTTAATGCAGGGGGAACCGACCTCCAGAGGTCGGTTACAAACCGCCATAGAAAGATGGGCCCAGGGGGCCACCCTGCCAGGTCGGCCGACCTGGCCAGGGGGGGTCGGCCGACCTGTGCCTGGCCCCTCCTGGGCTGGGCTTTGGCAGGTGGCTCCCCCTCTGGGTCTACTTCTCTGGTCCAGGTGCATTTGGCCTTAGTTGTGTTGGACTTTGACGAGATTTGGCCTTTTATCTTGGAGTTGCAATCCCGCGGCGAACGTTGTTTTGTAGAAGTGTTGATTCGTCGCCTTGGGGCATGATTTCACCTGGATTTCTCCCTTATTCCACCTGCACACTAAAATCTAGAGGTACATGTGGAAATAGGTTATTCTTAAATAAAGTGCGTGTAAAGAATGTCCAATCCTTCTTGTTTATTGAGCTAGTTGACGGTCGAAATTGGTCCGTAACGACCGTCAACAGTTACTTTAGATGTTATCAATACAATTTCATTTCATTTGTTTTAAATTACAATTGATACTAACACTTGATCTTAATGGTTTCGGCAGGTCTTGGACTCCTCCTGTCGGGGGTTGTCACAAACGCAAGGTCAACGGCATCCTGGGTCTTTTGTGCAAGCAACACTACCCTGGCATGGTTCTGATTGACGAGAGAATAGAGATGGCCGACACGTTTGACCACTACGCCGCCGTGACAGACGCGCCGGATCGAGATCGCAGGGTTTTCCGCAACAAGATGGAGCGGGTGATCATGGAGATGTTGGTAAGTCTTCGTCACTACATTGCTCAACACATCGTATTTTATTGATCATTCTTGAAATAATGGTTCGATACACCGCGTTTGTATGCAGGATTTCTACAAAATTGAAGAAGGCTTTGAGGACTTAGCGCGGCAGGTGGCACGTACAGCGTGTCACAAACTTGTGAAGGACATGCTGTACGAGGCGCGCACTTAGGCCATTGTTGATTTCCACGCTGCCAGAGATGTGAGGATTAAGAGGGAAAATGCAGTAACGATGACGCTGACGAAGGAAGAATACTTGGAGGTAAATATAGAACAAGCTTTCATGAGACTTAGTATGTTTAATTTGATCTTCTTATATGTAGTATGCTTGATTACGTGCAGGCGATTCCGTGGTGGATGGCAACACATCCCGATTGTTGGCAGGTGTTGGTGGACAAGTGGTGCGCCGAGGACTGGGCGGAGAGGCATGAGGCTTGCCGACAGCGTCGGTTGTTGATGCAAGGTGCATCACACCACCAGGGCAGTCTTAGCCTCAGCGAATATGCGGCCAGATATGTATGTGAAATCATTTATTCACTCTCGATCTCTGAATAATGCATAATTACTAATCATCTTTTTTTCTCCCTCCCTCAGGCTTCGCATCATGGTGGCGAGGAGATCAACACTTTCGAGGCTTTCGCGCTCTCTCACAAGGGCAAGGCGACGGCGGACATCCACTACAACCCGGAGGACCCTCCCGAGGTGTACAGCAATCCGAGCGCCTATAGCCGCCTCAGCTCGTACTCGGAGGTGGCAAAGGAGGTCTACGGGCAAGACTACGATCCGAGGTCACATGACCTTGATGGAGAAGTCGTGATGAGGGCGGGAAAAGGGAAGAAGCATGGGCGGTACTGGCTCGGTGACAGCGTCATCGACACGGCAAGTACTCCCACGCTTTCTCAGATTCGAGCACGGACCGTTAGTGGTGGCCCGAGCATACGCGAACGACCGACCGCTACACAGACCCTCCAGGTTATTACTGTTACATTCCTTGTTTGTTTAATTTTTTCATTTGATTCAATATTGCACTCGAGTATCACAATTGATTTCATATTGCAGGCCCAGCTTGAGGAAGAGAGGGCCAGACGGGAGCAGCTCGAGGCAAGTTTGGCCCAGCAGGTGCAGGAGCAGGTGCAGGCGCAGGTGGAGGCGCAGGTGCAGGCGCAGGTGCAGTCGCAGTTGTAGGCGCAGACACAGGAGATGTTCTCCTACTTTCAAGCTCAATTCGCGGCGATAGGTCACCCATTGCCGACACCTCCGATGTGGGCTCCTCGTCCTCCCATTTCTTCTCCGGTGAGTGTATTGTCAACCTTACACAACCTTAGACAACTTAGAAACATAGACAAACTTAGAGAATTAGAAAACCTAGAGACTTAGAAAACTTAGAGTTGTGCTATACATATTGAATCACAAATGTTATGTCTTCTTTTGTGCAGCCGATGCCTGGGTCAGCGGGGTCGAATGCTGGGGTTGGGGTTGGGGCGGGAGACGTGGATCTATCGGCAGCTCGCAATCTTTTTCCACAAGCACCTCCACCCTTTGATCCATAGTTTGTGTTTTATGGACTATATGTGTGGCTTGTTTGTGGTTGCGGATTATTTATGGACTTGTAAGCGTTTGTGGACTATTTGTGCACTTGTGACCGTCTGTGGACTATTTGTGGACTTGTGAACACTTTGTGGACTATATATGGACTAAATGTGTATTAATTGTTGGATTGTGGACAATTTGAGGATTTGGATGTGATATGAATTTGGATGCAACATGTCATATATATGTATAATGTCTGTGTGTTTTTTGAAAGGATTTGCGAAAAAACAAATAAAACATGTTCTGGACAAACACTTTTGCCGAGTGTATTTGCACTAACACTTGGCAAAAGTGGGCACCTTTGCCGAGTGTAGGTGCACTAGCACTCGGCAAAAGTGCCCACCTTTGCCGAGTGTAGGTGCACTAGCACTCGGCAAAGGCGCCCACTTTTGCCGAGTGTAATTAAAAAGACACTCGGCAAAGGCGCCCACTTTTGCCGAGTGTAATTAAAAATACACTCGGCAAAGGTGGGCACTTTTGCCGAGTGTATTTTGTGACACTCGGCAAAAGTTTTGCCGAGTGCCCGAGAAAGGACACTCGGCAAAAGTGCCCTTCGCCGTGTATGGACTCGCCGAGTGGGCTTCGCCGAGTGCTACACTCGGCAAAACTTTTGCCGAGTGTAATTTGACATTTGCCGAGTGCTGCAGACACTCGGCAAAAAGGGCAATCCTGGTAGTGCCTGTATGCTGTCCTCCAGTGGTATTGTTTTATCTGTATTGTGTTGGTAACGAAAAATAATATAATGTCAAGGAAAAAATAAAACTTCGGTCATTGTTGTAATAAAATGGATGTTGACTTAAGAATAGTTCAAATATTTTTATGACAACTGTTACTAATTGACTCACCTTAATGTATCACTTTTTAGATGGTTGGACTTGAAGTTCTAGTATGATATCAGTTACTTTTCCATGAGTCGTACCCAATTCTTCCACTTCGCTCCAGTTAACAAGTGTGACATTATCAATTGTTGGATTTAATAACAGAAAATATTACTAAAGAAGCAACTTCTAGATTATGCACCACACCTATCCTTCCATGGTTCCCAGGCAATAAGGATGGCAATATAATTTAGGCCCTTTGGAGATTCATAGGCACTTTCTGAATTGAAGCATACCATCAGCCAGACACTACAAAACCTAGGCTCCACATTGTTCAGGATAGTGTACCAAATACAAAGGGCTTTAGTTATCGCGACAAAATTTGCATGGAGAAAGTGTATGTCAAACCTAGATTTGACATTTGTTACTTATTTCAGAGGATTCTGTCTTACCCCAAGATATTTGTCATTTTGTAAACCATAGAAAATGAGGACTTTTACTGTTCCCTATACTAGCTTGTATCGTATGAAAAATACTAGTTAGTATTCTGAGGGTAATTTTGGAATTGTAGTAATCTTTTATTACTTCAGCGTGGAAATGAAGGAAGAGAGAAACACTTGCGGCGGCGGGTGTTGAAAAAAAAAGAAAGAACCATAACTCTATCAACTAATATGAAGAACATTGTTAGATCTTTTATGTAAAATTTGCACAAATCATAAAGTAGTCTGACTAATGAATCAAAATCTTTAATTTTCTTAATCCACAACACGTATCGGCACTGCTCTGATCCAATCCCATCTCTGTTCAACCAGTGAAAATGGATCTAACTATGTGTCTTCTTCTTCCTCGCTACGGCGCTGGGCCGCCGGCTGACGGATACCTAAATCAGGGTATCCTGATCTAGGATACTTAATCCTGCTAACCGTCTCAGCTTAATTGTGTAGGGCCCACAGGAACAGGTACACGACAACAGAGCGCTCGAGGGGCCCGCGGCCGACCCCGAGGGCACATACAAGTTCCGCCTCGCCCGACCCCCAGTCGGGCGGGCCCACGACTTCCGCCCCGCCCGACCCCGAGTCGGGTGGGGTCCACAGACTCCGCCTCGCCCGACCCCCAGTCGGGCGGGCCCACGACTTCCGCCCCGCCCGACCCCGAGTCGGGTGGGGTCCACAGACTCCGCCTCGCCCGACTCCCAGTCGGGCGGGCCCACAAGCCGCGCTTCGCCCGACCCCGAGTTGGGAGACTTCGTCGAGAAGATTTTCCTCTGGCAAGGAGGACAGGCATTTACGACGAGTAGCTGGGGAGCCTTAACTCTACCCAGCAACTCATATACTTGCAGGCACGCGATCTGACCTGCACAGTGACACCCGTCCCATCTCGCGGCGCCGCCTGACATCTCGAGTACAGCAGCGGGATGGCTACGGCATCATCATCACCCTGAACAGGGACGAAGACCGGACCGGCGACAAGACGGCCGCGACAGTCTGGGTTGACATCTCGACCACCTGCCCGGCGACCAGGCTGACAGGACGCCGCCTGACTAGAGCCACAGTAGCGGCTAGGGATCAGACTAGTGCGGCGCGTAGCCGCGCTGCCCACAACCCGGAAGCCCCGTTCCCATTTGTAAACCGGCTCGCTCCTTGACTATAAAAGGAGAGCTGGGTGCATGAGGAGGGGGGATCCCCGGAGAGATACAACACACACAGACATAGAAATACACACGAAGAGGCTTGGAGTCTTCCTCCTCCCTCGTCAACACTTGTAGTTCCCCTCTACAAGTCGAAACACGAACTACCCACGAACTGGACGTAGGGCATCGATTGCCTGAACCAGTATAAACCTTGCCTCTCTCGCAAAACCCTCGCCATCATAGAAGATTGTTAGACGCCGTAGTTACAAATTTACTTGTCGGCCGGTTTCTTAACACCGACACCGGCTCTCTGAAGCCTCTCGTCGTCACCATTCGCCGAGGCGTCAACGTGGGTGCGCGAGGACCACTGATCTCATTACTGATCCGTGGTAGCCAGGCGCATCCGCCGCTCCCGATCGCCATTGTTGTTCGTGCTCTCAACGTGGGAACAAGGAAATTCCCTATTGCAACTGCAACCTACTCGCCAGTTGACGTCCCTTGCCGCAAATGCTCTGCAGCAGCCAGCTAATCATGATTTGTGCTGGGCTAGGTTGGACCATGCGGGGAAGGGCTGGGTTGTTGCAACCATCAACGAAGAACCCTAAACCATCAACTAAGAACCCTAAACCATCAAAATCAGATTAATTATTAAACAAAATACTGATGAATATTGTAACCTTGTGATAAAACAATAATTACTAATTTGTCATTATTTTCTTTTCCGATTTTGATTTTGATCTTATTGTAACAATATAATTACTAGTCTGCCACGAATACTAGGTAGTATTGATGGAGGAGAGTAAATCGATTTGAACCGTCGGATCATAATACTAGCTAGTATTTTTAAATAATACTAGATAGTATGGGGGACTGTAAAAGTCCTCAAGAAAATTCATGGGAACTATGAAATCTTCTTTGCTTGTTCCTACTAACCTTTCATTACAGTAGTCATTTGATTATGCTGTTGATTATTTCTTGTAAATTTGATGCTTTCTTGAGAAAAGAACCTTGCTCTGCTGAAAGCTTTTCTGAACATTTTTGTTACTGTTTTGACAAGACGCTATATTTCAATTTACATTTCAAAAGTGGGTGTTACAAGATCATGGTACTAAAGTCAAAAGATTGGATTTACAGTTTAGGAGATATATTTAGTTCTCTGAAAATTCTGTACGGATTCAATATGAACTAGTTCTAGCATGTTTAACTAGATTTTCCACTATCTAATCTGCACGGCCCTGAGAGTCGCTTGCTCGCCAGCTACTGACTTGCGGCGTGTGTGGCGACGGATCATCTCGGGATTAAACACCACAGAATACGCACACGAAAGCTCACCAGAGCCAGCACGACGTGGATACCCTGAGCGGCTGGGTGTCGTTTAGGGGCATCACGGGCTCACGGCGGGAGCACCGTGGCCGCGACTCATCTGGGGTGCGTCGAGCCGCAGATCATCTAGATACGCCAGATTGCCGCTAGGAGTAGATCTTTGAGCTAACCGGCTCGACAGAAACTCTGTTGCTGGAGTGGTTGGTCAAAACTCCAACGATGGAAGCAGATCAGAGAAGTCAAAAACAGAGTAATCCATTCGTCCTCGCGGAGAGGCGCGAGCTTCTTCGAAGCTGACACTAAACATGGCTGCCTCAATAATGCGCAAGCATCGCAAGTTTTTTTTTAAGGATAACGAGAGGCGGTTGAGAAGTGGTCACTGTTCCAACTGATAATCAATTGGGCACATTCTTCGTTAGGTAGCATGCATAGCCTTTCATCTGCCATCATGGCATCAGAGACGCTCCTGTAGACCACTTCACCACCTGCACCAACACACTTTATAAGTTGTATACGCTCCATGTTTGTGCCAGCAAACATAGCGATCCAGTTCTGAGCAACAAAAGCGAGAAGATCAAAATAAATATCATCAGGCAACAGCTCCACAAGATTTGATCCTTGGATGCAATTTCCATACCAATCAGATTTGGCGTATTCAATACCAAGAAATCCCAACACGCCGTCGTACTCTTTGCTATCAAAGTATGAGTTCAGAATATGAGTCCCGTAAGACGAAATGTTTGGAACATTAACACCCAACTTCACTGCCTTGTTTATGATGCTCCAGAATGCAGCATTCAGCCGACGAGCCTCTGTAGGCTTGCAGAATACTTTCACTGAAGAACAGGTCCCACATGGAACTATGTCCGTATCAATCATCTTGTTTCTGATGGACAGCCTAACAGCATCCATCAGCGGAACAGAAGACTGATTTAGTGGCAGAAACTTGAAAACCGGTGGAAGTGCAAACATTGGTGCACTTTCTGTTGATTTCAAAAGTGCCTGAAAAGCATTTACGAAAGCAGAAGGTATGCATTCAAGAATACCTCTGTTCCATGGGCTGTCAAGCAGAATTGATTCTCGGGACGATGACAGCATGAAATCTGCTTGGATAATGAAAGGAAAGTTTGTGGACATTTCCGTTGGCAGGAATGCATAAACACCAGGCGCTCCCATCCCCCTACTCAACCTTTGGCCATGTGGAAATGCCAGCATAACAACCCACTGATCTATTCTATCTCTCTTCTGCACCCAGTATTCTGGTTTCACAGGAAAGTTCTGCTTCCATATATAATAGCTACAATGAAGCTCGCCTGTCTTATCCTCCTCAGCAGACAGGTGAAGAGTGTAGGATTCAGCACCAATATCCTTCCTAGTTAAAGCGTCAGCTTCACTAGATATAGAAATCTGACTCAGATTAGTCGCATTTAGATCATCATTAATCTCCCTAACAGAAATTTGCCTGATCTTTGACAGGAATAATAGTATTTCTGGGTGGGTACTTGATAGCTCCTTTTTCACTATTGTGACACGGTTAATTGTGACACGGTTAATTCGACAAACAATATTTTTGTGGTGACTATATTATGTGATAACAATTTGGCAGCTAGCCTATTATTATAATTTCACTTTACAGAAGAATGATTTAAAATATCATACAATTATTTCAGTTTTTAAGAAAAATGTGTTGTGTGCTACTACGCATCCATATGGACAATTGTAATTGACTTCCTGCTACAACGATCAAGCTTAAAAACAAAATACTATAAGAAAAGTGAAATTGAGAAAGATTGATTAATTTATTTTTAGTTTGCCATTCCTCAATTATAAAGACATTTATTATGCTATATAGCCATGTGTAAGTAAAGTCCAACCATGCTCCTCGAATTTTCGATGCACACACATTTACACAAATTCAACTGATTGCCTTGTAAATGTTTATTTCCATAACCCAAAAAAAGTGTGTTTTGTCTACGTAAAACAGTATTGTGTCAAAGTAAATCTGAGTGCAATATCTAGGTTTTTTCCATATGTACATTATTTAATCCGCAACCAATCACCAAATCATCTGCAACTAAATATTGATTTTTTCCTCAAAAAAGCATGCATATAAGCATCCTAACAAAATAACAATTGTTTCTTTAGGGCCCAAATTTAACTTTTGCAGAAGGCTCCTCGATTTGTTGGGACTTATAAAGGATTGACCACACGGCATGCTAGTTTGTACTAATAATAACATATATAGGAAACCATAGAAGATGGCACAAAGTAGTATCTGGGGCAAAAAATGGAGCCAAGTGCACTACTAGCTAGATTGGCCCGTACATGATTCTAAAACACGAGACTCACAGGTGATAAAGTCACGTTACTTTTAGCAACAAGATTGCAGAATAATTGCAGCATTTGCGCACGGTGGTGTAGTACCTGGATGAGTTCCATGAGGAAGTGGACGTCCTTGGAGTAGAGCTCCTGCGAGAGGTAGTTGACGGCCTGGTGCATGTCCTCCGCCAACGGGTTCTGCTCGCCGCGCCCGATGAAGTAGCGCTCGCGCCGGATCCTCTCCACGTGCTCCCTCGCCGCCGCCGTCGCCGCCGGCGACGGGGACAACATGGTTGCAAATGCCTCAGCTCCCTCTGCTGATGGCCGCAACCTTCAGATTGGGGGGTGGGAAGCTGAGAAGACGAAGGAACAAGGTGGTTATTGGAATCCGCGCGTGCTTGGTTGGGAAGTGGGGGGGTCCGAAGTGCAGTGGCCGAGTAGGGGTGTGTTTGGCGGTTGCTTTTCAAGCAGCTTCACTCTTGGCTTATGAGAAAAAGAGCTTTTGCCCTGCCAAACACTCTGGAGAAGAAGCGTTTATGAGCAACAACGTGATAAGCCGTTCTGAGAAAATGAACTGCGCTGCCGAAGCCGGAAAAAGTGGCTCATTTGGGCTTTCTGCTCAGCGCGTTATCAATTGCCTTTTAACTTGGTCACAAAATCCGAGTAACGGAGCGAACAAGCGACTCGAACCCTCTCCAGCCTGCTACAGCCCCGAGAGGCGAAAAAGTGAGCGGTCCTCTCCGTCGACGGCGTCCGCTGTCTTCCTCGCCTCCGATGGCCTCCGGGCCAGCGGGAGGTGGGGAAGACGGTGGATCTGCTGCCGGCGGAGAGGTAGGTCCTAATTCCTATAGGTTTAGGTTTTCTAGGTTTAGGTTTCCGGTCGGTGGCGGCGGGACGACGGCGGCGTCATCGGTATGGAGTTGGTCCTCCCGGGCCCAGCCTTGTCTCATCGGCGCTTTCCTCCGGCTCCGGCGACGAGCCTGTGGAGGGGGGGTTCCATGCGAGAATCCCCTGTTTAGGAGTCCGGTGCCAGCGGCGCGTCTTCTCGGTGAGATTTCGTGCCGCTCGGCCTTTTGCTTCGGGGATTCAGAGCTTGCTGTGGGGTTCATGGAAGATGGGAGAGGGGACTGGGCTCGGGCGTCCTGCGGCGGCGCACGTCGTCGTCGGCGAGCTGGGTCCCAAGGCCGGTGGATCTTGGGGCGCGGCCCCGGCCGATGGGCGACAAGCGATGGCTCAATCTCGTCGATCTCGACGAGTGTCTACTTCGGCTCAATCAAAAGCCATGTGGCGAAGGAGTTCCTCCGGCTGGGGTTCGTGGCGGAAGGCCCCGGCGTCGGTGGTGACCGGCGGCGGCGGTTCCTGCGTTGCAAAGGTTCCAGGGGTGTGTGTGCATTTTCTCTGTTCTTTGGGGACCTTTGTGCAAAATGGCTGGCATAGCTGTGCTCTGTATCCTTCCAGAATGTATCTGTACACGTATCTGTACTGTATCCTTAACTTAATACAGGTATGTTTGATAAAAAAAAAAAACTTGGTCACAAAATTACAGTGTTTGCCATCGTCCTGTCCCACTTGACCACATGCGATTTACTCCCGTGCCCGTGCCTTCGTCGGCCGTCGTCCAGCCCGCCGAACGGTGAAGCCGCGAAGGAGGAGGGTTCCCGGCCGGAGCTGGAGGAAGGCTGCCTGAAGAGGCTTCTCCCGAAGCTGCAGATGCGGATTTGGGTCGATGCCATGGACCGGCGGCCGCGGGATTGAGCTCCGGCGACGTCGCGGCTGTGCGGCATTCAGCTCCGGCGAGGGCGCGGCGTCCGCACCATGGCCAGGCGCGGGCGGGGCGGGGCAGTGTCCTGGCTCCCCGGGCGCGGGCGCGGCCGGTCCGTGGCGAGGCGCTCTGGGAGCGGGCGTGGCCTCCGCGGCCTCGCCGACGACGCCGCCGACCTCCGCCGCGGGCGCGACCACCTGTCCCACTGCATGGTGGACCTCGAGGACGCGCTCCGCCGCGAGGCCGAGCCCGACGCGTCGGGCTCGCTCGCGTCCCATCTCCGCCTTGTCAGTTGCCGTGATGCCTTCCGTGTGTGGGAAGCGGCGTCGCGAGCCATGGACGTGCATACAACCTGTTCGTAGAAATGCCTCAGTCGCTGCTTGTCTGCATTTTTTTTTTTTTTTTGAGGGGAAGCTTGTCTGCATGATAATGACTGAAATTGTTTCAACTTTTTTCTGTACTATAAATTGTTACTGCTTCGTATCATGAGGCTGAAACGCTCTTATCTATGTGTGCGATCGATGCTCTTTTTACTCCTGAGATACTCTGTCATAGTTATATTATGGGAATTTTTTTTATATGCCATCACTTAAACCTTCAATCTATGATTTTTTGAGAAAAATATTCAATGTATACCATCTATTCGGTGGAGTGATGGAATTATAAAAAACTCCTCAAAAAGCTTATGTAGAGGGTTTGAAAATTTCTGAAACTTAACATGACGGGAAACACGCACATAAAATTCAAGTCCGAACTCAACTTTCACTAAACAATGACTAGTTCCATCAATTTGCAGTTCAGTTTATTTTGTTGTGCAACATTATTTCTTTCATTTAACAGATATTACATGTGTATAACCATGTCTAAAATAGACATATGGGCACTTGGGTCATTTTGACAGGATAAGCTGTTTTAGAAAAGGCAAGATAAGCTGTTTTGCCAGACAGTTCCACAGGATAAGCTGTTTTCACAGATAAGCCAGAATGAGCCCAAAAAGCTATTTTCACATATAAACCATTCGGTAAGCTGTTTTCATAATAAGTCGAAGCCCTACCAAACACACCCTAGTTATTGAGCTCTGCTGCACGCCTCTGCTTGCAATGCGACCTTTGGATTGGAAGGCGAAGGGACAGCCGCACGGGCACTGTGCGCTGCAGCTACGTTTGAGTTTCGACCCGTGCCGCTGCAAAGTAGGGTACCGGGATGACCTGACAGAGGAGTGCCCGGCGTACCGATTCTATTCACTATCAGAAATCTATTTTTTCCCGAGTGTCCAAGCCTTTCCCGAGTGTAATATATCGAGCACTTGGGAAAGGTCACTTTTCCCGAGTGTCAAAGAACAGACACTCGGGAAAAGTACTGCACTCGGAAAAACAGACTTTTCCCGAGTGTCTCACCGAGCGTACACTAGGGAAAAGTACGACACTCGGGAAAAGTCTATTTTTCTGAGTGTGTTTTTTTGTGACACTCGGGAAAGGTTGAGCCCGGCCCCCACGTAACAGAGCATCCGTTAGTGTTGACGGTGGGAGAGACTTTTCCCGAGTGTAATTTATATGCACTCGGGAAAAAGTATTTTTTTTTTTAACATTTGGGCAACCAAATTTTTTTCCTGCCACTTATACACTTCAGTGTACTTCATGTTCAAATTTGGTTAATTTTACGATCCATTTACTAAATTTAGTAATTTATTTTCTTTAATTGTAATTTTTGGAGATAAGTCAAAATTGAACTGCAAGTCACTCGAATAATGGAATTGAGGTAATGAAAAAATGATATTCATGTTACTGAGTTGATCTTGACGCCGTGTCCAGGAGATGAAATGAAATTTCACAATTTTTGTTGACAAAATATCATTTCTAGCGTGTGATCGATTTGTTTTAAAATTCTATAAAATACAAATATTGTCAAAAAATTCCAAGCTTTGTCAAGATGTCACGATATCATACGGGAATGTTGTGATACAAAGTAGAGGGTGATTCGAGCAAGTTGTCACGTACGTTGTTCACAAAACAGAGAATATCCGAAGAGGAGACAGAGTTAGAATAGGTCATTATGATTCGAACACAAATGGTGTGTCAAAATTGAATTTGACTTGAAACCTATTTTTAACAGACACTAGATCATATAAAAAGTGTAATCTCAAATTTTGGAGAATTTTTTAATTTGTTTGCTATTTTTTAAGTTGCTCAAGAAATTTATTCCCCGAGTGTATACATTGTGCACTCAGGAAAGGAGGCTTTTCCCGAGTGCCAAGCTGATCTACACTCGGCAAAAGTCTAAATGTTTTGCGAGTGTAAAAAAAAAACACTCGGGAAAATGTTTACACTTGGAAAAATTTGGCTAAGACCCCAGCCCCCGCCTTTCCTGAGTGTCCGCGATCTCGGCACTCGGGGAAGCCCCACCCCCCCCCCCCCCCCTTTCCCGAGTGTCCTAAATCTGGACACTCGGGAAAGGTGTTCGGGA
Organism: Eragrostis curvula; assembly: GCA_007726485.1. Classification (NCBI taxonomy): domain Eukaryota; kingdom Viridiplantae; phylum Streptophyta; class Magnoliopsida; order Poales; family Poaceae; genus Eragrostis; species Eragrostis curvula. The sequence continues at coordinate 28,506,805 of CM017440.1, read as the reverse complement.
CTTAGCCAAATTCCAGCACCGTCTTCCTCGCTCAAAATCAAAATCGAACAGCGCCGACGCTCGCCGCATCCCTCGAGCGCCGACGCTCGCCACCGTTCGGAGCCGCGCCCGCCGCCCTCCCTCCCCCGCTCTCGAACGCAGTCGACTGCCACCCTCGTCGCGCCGGCGCTCTCCCCGCGCCGCCTCCCTCCCCGTGCCACCTCCCTCCCCGCGCCTGTGCCCGGCCTCCCTCCCTGCGCCCGCGCCCCGGCCGCCGTCCCCGCGCCGCCTCCCTCCCCGCACCCGCGCCCCGGATGCCGCCTCCCTCCCCGCGCCCCGGCCAGCGTCCCCGCGCCGCCTCCCCCCGGCCCCCTGCCCGCCGCGGCCTGCCGCCGGCCCCGGCTCGCCGCCGCGCCCCGGGCCTCCCTCCCTCTCCGGCAAGCCTCACGTCCCCGGGGTTCTTCTCCCCCTCCGGCAAGGTGAGCAGCCGTGCCTTTTTTTATTTTCTATTTATTTCGTGTGGTTAATTGAGCAGTGGTTAATTGTTTTGTTTTTCTGTTTATATTGTTTTTGTTTTGTGCAGTGGTTAATTGAGGAATTAGTTTAAATTTTGTTCAATCATTCGACAATTTGAATTGGTACAGATTCATAACCATTTGAATTGCATTCATATGAATGCTTGCAAATGAGGAACGTGAAATTCGGAAATAGAAATGGTGTATGTTATTGTGAAATGATTGTATGTTAATGCCTTCAATGTTGACGCCGATTGCGAGCGAGGATTGTGGATAGAAATAGCTGTCATTTCCAATTGCTATATGAGTTGTGGTTGTCGGCCATCGTGCCGTTGTTTTTTTGCAGGTATTGGAAACCTCACCGTGTAGGGGAGGTGCTGCCGAAATTTAGAATTGACATAGTTATGCCCTTTTTTTTCAGGTAGAGGCTGTTGCACCATCTTCCACTCGCCCTTGAGTCGGCACTTTGCAGGATAGCAAGGTGAGACATAAAAGACCCCCCCCCCCCCCCCTTTTCCATTTATGTCAGTTAGTCATGCGAAACCTAGTTAGGCGTCTCCCGTTCGAAAGAGATACGGTTGGAAATATGCAGTTATTTGCATATGTATAGCCGTATCTGTTTCGAATTGTCCACGTTTTTTGGACAGCCCGAGGATGTGTAGATGGGTTAGTTTTCGTGCTCTACTCCTATCTGAGACAGAGTTTCGGCACCATCTCCCTGTTGTTCTCCGGATACACAATCTCCTTGTCAGGACGTGTATTTGGAGAACAGCGGGGAGGTGCTGTCGAAATTCTGTCTCGGATAGGAGTAGAGCATGAAAACTAACCTCATCTGCACATCCTCGGGTGGGATTAGGACATATCTTCACCTATTAGACTGTATAAGTGAATGGTAGATGCAATTGATTTATCTATTACTCGGTGATATGTTAGGGGATGGATGACCGGGAGTGGATGTACACGGGCCTTCAAAGTCAGAGTGAGTGGACTAAGGAATGGATTAAAAAGACTCAAGTTTTCATGAACCAAGCATTTGCCAATGTTAAAGGAAAGCCTCCTCGGACCTTCTGTCCATGTAGTGAATGTGAAAACCGTAAGAAGCAAACAAAGGTGGAAATGGGTAAACATCTCATAAAGCATGGATTCATGGAGAACTATAAACGGTGGACCAGCCATGGTGAGTCCGATCGTGTGCGACACGAGGTCGTCAGACCACGCATCGATGAGGCTTTTGACGAGGATGCCGGGGTGGCAGACATGTTGAATGACTATGCAGAGGCACACAACTTCGAGAAAGACCGTAGGGAGGAGGAGCCAGAGCCATCTGCAAAGGCGTATTACGATATGTTGGGTGCGGCACAGCGACCCCTCACGGGCATACCAATGTTTCTCAACTGGATGCCATTGCGCGCCTGATGGCCATAAAGTCCGAGTTTAGCCTGAGTCATCGCAACTTCGATGTTATGTTGACAGTTATTGCCAACATAATTCCGGAAGGTCACATTCTGCCAAAGAACAAGTATGAGTCACAGAAACTACTTCGTGCACTTAAGATGCCATATGAGAAGATACATGCTTGTCCGAAAGGATGCGTGTTATTCCGTAAAGAACATGCAAAAGCCTTGTACTGTCCAAAGTGTTCATCCTCACGGTACTTGGAGGTAGAATCAGGTGATGGTGAAAAGCGGCAGACGTCGGTCGCTGCGAAAATCCTACGGTATCTCCCGTTCATATCGAGGATCCAGCGTCTTTACATGATCGAAGAGACCGCGAAGCAGATGACATGGCACAAAAAAGGAGTGCGATACCATCCCGAGAATCTTGTACATCCGGCCGATGGTGACTCCTGGACACATTTTGATCGAATCCATCATGACAAAGCAGATGAGGCTTGTAATGTACGTGTGGCACTGGCAACAGATGGGTTCAATCCTTATGGAATGGGGGCTGCCCCATACACTTGTTGGCCCGTGTTCGTCATACCCCTCAATCTCCCTCCCGGCGTCCTCTTTCAACGACAGTACATATTCTTGTCCTTGATAGTTCCTGAACATCCGGGGACTAATATGAATGTGTTCATGGAGCCTCTGATTGATGATTTGGAACGTGCTTGGAAGGAAGGGGTATTGACATACGACAAAGCAACAAAGACAAACTTCAAAATGCATGTTTGGTACCAGTATTCTCTGCATGACCTCTTTGCTTATGGGGTATTCTGCGGGTGGTGTGTTCACGGCAAGTTCCCATGCCCAGTATGCAAGTCAAAGCTGATGTTTCATTACTTGAAGAAGGGTGTTAAGTATTCTTCATTCAACAAACACCGATAATTCTTCCCTCTTGACCATTTATTCAGAAGAGACATAAAGAACTTTACGAAAGGTGTCGAAGTTAACGACCCTGCACCGCAGATCATGACATGTGCCGATGTTCGTGCCGAATTAGATGCTCTCAAGGTAAATGAAAGTGGTGAGGGATATGGTGAGCTACATGCCTGGGTTCATATCTCGGGCTTGTATAGGCTTTCATATATGGACGACATTCTTCTTCCACATAACATTGACCCAATGCACACAGAAAAAATATTGGGGAGGCGTCTTTCTGTACGATCATGGCCTATGCTGATAAGTCAAGAGACAATGTTAAGGCAAGAGTGGATCAAGCAACCCTACGCGACAGACCTAAGCTTGACATGGCACCTCCTAAACCCGGCAACAAGAGATGGATAAAGCCTAAGGCTGATTTCGTCTTGACGAGGGCCCAAAGAAGGGAAGTAGTTGAATGGTTTAAAACGTTAATGTTCCCTGATGGGTTTGCATCGAACCTGAGGAGAGGAGTGAACTTAGAAACTATGCGAATCAGTGGGGTCAAGAGTCATGACTACCACGTGTGGCTTGAGCTACTTCTTCCCTCGATGGTTCGAGGCTATGTCCTTGACCATGTATGGCAAGCGCTGGCAGAGTTGAGCTATTTCTTCCGACAACTTCGTGCTAAGGAGATACCAAAAAATGTGATCGCAGACATGGAAAAAATGGCTCCTGTGTTGCTCTGTAAGTTGGAGAAAATCTTTCCACCCAGCTTCTTCACTTCGATGCAGCATATGATTTTGCACCTACCGTATGAGGCACGAATGGGTGGGCCTGTGCAGAACCGTTGGTGCTATTCCATTGAAAGATGTCTAAAGGTTCTCCGAACTAAATGTAAAAATAAATGCAAAATTGAAGCTTCCATGGCAGAGGCATACCTTCTCGAGGAGGTGTCAAACTTTACTACAAATTACTATGCTGACAATCTTCCTAGCGTGCATAGTTCACCCCCTCGTTACAATATTGCCGAAAATGAGTCGAGCCTCAGCCTTTTCCAAGGGCAACTCGGAAGTGCAAGTGGTGCCACCAGCAAGTTCTTGGAATACAACAAGTGGCGCACGATGATGCTATATGTGTTGACCAACCTTAAGGAAATCGCGCCCTACATAGAGTAAGTTCTCAACAAGCCTACTTTCGATTAGTCATTCTTCTGCATCAAACCCTCTAATCTTTTTCCTCGTTGGCACAGAGAATTTGTTCATCAATTCTGGCGACGATCAAGGAATCCTACTTCGAACGAAATTGACACCCTACTTAAACAGGGTGCGGGAAGTGGAAAACCCGATTTCATTTGTTGGTTCAAAAAGAAGGTACTGTCAAACCAATTTATCTCGTATTTAGTTTGACATGCATTGCATTGCTCTTAATTGATGACCTATCCTGCTCTATGTTGCCAGGGCCAAACCGATGAGTCCATGAATGCCGAGTTGAGACAAGTTTCCAACGGCTGTGACTATAGAGTCAGGTTATTTAACGGTTATGACGTCAACGGATATCGCTTTCACACAACACGCTATGAGGAGAGTCGTCCCAATCGACGAACCACGAATATGGGAGTTTTTACGGCCGGCAATGATGGCGTCGAGTATTATGGAAGAATCGAAAAGATATACAAATTATCTTTTCCTGGTTGCAGACCTCTTAATCCTGTCATTTTCAAATGCCATTGGTTTGACCCGGAAGCAGTGAGACGGACTCCTAATCTTGGGCTAGTCGAAATTCGACAGTCAACGGTCTTACCAGGAGACGATGCATATATCGTGGCTACTCAGGCCACGCAAGTTTACTATCTCTCATACCCGTGCCAAACCGACGAACGTCTCCAAGGTTGGGATGTTGTGTACAAGGTATCGCCACACGGTAAACTACCTGTCCCAAACGATGCCGATTACACCATAGACCCAAACACATATGAGGAAGATGACTTCTTTCAAGACAATGGGCTGGAAGGGAGTTTTGTGATAGACTTAACTGAAGTGTTCGGAATGGAAGTAGACAATGAGGATGCTGGAGATGAGGTTGATAATGCGAAGGACTTACAACTTCTTGAGCGATTACATCTGGACAGTGATGATGACATTCCTCCTCCTTCGGAGAACCTGCATGATTATGTCGACATGCACGATATTGATGATGAGGCTAATGATCCACCTATTATCGACGATGATGATTATTTCTAATACATGTATGATCCGTACTAATTAGATTACTGCTTCTAATACTATGTGATTTTGGTTACTGTTTTTCTTTATTTATATTACTATGTTATCTCTTTTAAAATATGCTGATTTGTTGACTTGTTTTAATTGCAGGTGATTGGAGAACGATGGTGGGCGGCGTAGGCAAAGCTGTGAGCAAAGCTGTGACGAGGTCCTTGTCCATTTTTTACCGAGATGACGCCGAGGGTAGTCGGCGTCGAGGTGCAAGCAAGGGTGGAGGGAGAGGTGGCGGGAGAGGTGGAGGGAGAGGTCGAGGGAGAGGTGGAGTGATGTCACCTTCTAGGTCACCGTCGCCTGAGCAGGAGCACGAGGAGCAGCAGCAGTCTGAGTCGTCTGAGGAGGAGGTGGAGGAGTGCGAGGACGGGGAGGGGGACGAGGAGGAGGGCGAGGAGGAGGACTCGGAGGAGGAGCACGGCGAGGACGAGGAGGTGCAGGTCCAGGCCCCTACACCCAAGTCGCGAGGGTCGTCCCAATTGCCGAAGCGACCGATGCCTTTGGACCGTCGTCCGATAGTTCGCCCTATCCCTCCCCGGTAAGTTACTTTAGATGTTACCAATACACTTTCATTTCATTTGTTTTAAATTACAATTGATACTAACAATTTATCTTAATGATTTCGGCAGGTCTTGGACTACTCCCGTTGGGGGTTGTCACAAACGCAAGTTCAACGGCATCCTGAGTCTTTTGTGCAGGGAACACTACCCTGGCATGGTGCTGCTTATGGAGAGAATAGAGATGGCCGACACGTTTGACCACTACGCCGCCGTGACCGACGCGCCGGATCGAGATCGCAGGGTTTTCCGCAACAAGATGGAGCGGGTGATCGGCGAGCTGTGGGTAATAGTCTTCCTCACTACATTGCTCAACACATCGCATTTTATTGATCATTCTTGAAATAATGGTTCATTACACCGCGTTTATATGCAGAATTTCTACAAAATTGAGGAAGGATACGAGGACCTGGCACGGCAGGTGGCACGTACAGCATGTCTCAAACTTGTGAAGGACATGATGTACGAGACGCGCACCCAGGCCATTGTTGATTTCCACGCTACCAGGAACGTGAAGGTTAAGAGGTCGGAGGTAACAACGATGAGGCTGACAAAGGAAGAATACTTGGAGGTAAATATAGAACAACCTTTCATGAGATTCACTATGTTTCATTTGACCTTCTTATATGTCATATGCTTCATGATGTGCAGGCGATTCCGTGGTGGATGGCATCGCATCGCCCCTGCTGGACGGTCTTGGTGGACAAGTGGTGCGCCGAGGGCTGGGAGGCGATGCACGAGGCTTGCCGACAGCGTCGGTTGTTGATGCAAGGTCCATCACACCATCAGGCAGTCTTAGCCTCAACTAATATGCGGCAAAATACGTATGTCAAATCATTTCTTCACTCTAACTCTCAATAACGCATAATTTCTAATCATGTTTCTTTCCCCAGTTGGCGGCTCATGGTGGCGAGCCTGTCAACACTTTCGAGGCTTTTGCTTTGTCCCACAAGGGCAAGGCGACGGCGGCGATCCAGTACAACCCGGAGGACCCGCCCGAGGCGTACAGCAATCCGACCGCCCATAGCCGCCTCAGTTCGTACTCAGAGGTGGCAAAGGAGATCTACGGGCAAGACTATGATCTGAGGTCACACGACCTCAATGGAGAAGTCATCATGAGGGCTGGAGGAGGCAAGAAGCATGGGCGGTACTATCTCGGTGATAGCGTCATCGACACGGCGAGTACACCCACGCCCTCCCAGATTCGAGCACGGACTGTTAGCGGTGGCCCGAGCATACGCCAACGGCCGACCGCTACACAGACCCTCCAGGTTATTACTGTCACATTCCTCGTTCGTTCAATTTTTTCATTTGATTCAATATTGCACTCGAGTAACATTTACTTCAATATTGCAGGCCCAGCTTGAGGAAGAGAGGATGAGGCGGGAGCAGCTCGAGGCGACTTTGGCGCAGCAGGTGCAGACGCAAGTGCAGGAGGTGCAGACGCACATGCAGGCGCAAGTGCAAGATATGTTCACCTTCTTTCAAGCTCAGTTCGCAGCGATAGGTCACCAACTGCCGCCACATCCGACATGGGGTCCTCGTCCTCCCATTTCTTCTCCGGTGAGTCTCTTGACAACCTTACATAACTTAGAGACTTAGAAAACATAGACAAACTTACACTTAGAAAACCTAGAGACTTGAGACTTAGAAAACTTAGTGTTGTGCTATACATGTTGTATCACAAATGTTATGTCTTCCTTTGTATGGCCGATGCCTGGGTCAGCGGGGTCGAATGCTGGGGCTGGGGCTGGGGCTGCGCCTGTGCAAGACGTGGATTTATCGGCAGTTCGGAATCTTTTCCCATCAGTACCCCCACCCTTTGATCTATGATTTCTGTTTTGTGGACTATATGTGTTGGCTTGTGAGTGTCTGTGGACTATTTGTGGACTTGTAGGCGTTTATGGACTATTTGTGAACTTGTGAGCGCTTATGGACTATTTGTGGACTTGTGGACACTTTGTGAACTATATGTGTATTAATTGTTGAATTATGGACTATTTGAGGATTTGGATGTGGTTGTGGTTGTGAAATGGATGTATATTGTCATATATATTAAATGCCTATGTGTTTGTCAAATGGATTTGTCAAGAAAACAAATTAAACATTTTCTGGAAAAAACCTTTCCCGAGTGTAATGACACAGACACTCGGGAAAGGTGGGGGAGCTTTCCCGAGTGTTTTTTCAATTACCCCCTTTCCCGAGTGTAATTCAAAAAACACTCGGGAAAGGGGGGGTACCTTTCCCGAGTGTATTCTATTTTGGCACTCGGGAAATCTTTCCCGAGTGTTTTCTTGGCACTCGGGAAATCTTCTGCCGTCAGGTCGCCGTCCGTCTGTTTTATTTTTCCCGAGTGAGGTTTTGACACTCGGGAAAGCTTTCCCGAGTGCCCGACAAAAGACATTCGGGAAAGGTGGTATTCGTCGTGTATCCCCTTCCCGAGTGCGATTTCCCGAGTGTTTTTAGCCCTTTCCCGAGTTTCTGGGACACTCGGGAAATCCCTGGATCCTGGTAGTGATTGTGGTGCGAGTGGAACTGCATCTTTGATGAAGAGCAAATTCCTTATTTGCCATCAAAACTTTAACTCTTACCTTATTTGCCATCGAAATTATGCACTTTCCTTATTTGTCATCGGATCAAAATTCACTTCCCTTATCTGCCACTCTAATCACTTTGATGATTAAATTATCGTGCTCATATTCTGCTGCAGTAGCAAAATGGATTCATCGCAGTGTATAGCATATGCAATGGAAAATTCAAAATTTTCGGATGAATATTAGAGGCAATATTTTATTTTTATGCAAAATCAGCTCAATTTTTCATCCAAAAAATTTGAAACTTTTTTGGGCATTAAGTACATATTGAGACAAACCTATTTTTATATTGTGGCTGAACACTGTTGTGGCACAAGCAAAATTTTCTATTAGCCAAAGTGACCAGCAAATAAGGAAAGTGTATAATTTCGATGGCAACTAAGGGAAGAGTTAATGTTTTGATGCCAAATAAGGAGTTTACTCTTTGGTGAAAGTGAAATGCTGGAGATTTCAACTCAAAAAAAAAAATGTTGTACATTTTGCCAATCTTTTCTACATCAATCCAAGTACAAGTTCCACTCAAAATGTTGAAAAGCGAAATTAGTTATACTTCAGCTTACAACCTCCATCGGAGCAAAACTTCAGGAGAAATTCGATCTCATCTGTGCAACTCTAGCAAATGGCATATTTAAGGGAGAGAACAACGCCGCCCACGTCGGCTCCGCTGAACTGAGCCAAACTTCACGCTTACACTCGCTTCATGTCGCATAATTTTGGCTCATAGCTTAGGCCATATCACCTACGAGCTGTCATTCCACCGCGACCACCTCCAACAGCTCGCGATATTGAAGAACCCTAGTGGGCGCAACAGCATATTAGAATTGTTCGGGAAAATTTTAAAAAATTGTTCTTTTTTTTGCGAGGAAAATAATGTTCTATAACATGATCAAAATTGTTTCGGTTGTTCCACTGAAATTAAACAGATTGTTCTTGAACAAATTAAATTGTTCTAGATGCAAACTCAATGTGTTCTTCGATGGTACACGTACCAGCAGAAGAGCACGATGATTGTGAAAGGGAGGAGACGAGCTCAAAGCTTAAAGGCTAACGACGGCAGTGACAGACAGATGTTATGCGTCGGGGAACAATCTTCAAACACAAAGAGTTTAAGCCTCAGAGGCTCGACGATCACGAGCCTCGAGATTTCGCGTCGTCAAGCTTCTGATCGGCTAACATACGCAACGATCCTCCATTTGTTTGCAGCTGACAATTTTGCATAATCTGTTTGCTCAATTTCTGTCTTGGAAGTTCAGAGTTTCTAAAATGCCATTAACAGCTTTTGTTTTTCATTACTGCACAGCTATGAAAATTTTGAACGAAGAGTAAACCAAAGGCAAGGAATTCGTTTCCTGGGTTAACTAGGTTTATGACGAGCTATCCTGTTGATATGTCCTTGAAACTCAAATAGTTTGTACAGTAATAAACAGATAGGTGGTCAAGCTTACTCAGGAGAGCTGCGTTTGGGCTTTACGAGTCTGCGTCAAAAAGGAGCATGGCTTGGTCTACAACACTAGGCTTGGATCGTAAAGGCAGAAAATGTTTACTTTACCTAAAAAGGAAGCTTTGCACCTATTTGCCACTTTCATATCGGAAGAGGTGTTGCCTAAATGGCGCCTAGACTTCCAGGTCGTACGTTCCAATCGTGTGTGCAGCGACTATTCAGAAGAATGAAATTCAGCACGCTATTATTGCTCGCTAGCTAGACACCAGTCTGGGCATTTTATCAGCAAGAATGCACTGTTGAATATGACTGGTACACCACGCATTATACGCTGACTAATGCATTCTCATTTCTCCCATGCTGCAACAGGCAGCCAGAGTAAATTTTCAGGTAGAAAGCCTTTGAAACCTTTGAAACGAAATTTGTTCACGGCTAAGCAAATTCGGAACACCGTGCATCTCAAATCGATGAGGCATGAACGTGGTACTGCAATAATATTACTATATACTAGTAACTAGTGCCTTCTCCCACTTAGATTAACATGTGCACTGAAGCTACTGACAAGTTCTGTTTCAGTTTGCATAAATGGAACATAACAAGTGAAATGGAAACTCTAGTATCAAGGCCCAAGTAACATTCCAGAAGACGCCACAGAAGTCACAATCTTGAACCTCCAGGCACACCACCAGATTCTTAGACCATCAGCAACCTGCCAAGAGAACTCACATAAGACCCCGTCGGAGTGAACAAAATTGACGCAGCATACAGACAATATATATGCGCAAAAGGGCATCTAACAACAAAGGTGAGGAAGTTACTGACCATGAACACGTCCGCAGGGCTAAATTTACAGACCGCTAATGGATCTTGGTGCCACCTGTTGCTCTGTGCATGAAAATGGGATAGGGACATTGGCATCAGTGGGTTGTACCTATGGTTATATATAATGCTGAGAAAATTTAGAAGGACGAGATGAGACAGGTAAAGTTTTCAGGTCATGTACCTAGCATTGAAGAGTTCAGGAAATCCTCATCTTCAGGGAATAGCTGCAGATTCTTTGACTTCAGCAAGAACCCAACAGCGGCATCCTGGAACTCCAGCAGGCTGCCAAGTTTTATTAGTTCGTTGAGCGAAGGGACCTGATCCTGCATCTCAAAGAGCAGCCCTTGAGATATCTCATCCGCAAAGTAGGTTGCGTATTCGATCTTCTCTTTGTAACTGACTTCACCATCGCTTAGCTGCATGTAAAGCTTGGAATTCTCCCTCTCCCAACGAAGTTTCCGGCTAGCCTTCACATCCACAACTCCTCCAGAAGACAACTTTACACTATAGCCAACTGTGATCGGTTCATCTGTCTCGTGGACTGTCACATTCTGAAGGCAAGAAACCATCTTGTGCCTCTCTGTAGCAGAAATGTCGACTGCAGGATTTGCAAGGAAAGCGAGAATTATTTGGAGCAGACCAACCTTAAACACCTTTCTCGCGTCAACTGTTATGAAACCATTCTCTGAGGTGAAAGATTCGCTCTTCATCGCAGCATTGGATATTGTCTTAACACCAATACTACCATAGATGTTGTTAAGCTTTGCTCGAGACATGGAAGGGCGACTAGAAGAAGGATACCAGATGAAAAATGACTGTTGAGGAAGATTGCTGAATAACTCTGTCAGAAGTAGATCGTCAGGAATGAAGACATCTTCCTTGCTTGCTAAAATGATTTTTCCATCGGTACATACTGGAACCTTGGCACAACCAGAAAGCAATTTCTCTGTGGTTTTGCTCCAGTTTGTCGCCACAAACTCCCAAAAAGCAGAGCAATCAGATATAGGTAGCTCGCTGACCGAGCTCTCCCATGTTTTCCATAGTTTGCAATAGTCTTCAGTACCAGGGCCATGCCTCACACCCAAAACTGGAAAAAAGAGATCAACCAGCTTCACATCATAGTATTTTTCGAGAACATGTAGCTGGGACCTAAAAAGACTGTTCCTGTCATGCAGAACACAACTTTCTGAGCCCACCCATTCTCCACAACTTGGTATCCATATCCAATTGCTGTTTTTGATTTCAGGCTCCCATTTGCACTCCATCAAGTACATGTAGATCCGACAAATAGAAGTCATATCCGTGTGGCCTCTCAAATGTCGAGCAACAAGATCATGTCCGCAGCTAACATTCACAATTACTCCAATTCTTGCAAGCGTATCTTTAAATGAGGTTATCTCCGAACCATAGAATGCATCATCGATGAAAGGGGCATCTTCCTTGCAGATAGATGACTGGTTTGCATCAAAAAGGATACATTCATCAGGACATTTGTATCCCATTGATGTCTTCAACCAGCTCTTGCAAATCTTATCCTCAAATCCATTAGGAAACACAGTTGAACAGCCCAAGTAATCCTTAATGCACTGAAGCAGTGACAAGACGGTAGCTTTTGACATGACCGAAGTATCACCAGGAATGTTGAGGCCAGCAATGACAAATCTAGCACCATATTTCGCTTCCACAGTAACACCCAAAGCCTTAAGTTCATCTTTATAACCATAAATCTCCTTTCCTAAACCATGACAAGAGTCACCATGATCTATGAATGGTAAGTTTGCTATGGGCGACAAAGGGTCCCATGTCTCATCAAACAAGATTGCTTCCGAGGGAGATCTGAATCCCAGTGATGTGTGCAGCCACTTCTCGCTGCGCATGTAGTTCAAAAGTTCAACAGGAAGTGGGCTGTGTGTTTTCAGCTGTCGATAACATCCCAGTAGTGCCAGGACACTTGCCTTTGTAAGTGATGAACTCGATACCAGCTGCTTGAAACGATGAGCAATAGCCTTCGATGCCTCACTGAATCTCGTGATCAGGCCAGTTTTCTTTAATTCTTCTTTGAATGAGCTGATCTCACGACCATAAAATCCATAATCAATTACAGGAGTCCCATCAAAGACCTTTAAAAGGCACTCCCATTCAGGGTCGACCAGAAAAGTTTCATTAGGAGCACAAAATCCCATGTTGGTCTTCAACCATTTCAAACCGTTGAGCTTCATTATGAAATCATCACAAGAGCCCAGATTTCGAATACATTTGAGGATTAAAACAGTAGCTTCAGAGGTAACAGTAGTTGAACTAAATTTGAAATTGTCAATCACAAGTCTGTAGTTGTCTTTGAATCCAACAATAACGCCAAGCAATTCCAGTTCTGACTTATAGGAAAGGATTTCCTCGCCATAGAACTTGACATCAAGGAATGGTTGGTTACTGATACGTGATGCCACTGCCCAATCTGAATCTTTGATGATACAATCACCAGGAGGCCTGTTTCCAAGAGTGCTCTTCATCCAATGTCCACCTTTCACGCTGTTGATTAGGACACTTGGAGATAAAACCTTCTCTCGTAGAAATCTAATGAGGCGAAGCAACGCATACACATTCTCTCTTGTCAGCCCTGTGCTCGCAGCCATAGACATGAGACGAGTTCCAATATAAGTCGATGCCTCCTGGAATTCAAATCTGACGCCAATTACCTTGAGTTCCTCATTGTATGTATGCAGCTTGTTTTGATAGAACTGTTGATCAATCATAGGTATATCTACAAAGGAAGATCCACTTTGCAAAAGACTTCCCCAATTAGCATTGGACAGAAATGATTCTTTTGGTGGCTTGTTCCCAACTGATGTCTGTAGCCAACTTTCTTCTTTTACACAAGCCAAGAATTTATTTGGTAAAGGTACACCTTTTGACTTCAGGTTCCGTATCCATTCCAGCAATAAGAATGCATTATCTACAGTTAAACGTGTGGACACAGTAGGAAAGATTGCATCTGGTGGGTTTATGAATGGCACATCCGAGGCTTGCAGATTTTCCTTCAGGAATTCCAATAGCTGATCCTCTGACGTGTAGTTTCCAGCAAAACAGCCTTCTGATTTGTAATCTGCTGATAATTCAATGTATCCGTCATTCCTCCATGGGTTTGTGCCCATCAAACCAACCCACTTGCTCCCCTTGGCAGGAACTATAATGCTAGTTCTCTTCTTGACGACATCTCCATAGCTGTCAACTACTGGCATGACCCTGCACAGTCCTCCTAAGTAGTAGCTCTCTATGTACTGCTTCTTTGATGAATGATACATAAAGTGTGCAAAAGAGATAGTGGACCTTCGATCATTACCCAAGGATTCGACAACCGCCGATCCATAGCTATAGACAGAGAAAACCTCCACTCGTGCATGATTCTGAAGCCAACTTTTCACAGTTTTCTTGTGTGAGAAATCGTTCAGAGCTGTCTGTGTGCTGGGTGGGAGAAAGAACCGGGCAGCACATTGAAACTCCTGATTCCAGCTGATTAGCCATGATATGTACTTCTGTTCAGATGAAATGCACAACCTATCATTCTGTTGACTAGCTCTTGATACGCTCCAGAAAGAGAGAACACCACTCCTATCAACATACTTCAATAGGGGAATGGACCTCATGTTTGTGCCACAAAAACAGTCCAGCCAATTGGTTGCCACAAAATATATAATTTCTAAGTACAGATCTTCCTGTACCTCCTTTATAAGATTAGAACCTTCTATGCATTTTGCATACCATTCAGAGTTCACGCTTTTGATTTCCATAAATGCAAGAACACTGTTGTATGTGCTATTGTCAAAGTGAGCACTAAGAATGTAGGTTCCATGAGTTGACAAGTTGTTCATATCTACTTGAGATTTCCGTGCTTTGGCAATGATAGTCCAGAATGCTGGCTTGAGCCGTGCAACTTCAGTTGGCTTGCAAAATATATTCTGTGAAGTATAAGATTCACATGGAACTATATACTCGGACATGACCTTTTCTTTGATTCCAGACCTAATCGGTTCAAGCAATGGGATAAGCGAAGGATTTACTGGCAAGAAGTTGAACATAGATGGCAGCGTCATTGCTGGTCCATTAGATTTCACAAGTGTTACAAGAGCATTCATGAAAGCACTCGGGACACACTCCAGAATTCCCTTGTTCCATGGATTATCGAACAATATTGCTTCCCTTGATGAGGCAAGGAGGAAGTCAGCCTGAATAATGAAGGGGAAGTCTATCACCATCTCTGTTGGTAGGAAAGCATAAACACCAGGAGATCGTTGCTTCCCTCGGGACAAACGCTGACCAATAAGTGGAAAGGCCAGGGTTATCACCCACTCATCAATTTCAGCACGTTTGTCCACTCTGTTCTCTGGCTTCACAGGGAACTTCTGCCTCCACATATAATAACCACATTCTTCTTCTCCTTTTCCACTCTCTTCAGCGGATAAATGGAGTGTGTAAGACTCGGCATGCATGTTCCTCCTCATTTCGTAGTCCAATTCACTTGATATGGAGATGTCACTAACAGTGCTACTCTTGGGATCACAGTTATCTTCACGGACAGAAAGCTTCCTGATCTTTGATAAAAACAGTAGCATTTCTGGATGCAAGCTTGACAGCTGCTTCTTTACTGCATCAACCTTCTCACATTTCAACGGTAAGATGATGGTTGTTGTTGGAAGGACTTCGGAACACCCATATAGATCTTTGATGTCTGAAAGGCTTGGTGTCGATTCCACCCACTCTGGGACAATGTATCCAATATTACATTCTACACAAGGCTTCTCATTGAACTTGATTTGATAGCCATTACTGAAGATATAGGGCTGGTTTGATATCAGAAACACACTCTTGAACCCAATACCTGAATCAAAAGACACCACAATTCATAACAAGGAAACACTGATAATAAGGTACGTAGTGGTAACTACAATTGTTTGCAATGAATTAGGTGCGCAACAGATAAAAAGGATGGTGGAAGAAATCAATATACAGATCATGTAAGCTAACAAAGAATTGAGCACGTCTAACTTGCTATTCAATAATTAACTATCCTTTGTAGGAACAAACTCTAATATGCCAGGTTAAACTAGTCCATCTATAATTTCCTATATTCAGTTTGAATTTTAATTTATCAAGTTAATTCATCACACCATGTAGAGTCTATGAATATTGATGTTACACGGGGATTTGAATGTGTCAGCCGTTGAACCACAACCAGAACTGTATCACTATATGATACTGGCCGCCCAATCAAACTTTAGACACTAGACAGATCTGTGTGGTAGTACCGACTTCACATAGTCACCACATAATTAAGCATGGAAAAATATTCCAGCCTTGTGACAATATTATTTGATCTACTTGATAATGTCACGAAAGGCTTCTTACGATTTCTCAATTCATGAAAAATAGAAACAATGAAAGAACACAAATGTTCTGATCAGCTGCAAATGCTTACCTTTTTCTCCAATGTAACCGTGATGTCTGTTTCCCTTCTTTGTTGATCTCCCGACTCGACAAATAGAGTCTACATTTGACGAAGAGAATCCCTTTTCATTGTTGAATATGAGCAATGTAGAGGAGGCCCCAGTTCCAGTAATATCCTTTGATGTGATTAGAAACTCCAATGAAGGAGCTACTCCAGAAGGGTATTCATTATCCTCAGCGTTCTGTTTTCACAAAAGAAAATATTCATCATATGAGAAGTTGCATAAAGATTCATTATATGTACTAACTGCAATCACAAGCAAGCAGGCAGATTGATCAAATAGAAGGATCTACGGGGCAGCCACTGGTTGGATTCCTAATTAAATATGCACATAATAGGAGGAATCACACGTCGTGCATTCAGATAATACAAAAAAAAAGTAACAACAAACTGGTAGCACTGGCAACGTGAAAGGAAGATTTATACAGCAAAGTTGGCAGCACAAAACAAACTATGTCACTAACCTTCATTGTTATCAGGAACATCATTTCAACACGTTATTATGGTGAACTACTTTTAGTTTCAATAACTTAACTATATTCCCACCCACCTTTTTCTGCTTAATTCATACATTGATGATCAGAGGAATAATTGGGTACATGATAAACCTACAACACAAAGTACCATTTCTCTCTGCAGTTAATTTTGATAGTTTACCCTTTTGCAATCTGGGTGAAAACAGGACTCTTGTAATACAACAGAAGAAAATGGATCTATTCCTGCAGGCTACACTCTTCAATCAACCTTATACAACTGATAAGTTCGATTGAGGTTTTCGTTGACTAAAAAAAAATTGCTGCAAAACTTGATAACCAGCAAATACATGATAAGTTTGTGCAGCTGACAATAACCTGATGAAGTTCACCATGCTTGCAGTAGCTATAAGCAAACATCTCATGTAAATTAGTTCCATCTGTACACCCACATATAGTAAAGCAAATGCGGCGCTACTATGCTCCGTCAAATTGAGTAATTCAGATTTATCATTGTTTGACTTAAGACCATATCAAACCATTTCAACATGGGGTGGCCATAATATTTATACTAACTAGTACCATATCCCATTATTTTGAAGGTACGCACACTCAAACATTAGGAGTGAGCAAGAAGCTAACTTCAAAAAATGAAAAATCTCAATAGTTTATATGGAATGGTTTTCGGTATGTAACCAATGGTGAAATATTGTCAAAAAAAAAAAAAAGAAGACAGCAACAGGCAGCTAGCGTCTTGATGTATAGTTACAGTTAAATTCTAAATCCTTTTCATGCTCATAATTACATATTTTTCTACATGATGAAAAAACAGGTCCAAGACCAAATACTGTCATAAATTTATCTCCACATATATAGAACAAAACATTTACAAAATTATTACAGTTACTGGTTTTGTGAGACTATTCACTACATATGTTCTAGTCTTCAAGCATGAAAATTTGTAAGCAGCGTCTCACCCCTTAAAAAATTCTGATTACAGAGGGCAGAGAAATATTGATGCAGTGCATAATTAAAAAGGTAATTTGGAGCTGACCTTGATTGTCTTTCTGTGTGTTTCCGAAATAATCTAAATGACATTTTTCTTTTCAGTTCTACATCATAAATATTGCTCTTTAGCTATCATCTATGATCTCAAAAACATCGTGTCAGTTTAAAAAGAATCTCTGGATCACGAACTGAAAAGCAAAGTTGGTTTTTTGTTCAGCCAGCCATGGAGCACCAACTTGGTGTTCCATTCACCCAAAAATATACGCTGCCGGTAGTGGGCCAGGAGTTCGGGCCCAAAGGACAGACAAAGAGTTTCCAAAAGACAGGTAAAAGCACACACTATGGATTTTAGTGAGAAGAGATCCCATTAAGTAGTCCCTTCACATTCACATTGTGGGAATAAAACGAGAGACCTACCATACGCGCACACAGGAGTTGGGTGGCCATGGACCATGGTAAAGCATTAAAAAAATGATACTAAAATTTTTTAAAATAAGAAAATGTTACCGATTGGTTAAAAAACAAGAAAAATGTAAAAAAAAACTTTTGGAAGATCTGGAGAGAGAGAGAGAGAGAGAGAGAGAGAGAGAGAGAGGAAAGACAGAAAACAAAAGGCTAGCAAGAAATAGTCACTTGGCCAGCCTAGTAGTAGTAAGGATAATTTGGGACCCATTCACCGATTTGGCAAATCAAAGTAAAATTAGTGCTAATAACACATTATACCAAGAAATTAATTTTTTTTCTTTGCCATCAAATACGTACTCCTAAATTTGCAGACGGGAAACATTTAAAGAATTCAATGAAGAAAAACCAGGAGAATACAGGCAGATATTCAGCCGACAGATACGTCCAGTCTAACTAGTGAGCACATTGGCAAAGAAATCAGGAGGCCTAGTAATGCAATGTGCAGCAAAAGAAAAAAAATTTGGAAAGAAACCAAGGGGATGAAGGGAGCAAGGTTTGGTGACCTGAACGAGTTCCATGAGGAAGTGGACGTCCTTGGAGTAGAGTTCTTGCGAGAGGTAGTTGACGGCCTGGTGCATGTCCTCCGCAAGCGGGTTCTGCTCGCCGCGCCCGATGAAGTAGCGCTCACGCCGAATCCTCTCCACGTGCTCCCTGGCCGCCGTGGTCTCCGGCGTCGCGGCCGGCGGCGACGCCATTGCGGGCGGTTTCACCGGACTCTGAAGGGGAAGAGACGGCGCGCGGCGACGGTTCGGGGGAGTGGGGAAGGGAGAAGAGGGGTCTTTTCGTTTCGGCATCTTCGCCGCTTTTACAAATGACGCTGACAAAGAGGGGTCTTTTCGTTTCGGCATCTTCGCGGCTTTTATAAATGACGCTGACAACGACGGTGGCTTTTGTTTCTACTTTTTGACGAGGAACAACGGCGTCTTTTGGCATCCTGACGTTTCCTTTCGCAAAGAATACAAAGCGGCTCCATTGAAACCTGGTAAATTTGGGGTGTTGAGTTTAAATTTTAGAGAAGTTTAAACTTTAGATAAGTTATATTAAATAAAGTTTAATTATAAAATTAATTACAGAACCCTGGTCTAATTCGCGAGACGAATCTAATAAAGGTAATTAAGCCATGATTAGATGATGCGTACTGTAGCATCACTGTAGCGTCACTGTACCAAAACATAGATTAATTATGCTCGTTAGATTCGTCTCGTAAAGATATACCTACCTGTAAAAAAGTTTTGTCATTAAATTTTATTTAATATTCTTAAATAATAAGATTCCCTTTGATGTGATGGGTCTAAAGTCTAAAGTCTAATGCAACGATCGCATCCTGATTTGTTCCCAAAATAAGGTAGCACAACATCTAAAAGTTAAATCATGTTTCCGCGTATGGGCAGTTAGTATTACATAAGAGGATTGCCATATTTTATCACACTTAGTATTTTTCAAACTTGATCGAGACCATCTTATTAAATAGTACTTTACTACTATTTTCACATATTATTTTCTTTTTCTTTAAGTCATCGATATATTGATAAAGAAAAGCGGCTCACATTCGAGAATCCACGGACCCCAAAGACAACCCACCAAAGCATAGAATAGTAAAAATAACCAATGGCCCATGTAATTTCCACTTCATTTTTTTACCAAAAATGTCGTCTTCATTTCAGTCCACCGAGAGTGAGCTAGTGCAATGTAAAAGCTACATTTGCCCGTGAAATTACAGTACACTTAGGGGCAAAAGAAACATGTGAACAATCCACTCAAAAGAAAAACCACAACATGAAAGAGGTCTTGACTTAGGCCCCCTTTGGAACGTAGGATTTTCACAGGAATTGTACAGGAATTTCACAGGAATCAGTTGAATGTTCACAGGAAAAACGCAGGAACGGGAAAAAATCCCGCGTTCCAAAGGCCCCCTTAGCGGTTAAGGCATCCGAGTAGTATTTTTGAAGTCTTGGATTCGACTCCTTGTGGGAGTGAATTTTTTATAATTTAACGGCTTTATGTTTTCAGCGGTAGGCGACGTAGCCGTCGACAGCGAGGCGTCAGTGGTGACTTCGTCAACTCGAAGATTTGCCGGCTCAGTCTTCAAAGATACTCATAGAGGTAGGGTTTACGTATGTGCCTTCATAAGGGGTGAGTGTGTATGCATTATGAGTGTCTGAGTTGTACTGTGTAATCACCAAAGAAAAAGAAAAACCACAACACCTGGACAATTAGAATTAAGAAATTTAATGGGGGTATTTGCATGGTTACCCATGTTTTGAGTGTTAACTGCAAGTTTGCCCTCATTTTTTCAACTTTGCACCATTGCCCTTGTTTTCATCCAAGTTGTTGCATGGTTGCCCCTATTTTGATGAAAAAAATTACGATTTTGCCATCAAAATAGGGGCAATGGTGCAACAAACTTGGTCAAAACAAGGGCAATGGTGCAAAGTTGAAAAAACAAAAGTAAATTCATAATTGAGGTACAAAGTAAAGGCACTTATGCAATTATCTCTTATCAAAAACTATCTCAAACATTCTTACTCACGTTCCAGGAGAAATACTTTCAAAATCTCACATAGAAATCAACCCCTCCCCCCTCCCCAACCCCCTCTCCAGAGTCGCCCTTCCGGTGCCACCCTTTGGATAAGACTCAGTGAGCACCTTGTCGCATGTTATGTTTTAAGCATTACAACAAGTTTAAAGATTGAACTATACTTGTTGTCATAATGACAACAATTTGATAACAGTTGGAGTATGTGTGTTTTGAAGATAAGGTTTAGACACTCACAACGCACACACACTCACCTCTATGAACACACGTATATAAATCCTACCTCTATGAGCATCATTGAAGCATGAGCCGATAAATCATCGAAATTGACAAAATCATCACTGACACCTAGCTGTCGACAGAAGCGTCACCTACCACTGAAAACACAAAGCCGTTAAATTCTTTTTTTTTTTGGTCAACGGAGGAGGGGGGGGGGGGGGGGTGGAGGATATCCGCAACTGAGTTTTCACTAAAACGATGGCCGTCAGCAGGCCGAGCTATCCGAGTTTGTTACAACTTGGATTACATGATCCGCAAGAATAAGAAAACATTTTATGCTAAAAGGAAAGAGGAGCACCAGGCGTCAGTAACTGACGCTTCACTTCTTTGTAGCCTGCAGCGCCACAAGCTCGCTGCTTATTGGCACTGGAGTAGAAGGCGTGGCAATGAAGGTGGCAGAGACCGGAAGACCACATCTCCGTATGTGCCAGCAGCACAGAGCAATATATGTGTCAAAGTTTCTTCTTCTATCCCCCTTGATTTTTGTTGCCAAGATTTTGTACAATTTTTTTAAAGTTATAATATAATCAGTAGACGTGCGAGCCTCTCCTGTTCTCTCAAAATAAATGTATATGTCAAAGTGAGTTGCCAGCGGCACAGAGCAATGCTGTTAAATTCTAAAAAATTCGCTCCCACGAGGAGTTGAATCCAAAACCTCAGGTGTTAGGATGACACCGTTTTACTAGTAAAATGTCAAATGTTGCTGATAACTTATAATATATTACCCATCCAAAAGCGCTTGATAGTGAGTAGGGTGCCTGAAACTTTTCTGGCTTACAAATTTAGCGTACATAACTACAAAATTAACTTTTCATGGAAATTTAAAAACCCAAAAAGCAGCAAGAAAACAGGGGGCGGCAGGCAGGCGGTGAATTGAAGATGCGGCCTGTGGATGCCAAAGCTCAGGCGGACTCGCGAATAGGGGCTGACGAAAGACTTTGTTTAGACTTTTTAGGAGAAGAGATATAACCACCCCTTTTGAAATATAAGGAGTAGATGATCTTCTACAGTTTTCTAAGGTTATTCTTGAGTCATGGTACTACAATATAAGGCAATCTGTTCGTCCCCCGTTGCAAGTGGTACTCTGACGACCAAGTCACTGCGCAGGGCATCTTCTGTGAGTTGATGTGAAATAACACCGAAGATACCAAGAGGGACCTTCAGTCCAAAGTGTGAACTTAATTTATCGATACTACAAGTGCATATGCTTGCATTATGTAAGAACCGTGTGATTGAGGAGGGGTGAATCGGGCACACCATAAATTAATACTTTTTGCATTTCTAACTACTCATTCTAATTGCACATGTAAAAGATCCTAACATATGAGTATATGTGCACTAAATGTGTGTAATTAAGTTAGGATAACCATGTGCTAGGACTTGAACATGCTAAGATCAAGGCATACATGAGCATATAAGAACAACCTAGCATGCTAGTCTATACACATGCTAGTCTATAAGGTAACGACGATCAAACAATCTAGCATGCATATAGGGAACACATAGGGAAGCTCAACAAGTCTTATACATGCTAGTGTATATAATAAGTATAGAACAAACAAACTAGCATGTATAAGTACATAAAGTAAAGCTCAAGCTAGTGATCAAGATAACAAGGTACATACAACATAAGCATAACAAGATCACTATATGATATCAAGCAAGTATGAGCTATCACAAAGTAGGTACAAGCATATATAAGGAAAGCATGTATCACTAGATAAAATGAGGAGCTAGCACACGAAAACAATCGCTAAGCAAACATATGAAATAAGCACAATATCTACTACAAGCATATAAGATAAGCATAGTAATAAGCTAGAAAAAAATTTCAGCGAAATTTCACCGAAATATCCGACATTTCGTTTTTTTCGGTGGGGCCCGAAATGAAATCGAAATGAACAGTACCACCAAAATTCCACCTTTCACCACCTTAATGCTTCTAAATTGTCTTGTTTGCATATGCAACCGTGATGTTTTCTTGATTTGAGACAATATCTTGTGAAATTATATCAAAACTTTTTTAAAAATTCAAATTTTGTTCGCCGAAATTTCTGAAATTCCCGATATTTCATGTTTATCGGTGGCCTCTGGATTTTTTTTCTTCCCTAAATATTTTTTCTAGGTAATAAGTGCAAGTAGTAGAGAGTAAGAGTAAGAGATTGCTCATCGATTTTTCCCGTGGTATCGGGAGGATGGCGCCTCCCCTTAGTCCACGTTGGGTCGCTCCCGCCGGAGTCTCGACCCCGTCCCTCCGCTCGATGGCAATCTCTTCTAGAGCGCACTCCACTCCTCGATCCGGTGTTGTTCCTAATAGCACACTTCACCCTCCGAGTGAAGTCACGGGGGTGAAGTCACGGGCTTCACGCCGCCGCACCTAGCAATGCTCTCTTACTGGGAACCAACCACCGCTCCTTGAGTGAAGTCGCGGGCACGTTCCGCCGGCATCTCCGGGTACTCTTCCGAGGTTAAGGATCCGCATGTGATGCGCTCCAAAGGGCGCTCCACTAGTGATACTTCTTTCATACGGGAAGCTCCAAGACCGTGTACAAACTTGTGTTAGCTTCTACACTCTCTTGACAAACTCAACACCAACGCCTAACCGATCTAAGCCTTGCCATAGATCAAGGGTAACAAACCAAGACCGCCTCTCTATGACCACACTAGTCCTAGAGGTGTATGGATGCTCTCAACCCTCTCAAGCACTAAGATTTCTCTCCAAATCTTCTTCCAAGTGCTCTTTTGCATCCTCTTGTCTTTTCTTGTGTTTCCCCACTGGTAACAATGGCCAAAGGCACCTTAAAGGGCCAAGCAACCGACTATTTATAGGCTCCACCTACCAAACTAGCCGTTGCAACAACACAGCCCAGAAATCCTAGCCACCGTATGATCCAACTCCATAGTCACCGTATGATACGGTCATACGATGACTATACGGTGACCCCCTGACAGCAAGTAGTATTTTGACCATAACTCTCTGTTGCGAACTCCGATTGGGGTGATCTACATATCCACGGAAAGCTCTTGAAATTCTCTATAACTTTCATGTTGGGCTCATCATCTAATCCTGCCTTCTACTACCTGAAATGGCCAGCGTATCATACGGTGCCAGTCACCGTATGATTCTCTGCGCTTCAGACAGCCTCCACTGTTTCAGCCATAACTCTTTACTTCGAACTCCGATTGAGGCATTCTGCATATCGACGGAAAGCTCTAAAAATGTTCTACAATGTTCATGTCGAACTGAGTTTCAGATTCGACCATCTTGACCACCGTATTATACGGTGAGTATCACCATATCATACGGTGACTTCAACTTTTCTCCTTCGCAGAAACTCCTCTTCTCTGGAAACCATACGGTGATACCACCGTATCATGCGGTGATTACCACCGTATTATATGGTGACTCCATCTATTTTCTATCTAGAAACTTGTGTCTTAATCACCATTAATCACCGTATCATACGGTGATTAACACTGTATTATACGTTTACTCTGCAATCTGCTTCTTCTTGTTTCGGCTATAACCTTTTATTTCGATCTCTATTTTCAGTGATCTTGGACTTGTTGGAAAGATTGTGAAGAGCTCTACCATATTCCGTTGAGATATAGAGCTCATCACCATCTGATCAATCCTCAAACTCATGAGACAAGTCCAATGCATTTCTCTCTTTGTCCCGGCTTCGGTTCTTCAACAAACTTGGTTCCTCTTCACCTCAGCTGTCACCCTAGTGCCTGAGAGACTCTCTGAGCATCCACATACCTGTACCACTAGTAGGACCTAAGAGAAACGACTCGATCCCCCTTGATAGTCCGATTTTTCCTATGGACTCAAGCCTACATCTACACCAAACCAACACTTTCTTGGATCTAGCATGTCCTTAGCCTTGATTCATCTCCTTCAACCGCGATCTTCATCAAGTCCAATGATCCTTGTCGTTGTCCATTGTCGAGACAACCAATCACCGAAATGTATATCCGTCCGGGCCTGGCGCATTATTCGGGCCCATCATGAACAAGGCCTTTTCCACCTCCTCTGCTGTAAACAGTCTGCAGAGGCTTGTGTTCATCTCATCTGTCACCTTGGCCTGCACATACTGGAGAATCCCATTCGGATCTAGGTCCTGCTGGGCCAAATAACTCCTGGTAGAAACTCACCGCACATTGCTCGAGGTCTTCTTGCTTTGTAATCACTGAACCATCTGGTAAATTCAGTGACCTGATTTGATTGCCTCTGGCACGTTCCTTTGTCTTTGCTTGGAACAACGGTGTGTTTCTATCACCCTCCTTGAGCCAATCCATTCTTGATCTCTGTTTTCCATTATTTCTTCTCTAGACAGTAATTCAGAGATGCGAGACATTATCTGCCTCTCTTCCCTTGACGGCCCCATACCAATAGACTAAGCACGCATGCGCTCAAGTTCTTTTCTCTCCTTGGAAACTCCTTCCTAACTGACCCAAACACATTGTGTTCCCATTCTTGGAAAGAATTTCGCACATGTGACAATCGTTCGTTTAGTTGGCTGAGGTCGTAAGAGATATCAGAACCCCATACTGAATGAACCATGTCCATATATGTTTCATCTCTCCTCCACATGTTCTCATAACGGAAGGCCTTCCGAGTTCTCCGGCGATTAGCTCCTTTCTGGTAACACTCTATCACTAGGCAGCAATGATCAGATTCTGCTGTTTGAACATGCCACACTGTTGTTTCCGGAAACAAATCAAGGAAGCCTCCATTAGCCAATCCCCTATCAAGTCGAATTTTGATATTGTGGGGAGCATCCTGCCTATTATCCCAAGCATAAGGCAGTGCCGAGAAGCCAAGATCTCTAAAGCAACATATCTGCGCAGCCTCTCTGAAACCATCCATTTGCCTTTCAGAGCGAGGATTACCACCAAACTGCTCGCCCGCATCTAACACCTCATTGAAGTCACCCGCACAAAGCCACGGGAGTGAACTTCGGCCGCTTAGGAGCCTCAACAGATCCCAGCTCCTGAAGCGTAATTCTCTTTGCGATTCACCGTAGAATCCAGTGAACCGCCACAACTCCATATCCGTCTCCGGGTCAAGAATCACTGCATCGATGTGGAGCTTGTCACAGCTCTGCAGTTTAACCTTGACATCCCGGTTCCATAGCAACGCCAAAACACCTCCGCGCCCATGGCTGCCCACCCCGACACCGAAAGGCAAACCAAAAGAGCGCACCAGCTTGTCAACACGATCATCAAACAACCTTGTTTCTGACAAAAACACCAGACTCGGCCTATGTAGGTTGATCAAACTACGCACTTCCTGAACTGCCTCGGGCTGGCCCAATCCCCGGCAGTTCAAACTTAATATTTTCATTGTGCCCGGCGGGGGCTGCCCTCTGCAGCCGCCGCCGATTGTGCAATTTGGTGGTTGTCAGACCTCTTCTGCTTCTTAATCAGTTCATCAGGGCTTTCATCATTACCGTCGCCTACTCCCCCCAGTTGATTGACACGGGCACTCACGAGCCCGGCTGGCACGAGCATTGTAGTGTCAACAGACGGCAGGTTCAGATCAGGCGCATTCGACCCTACAATCTTAGACTTCCTTTTGCTAGCAAGCACACGTGTATCCTCTTTCTTCTGGACCAATTGCCTGCCAGGATTACTAGGCATAGCTTTCTCCTTAGCTGGGACCTTGGTCTGTTCTAAGGGCGATGAAGCATCATTCTCTGCATCTTTTCCTGTATTACTGCTCGTCATCGGCGTGCTATGATTTACATCTCCGGGTGCCGAGTGACGGCCATCAGTTTTACCGGCATGTTCACGCCCCAGTCGTGTATTCGACGATGACGATCCACCTCCATACGACTCCGCTGCTGCTTCAGCAAAGGATTATATCTTCTTCCTTTTCTCATCCGGAGCTTGAAGCGGAACATCAGTCTGATACGGCCATTTTCCTTGTGCATTCTTTGGCACTGGTGTTGGGCACTCCAATTCTGAATGACCAATGACACCACATGAGAAGCAGAAAAAAGGAATTTTCTCGTATTGAGCATTAAACCATCTAGGCTCCTCTGTCCTGCTCATCCTCAGTAGAACACCCCTATGTATAGGTTTGTTTATATCAATGACTATGCGTGCTCGTAAGAAAGCACCCCAGGCCTTCCCATCTTTATCCACGTCCATTTTAACAACATCTCCTAGCAAACTCATGGCATGGAAGCCTCTGTTCTGGTTCATCCATCCCAGAGGAAGATTAAGAATCCTCCCCCAGATTTCCATGCGATCAAAATTAATTTCTGACGCACTCAGCTTTTCATCATACATCTTCACAAGAACAGAGTATCTGCCCACAATCCATGGAGAGCCAGCAAGGGCTCGATCTCTATCCACCATGGATCCAAATTCAGCCACAAACAAGTTGTCTACTTTCACACCAATTGACCGGATCTTCAGTCCATACGGGCTACCCCATGCCGGCCTCATCGCCGCTTCAATTGTGTTCACACTCAGCGACGTTGGAGAGAGTACCTTGCCAACCAGTGCCCACTACGTTATCGCCTCTTCTCCTCCCCCTTCATCATCGCTGAACTCCGCTACTTCAACCTCCTCCGCTGTCAGATTTAGGCTCTGCAGCAGTTCTGCGACATTAGGATTTGGGAATTCCTCCACCCGGGATGCAGGACTGCTCCCATGCCCAGTATTGCATCCTCCGATTGTCGCCATAATCGACTATAACCGGAGGGCAGATCACAAGTGCCGCACACGATTAACGAATGCGCACAATCAATACGATCCCAACACTAGATCCTAAGCGGCTTAGAACCCAATGGGGAAAGGGTTTGGTGGGTGGTCAACGGCGCCGGAATGGCTAACCGGCGATTTGCAGGTGGCCGTCGATGACTGGGCCATCGTCAACGTGGCGTGGGTGCCGGAGCCGGGGTGGCTGATCGGCGTTGCAGCCTAGATCTCGCCGGAGATGGCAAGCCTAGGCAGGGATCGTGATCGCCTCCAAGATCGCCTCAGTGAGGGTTTCCGTGAAACGCAAAGTAGTCATGACGGCAGTCGTTATGTCGATTATACCCTGCCGCAGGATCTCCATCCGCCACCGTTAATCCGGTCACGAACTCACGGTGCAGGCCACCTTCCCGCGCCTCCTCTGCCCCTTCCTGCTCCTCCTAGACAGCCTCAACGCGTTGCCAAACCATTCCGTGCACTTCCTCGCTAGGCCTTATCGCCGCCACTATCAAAGAATGCGACGTGTGCCTTCCCCCACTGCTTCCTCTACTTCTGTGGCCACCCGCAACTGTTTATCGGCGCCACCATAGAAAGGGACGGGGCCCTTCCCGCAGCCCCTCCGCCATGCAACAGCGGCTTGGGGGCGAGGCATCAAACCAAAGCCATGGCCGCTGCCAAGACATCACAGCTCACCGAGACACATGGGGTCGATTGCTCGCTGGTGGAGGAGGGGAGGGGGAGGGCGGATTGGGAGTTGGGTGGCCGGTGGATCTCGCCCGGGTAGTGGATAAGGCCATGGCCACACATTTTTGCAGACAACTCCTTGCAGAAAGTTGTAATTTTTCTTATTTTTTATATGTTTGTATTTATATAAAAAAACTCCTTGAAGGTAAGAGTATTCTCAGAAAGTTTTTTAGGATCCAGTTTTAGGTTGTCTGATGGAGAGGAGCACAAATTTTTTCTAAAAATCTTCTTTCTCCTATACCTAATCTTGTTTTAGGTACTCAATTATTGCTAGGATACACTGCTGGAGATGTTCTAAATTAAGCAAGGAATCATAAAACAAAAGAATTTCAAAAAATCATGCCAACCGTCAAACCTGACAGATGAGATGAGGCATGCTTCTTACCTTATCTGGGTGTTGTTCCCACTGTGGCTCGCTATCTTTTCCTGCCACGCTAGCCCCGGCCCTCGGCGCATCTAATTCATCATCGAGATGGCTGAACCCTTCCATGTGCTCACAAATGGCACCTGGGTGCCGCCATATGCTTCTATGTTGCGGTGTGTGCTCTACCGCCGTCGCGTCTCTCTCTCTCTCTCTCTCTCTCTCTCTCTCTCTCTCTCTCTCTCTCTCTCTCTCTCTCTCTGGGCCTAAAGGGTAGTCGGCCCTTATATACAACTTGCGTTTTGATGGGCCAAGATGGCAATTTGGGTTGGCTCGACCTAGTAGCGGCCCAACCTGCCTAAAAATAAAAAGAATATAAATATTTATAAAATTCAGAATTTTGCCATAAACCCCTTTTTAGTCTACATATGTTTGGGTGTTGTATCTTTCGCCAAATACAACCTTGTGTTTTTTTAAACCAAACCGTATGACAAAGCTTTGCAGTTTAGCTCCTTGCACAGTTCTGTAAATTACTACCTTTCGCATATTAAACATATAACTTTCTGGAAACTACTTGAAACAATATAATTAATAGCAGAATCATGTGTACATGCAGTTTTACAAATTGAACCCTCTAATAGTTATAATGAATTTATGTTGTTCTAGCATGAATAGATGCATAATTACTAAAACTTTTAAACCCTTGCATGTTATAACCTTTAATCAGAGAAACATATTTTTAGGCATTTGAGTCTGCCGTGCTTTTTATTATTTTTATGAAAAAATATTGATTATCCTTCACAGTTTTTAGTATTTGAGTGTCCTATGAAAAAATTAAATCTAAACCTAAATCTAGAAAGCCTTATACCATGCTGACAAATAGGAGTTCTTAAGATGAAATATGTACAATGTTGGGATATGTTTAAATTTTCAAGAGCCCAGTTAATTCTTGCCATTTTTTTGACGAAGTCCTAAAAGAATTCTTTTTTTTTAGGAATGTCCTAAAAAATTCCTTACCGTGGTTGTAAAAAATGTAGTAAAACTGCTATATTTTAGGTCGTTTAGAATGATAGCTTAGCTGCGAAGGAAATTGCTTATCCCCCATCGCAAGTAAGATGACTCATACTCGCTGTGCAGAGTATCTTATGAAAGTTGAAGTGACACAAAGGAATGCTGACGGGGCAGCCTTTGGACCAAAGGTACTCGTAGGGGGTCCTCAATGTGCAGCCGGAATGAGACCCATC
Source organism: Eragrostis curvula (assembly GCA_007726485.1). Taxonomy (NCBI): domain Eukaryota; kingdom Viridiplantae; phylum Streptophyta; class Magnoliopsida; order Poales; family Poaceae; genus Eragrostis; species Eragrostis curvula. The sequence goes on along the minus strand of CM017440.1, from coordinate 28,476,997 downwards.
GAGCACCGCAGGACACCGAGGACTTTGTTTGCTTTACCGGTCGCCTGTTGTTCTTCGTAATGGAGCACTACAGTAATGGATTTACGTTGTATTTGTTTGGAAGAGTCATGATTTTCGCTCAGGTGCATGGCAGCATCCAAACAACGCAGCAAGGCCGTGCCTGTACCGGCAAATCAATTGCACATGCTTGACCAGGCATCTTTTTTGTCTGGCAACTCACTCCTAGCCAGGAACCAAACTGACCCCAAGTGCGTCCGTTACAGCACTTTGTGATGTTTCTAGTGGTTGCATATGCGCAAAAAAAAAAAAAAAAAAAACGGGATTTCATACTCAAATTAGGTTGGGATGTTAGTTTCTACTCCCTCCGTCCCGGTATAACTGACGTTTTAGCTCTTGACACAAGGATTAAGGAAAGTTGGTAAAGGTAGGTGTGCAGGAAACGAGGAGGAGAGAGATAGAGGTGTATTGGAAAGAGAGAACGGTGCATCGGAAAGTGAGAATGTCAATTATTTTGGGAAAACTGGAGAAAGCTAAAGTGAATATTAAACTGGGACAGAGGGAGTACATATCGTGGCCTCGGGTCAATGATCGTGAATTGGCAACAATAGAAGTATTCTTTTTTCATGTTGATTCTAAAAACATAATTTCCATGCAAGAAACTCTAAAATTTTCATTTATGCATTAATAATGAACAATCAAAAATCTATTCATTGTGTTATGTGCTTTGTGTCAGTTTATCGGCATTCGGCAACCTCTGGTTCTTACAGGCAAATTCTTGAAGGACATGTCCGTCAACAGATGAGTTTTTCATCCTTCTTTTTTTAAGGAAGAAATATTTTTGGCCTAAGTTATATTTTTGTAGAATATCAGGAGGGGCTCACCCTACCGATTTAATATAATATAAAAAAGAAGTTTACAAATAGAAAAGCAATAAAAGTAACATATAAAAAATAAACCTAGGAGTCTACACAATATGATCTAGACATTCTTTTTTTTTTCTCAGGAAGTTTATTGTCTTAGTTATTTATGGGGCATACCCTTTTTATTGACAAACATAGTCTTCACACACACACACACACAAGAAGAAAAAAACTTTACGTTACACTTTACGCAAGGTCAATAGCTCGCGCGTTGGATTAACGAGACACAGCTCACCCCAGTTCGGTTCATACAAATCTATGTATTTTGATACACATGATTTCCAATAGACAATGCAAAGCTGTACATTGGTACAAAATGAGCATGGTATATCAATTCAAAACTACGAGTTTATGGAATTTTAAAATGTGTATCACCTTTCATTAAATATTTACAAGAGAATGTGTCGTGATTTTTTATTATTTTGAAATTATTTTAATATTAATCATTTGAACAATAGCTTATAATGATTGATTGTCATTTGTTAAGTATCTACTAAAAATGAATGTTCAGCGCAGTATTTTTTCTCTTTTTATTTTTTGTGAAGGTACTCTATGGAATGAACTTCTAAAATTCTGGATGTAAGTTTGTACTCCCTCCGTCCCCAAAAGAGTGTCGCTGTTGACTTTTAGACATCACGTTTGACCGTTCGTCTTATTTAAAAATTTTGTGCAAATACTATTTATTTTTTTATAACTTATTTCATCATTGAACATACTTTAATCATGATATATTTGTTTTGATATTTACATAAAAAATTTGAATAAAACAAGCGATCAAACATGATGTCTAAAAGTCAACAGCGAAACTCTTTTGGGGACGGAGGGAGTAAAAATTACCAAATGCCACTTATCTTTACGTTACATTTTTTTTTCTTAAAACGAAGGGCTCTCACTATATTGTGATATGTATCTTTAATGAAGACACTAGAATATATATGTTGATTAGTGACGTTTTTAACGTGTCACCGACTGCTTGTAGTGACGAAATTTTCGTCATAAATCATTATTTATGACCTTTTAGGTACCGTCAGCAGTCGAGCGTGGTCAGTCGTGATTTATGATCTTTTTGCGCTCGGTTTGCCCGGGCGGGCAGCCTGCCCGTTTCCAGCAGAACAGTACTGTTTTCATGATTCGCGTGGCATACAACGTGGCATCCGATGTGGAATCCGACATGGCATCTGACGTGGCGGCCTTCGGCCTGTTATAGGTCCAGCTTCAGCTGAGCTGTACGGAATGGAAGGCCCACCTTTAACGGGATGGGGCACCACACGCGGGAGAACCAAAGCAGTGTCGAAAATTACTTGACCGTGGTCCAACGTCATTGACATGTTAGCCCATGAGAGCCACGTGGCATACACACAGGCGAACGAAATCAGCGACGAAAAATTACCTGACGGCGGGCCCTATGTGGGCCCGCTTTGTCCTACATGGTGCGCCACGTGGCACAACGCGCGGGCAAATGAAATAAGCGACGAAAAATCTGGGGACCCATGGACCCTGACACATGTGCACCCTGTCGTTTTGTAGTGCGCTACTACATGGCATTATACGCGGTCAACAAAATTTGTGACGAATATGGTTTGACCGTGGGTCCTATGAAGCCTGACACGGAGCCCCCTACTTGCTGACTGGGATGCCACGTAGGCTAGAAACGTCCATGTGGTTGGGTTTATGACGAAAATTGTGAGCCCCCTGTCGTTCTGTAGTGCGATACATGGCATCATACGCGGTCAAACAAAATTTGTTGACGAAAATGGTTTGACCGTGGGTCCTACAAAAGTCTTACACAGAGACCCCCACTTGCTGACTGTGATGCCACGTAGGCCAGAAACGGCCGTAGGGTTGGGTTTATGACGAAAATTGTGAGTCCTCGTTGGTAGCCGTACTCGAAACGGAATTTTAGTGACGAATCGGCCACACAGAACCTGCCCAGAACAGTAAACGAGCAACACCGGACAATACTGTTTATCGATTTATACGGATTTTCGTCACAAATGAGGCTTGTTAGTGACGGACCGCGAAAAACGTCATAAAGTTAGCCAAAAAAGGAAAACCCCCAAAATAGTGACGGATCTACAGTAAAATTGTCACCAATTAGCAGATCTGTACTAGTGAGAGTTAATTTCACAAAACCAATCATTTCGTTTCATGTTACAAGGAACAACAACTTGTTACACAAAACCACAACTTTTGGTTTCACAAAACAACAACTTTTAGTTTCACAAAACCACACCTATTTCTGTCACTTGTTACACAAAACCACAACTTTTGGTTTCGGTCCTACATATCAGCCACACAAAAGTGCATCTGGCCAATAGAGAATGACAAGTGGGTCTAGGACCAAAAGTTGTGGTTTTGTGCAACAAGTGACACATATAGTTTTTGTTTTGTGAAACTGACTTCAAAAGTTGTGGTTCCTTGCAACAACGAATCAAATAGTTATGGTTTTGTGAAATTAACTTTTTAATGAAATAAAACTGTGGCAACAATGAAATTTATTCGTTTAGAGGAATCTCTAGTGCCAACATCCATACTGAGCAGAAAAAGTAGGTTAAATAATTTTGTATTTTTATTTCTTTTATATTCTGCAACGCCCGGTTTTTCGAGTTTTTTTTTCTTCGAAATACTTTATCCTTTTTCTCATTACTATTTGTCTGCTAGAATTTTCCGGAGCTTTATTTGGTTCCTTTGCTATTTGTTTTGGCTTTCTTGATTTATCTTCCCAATAGAAAATGTAAAGGCCTATATAGAAATCCTATCATAAACTTAGGAATGATATAATATCCTATGGGCCGGCCTGCTACTCAAGCAATGTATTGGCGACCCAACTGCCGCAGCGTGTGGTCTTATTCATCAGTAGCTGCCTGCTCGTGCATTCCAAAGGCATGGTGCCTTGCCGATCATTTAGCTATCCAGCTTAAAACCTGTTGCCGTTCAGGTTTCTTCTTATCTGGTTCCCCTCCCTGTACATGACTCGTGAGCTTTAGCACTAACTACAAGGAACTGAAGCTCTGTTCTTCCTGGATGCTCACGGTGAGCATAAGACTTCCCAAATCGTCACTAGCGTTTCTGAAATTAATGTTTCCATCAGTTTGTTTAGCTCCTCACGGATTTGCCTTTGACATCACTGCAAATTAGAAGCTAACCAAAATTCTACCGAACCCCAACTACTTTAGCTGGTTGCCGGAGCAAGCAGCTGCGGACAGCTCGTCGCACGTCGTGGTAGCGCCGTCGCCGTCCGCCGTTTGTCGCATGCTAGCGCCGCGCTGCCGTAGACTCGCCCATCGCCGTAGGATGTCACATCCGGTTTCAAGGAGACAACCGAATGCACATTACATGTATGTCAGGATCAATTATTCATACATGCAGCGATAAAATAGTGAAATACCATTATTACAGTACCAAGTTAACGATAAACATTTATTACATAATGACTCATGGTCTAAAATAGAAATAACAGAGTAGCGAATAATAAACTAGCAGAGCGACTATCCCATCTTTCATATGCGTTGTCCGGGGGAAACACCAGCTTAGTATGGAGTATCCGGATCGAAGTCATCGTCATTGTAGTTCACTTCACCTCCGTTGTATGAGCAGCCATTGTTTATCCAAACAAAAGGGGGAATAGCAAATGTGAGTACATGTTGTACTCCGCAAGTGTAGGAAATAATATGACATGATGACAAATATCAAGAAAAGCTGACACATGGTTTATTGCACTATGCAAGACATATTTATAAAACAGCAACCTGTTTACTAGGTGTAATTCTCCAAGCTCCAATAAATAGCATCAAGGAAAAGCTCATCGGATTCCCAATCCGACTATCAACTCACCAAGTTCCCACCATTTGGCTACCAAAACCAAACCAACCAACCATCCCACTAATCGCGAAGAAGTACAAGCTCGCTCTTGACCGTGAGCACGGCTATCGTGACAGTTTTTATCCTTGCAAAGTTTGCACACATTCACCACGAGTCAATGTTATCCATTTTTGCTTTATACTACCGTCGTGTCAAGCTAGGTAAACACTGAAACTCTTTTCAATAGCGCCTCATACCCTGTAAACACCTGCTAGGATTCGCTACAACGGACAAGTCCATTTTACCTTGCTGGCCGTAGCTCCCATTTACGCCACAACAACAACCGAATGGTGATACAGTAAATAAGAGACAACTATTTAATTAGCTAAGCCGCACCCATTTAAGCCTCGTGGTTGCGCTGTTCAGTCGGGTTACATGTCCACGAACCGGTCCTTAGAATCTTAGCAGGAAACTACCACAAACCATAATTGTGCACCACGGCACCATGCCAAACCAACCATCCTGCCGAGATTCCCTAAGCTCTATGTGTTGCTAAAAACAATTACCAACCCAATGAATTAAGTAAAGCATTAGTCAAATTAATTAATCGGTTCCCAACAGCAGTAGCATGAATCTACCCAAACTATAAAAATACTACCCGAACAAAGGCTTCAAGGAATTATATGGAAAAGCTAGTAAACCACTAACATGGGATTCATATTATGACTCAAGCATGCAATTTTGTAAACGACGCATCCTAAAAAGGTTCAGTATGCATCAAAGGCACTTACCTTCTTGGAGTTGCTGCTCAAACACCTCAAACTCTTGATCCTGAAGATTGAATGACGTCTCTTGAACCGATTCTGTCCGCGCAATAATACCGACAAACAAGCAACAAGCAAGACTAAGAAAACAGTCCAAACAGTACATTCATGGCAAACAAAACATATCAATAGAAAGCCTACGTTGTGATGATCGCGTGGTGCAAGAATCAAGTAAATCGGAATTCGTATGAAAAAGTTATAAGGTTTACAAGCTGTAGGAGTTTTACTGAAAATCTGTCATTGTAAACGTGATTAGCAGAATAGTTTATACTGAAAACTGGCTTCTATGTCAGCATAACGTCATGATGATGCAGAAACGTATTTATACGGTAAAGACGGCATGCTAGATAGCAACGAAAAAGTATGCAAACTTAACTGATTGATGAACGAGCAAACTACTATGATCTGAACACTATACTACCAGAAACAAGAACGAAACTAGCAAGAAACAGAGCCTGGCGGCAGCTAAATACGGCAGCTACGCCATGCATGCTTCGGCAAGCTTGCTACACTAAGTACAAGCTATCAAACTCGACGCAAAACTACACGAACCAATATGAAAACTAGCGAGTCTCACTGAGAGGCTTCACAGCTTGTAGCGGTGATGGTCGATGAGGATCCTCAGCGTTTGTCGGGCTGCAGGTTGCCTGGCCAGAGGCGACGATGAGCAGAGCAAGTAAAGGACTAACGACGTGAAGACGAAACTAATCAACGCACTCACCGGAAACGTCGCGGACTGAGTTTTCGGGGCGGCGAGACGGCAGTGATCGGCTCCGCAAGCTCCGGACTGCTCTGCGATGTCAAGGTTTTGGGGTCAGCGATGTCGTCGGCGGCTCGTCTTGACGAAACAAAGGCAGCGACTTACCAAAACGATGGCGGCGTGAGGTTTCCTTGGGAGGGAAGTTGGTGCGTCTAGGTTTTTGCTTATATAGGAACGGAGAGAAGTTTGTTTGTGGATACGATTCCGGTACTCATCCTTCTCCGAGTCCAATTTTGTTGGAGATAGCAGCACGGTGGCTTTGTCTATCACCATGGCTCTGGTTGATCAAACGTCGAGGTACTCTGTTTTTCAAAACAGAGCAAATCTTCTATCGAATTTAAAAATACATTTTTACACACAAATGCAACAGACAACATGATGCAAGGTTACCTTAGCCAACTTTTAATTAAGAAAATCTGGAATTGTATTATTGTTCAAAGTACTTTTACATTGTGAAAATTTAGGGTGTTACATAGGAGCACCGTTGTCGGAGTCTGTTCCTCTTCGCCGTGTGCCGGCAGCGATGTCGTTGCCGCGCGCATGAGCTGCCTTATACAAGAAACAGAGCACACGCACCTGTATATGCTCTGTTTTCACTTGGGCAAGCAGCGGCACCACAAGCCTGATAGCACTCTGACTTGCTTAGCGGGAAGGCTAAACCCTGTAGTGTTGCAGACTAGAGTAAACTAGTTACTAGTTCAAATAAACTATAGATCATTGACCTTAGGATTTCTCCCGCCCAGCAATCAAATTAGTGCATCCCCATACAGTGTCGTAGTTTGCTTCCAATAAAGATCGATCTGCTGTTGCTCCAAGAGCGTCCCCAATGGTAGAGTTAGCTAAGAGACATCAGCTAGCTCTTAGAAAGGATTGATGAGAAGTAGGATCCATATTTAAGTCTCTTATTTTTCTTAGAGACTGCCTCTTGAGTAAGAGTTAGCAGCCTTCTCTCTCTTAATTTTTTCCCATAAATAATTCTAAAAGTTAACTAAGAAGTAATCATTAGGGACGCTCCAATAGTAGAGTGTGAGTTCCTCTCTCATAGCACTAGTATCCTTCAGAGTTAATTAAAAATACAAGCTAACACATCTTAGTCACCAACCCAAAAACCCAATGACCAATAGCTGGTTCAGACCTCCATTGTAAATGGCAACCGTGAGTTTGTTGGTGGTTTAAATAAATTAGTCCTTTGACCTTAAGTTTTCTCCCGCCTAATGATCAGATCAGTGTATCTCTATATACAGCCGTACCTTGCTTCCAGTAAAGTCCTTCTACACAATATATACCAAGAACCATTAGAGCTAATCTAAAATATTAATTAAGGTATGATGTCCATACTACCTCTGAAATAGAGTATACTCCAATATTTACTAATACTAGAAAGCTTGCCAAGACTAACACATCTCCTGTCTGAGTAACAATAGTTCCTGGAACCAATCCAAGCCTAGGGTCTATTTTCTTTTTGGAGTCCTTTCTTTCTATATGTTATTTGATTTATTTCTTTTTCTTATAATTTGAGTGCAAGCCTTATTGGTTGGTTTGGTCAATCACGATAGAGTACGAGGAGGTTGTGCCGACAGGTTATGGTGGTCTAGGAGGATAACATCGTCGTTTCTAAGCAAAGAAGAGGCAAGTCACACATCGTTGATCATATGACACCTAGTTACTCCTTTTGTTGTTGTGTGCATTTCGTGGAATATATGATGGTCGTAGTCTCAATGAAATGCTAGATGTACCGAACCCCTGGTATGCAGAGAAAGCTATCCTATCTACTATGGCCTAACTAACCAAGAGATGAACCTAGCGCGAAGTGAAACTATTAGCTTTGTAGTATGAGCTATGGCTAGGTTAGGATTGAACTAGAGACATCACTGAGGTTGCAATTATCTGGGATTGTAATTGGAATGAAGATGGAAGGTGGTGGAGCCAAGGATGGCTGTGATTGGGAACATGTACCTATGTGGTTATGTGGCCTTTTGCCCCATCCAAAGCACATGAGGAATAGTTATCTAAGCTAAGATCATAACATAATTCTCGTCCAACCATATGGACCGATTCGTCGGACATGGATGGTTGCAGTCCTACAACAGCGTACCCGGGACTGCCCATGGAAGCATGCTTGCGATTGGTGGATAACGTCTGCGGCCGTGGATTAACAGATAACGTCTACGATCCTGGATTGGCAAATAACACCTGCGGTTCAATGTAATGCTAATATGGGGGTAGGGCGGGTCCCAAAAGAAGGAGCCATTGTTGGACCTCTGTATACCGACATGTTGTCCTCAATATATAGTACAAGTTGGGGGCATTCTATGGGTAAAGCTGGGCAAGCTCTGCAGAGTTTAATTGAATCATTTGAATGTGTCGTGCTTTCGGTAATGAAGCTATATGTTTAAGGGTGATACTTGTTTCATGACTAAGTACACTTACCCCTCATGATATGAAAGTGGAAGTGGTGGATTAATTGGAGGATGTGGCTGTTAACGTCCGCGATCACAATAGATTGGAAAATAACGTCTGCGATCTAAAGGTATGTTGAGATGATATGAATATGGTTGAGATGATGAAGGATATATCATTGAGGTGATATGGACATGCTGGTTGTGATGGTGGAGGATACATTGTTGCTGTAAGTGATACTTTATGCATAGTCTTGATATCTTAATTACAACTAATATCATTGATGATTGGTTAGCATTCTTTAAGTTCTTGTTGTTATATTGCATAACCTTTAATGGTAGGTTTATCTTTATCCTATTTTGATCCTGTGTGGCTTGCTGAGTACCTAAGTACTCACCCTTGCTTAATTTATCATCAGTTTGAGAAGACAAGGTTAGAGGAGAACTATAGATGCTTTGGCAGTCAAGGAGTTATGTGGAGATGTTTATACATATCTTAGGGCGCTCCTAGACTCAAGCTTTGGATGTTAAAAGGATCTTTATGAACTTCTTTTCCATTGATTTGTGTAATATTTTGGTTTGGAAACCGTTTTGCTATATTCGGCTTATATCTTATGGTTTGTAACGACTAAATGACATGTTTGTATGAAACTTGGATCTTGGCTGATGTAATATCATATATCTCGTGTGTGGCTATTCATATTGAAAGGTCACATTTATGTGTCCTGAAATATGGGCCTGTCACACACTCATACATTCTAAAAGCAAAAAAATGCAATCCTCATAATATCATCTCGAACATCATCCCTAAAAAGTTGTATTATCCCGTACATTGTTGATATTCATTTTCCCGTTTGTGTTCACTATCCATAAACTCCCGCTTCTTGAGCCAGATACCATGAAGCCTCTACATTTGTTCTACTTGACTCAAATGCACTAATAATGATTTCTCATTCGATCCGGATGAGACGAGCTGCTCCTTTCATGTCACAAGATGATGACTTTTCTCTCTCTTCCAACTCAGCTCAAGAGGCTTGCGCGGCATCATAAGGACGACACAATAATGGCCGTTGTGGGTGCCCTTACATGTTATATATTTCATTTCACCACATTTGCCATAGATCATGTTACAGACATTTTTGTGGGCACGCTGATATGCTACACGGGCCAGACGCATAGTCCATTGGTGTTTTTTTTTTTTTTTTTTTGATAGAGACGGTCCAATGGTGTTGTGTGTGTGTGTTTGTGTGTGTGGTAATATGCGCTGTCGCGCTGATATGCGAACTGGGCTGAGGCCAGCCTGTGCACCATTTGGTACAGTAGCTGGGCCGAATATAGGCCCATCCGTTTTATGCCTCGGCGGGCCGAAAAAAGGAAATGTTTGAACACCAACGCGCTCCCCCTCTCGCATTATCTCTATCTACTACAAACATTCGTTAGCTCGCCGGTAAACCATCACCCTTCTCCTTGCACTGTCTCCAAACCCTAACAAGCTTCCCATGAAGCCGAATAACTTGTACGCTAGAGACGCCGCATCCGTTGTCCTCCATTCGCCCTGCTGCTGGATGCCATCCTCGTCGATCACGACCTCTACTCCAAGAAACCGGTTCATGTCCTCCAGCCCTGCGGTTACGGGTCGTCTGGAATCGCGCCATCGCCCCGCGGCCGGCGTCTGGTCCGTCCACGGGTGCGCGACGTCGAAGCCACCGTTGTTCACCACATCGTTCAGTCTGCCAGCTCGCCCAAGCGTGAGCGCTCCATCAGGTTTGTTCATACACAATACACATGTTTACATATGAGATTTGTTTTCCCCTTGATATGTGCTACACAAATTAAGGGTGTATCCCGGTTGTAACTAACGAGATGTTGTTAGTATAAGCTATAGTGTAACTAACGATTCTTTGCCATCCTTGAGTGAAGGCACCCAAGAAGGACAACGGGAACCATCAGAGCTACTACAAAGTAGTTCGACATCCTTCCCATGATTCGATACTGAAGGTGCCAAACTTAAGTTATAACAGGGTTTGATAGATAGATAGATTGAGGGAGAAAGAGAGGGTCAATTGGCGTTTAAAGAGAAATAATTCAGAAAGACTAACTTTTTTTTTTGAGACTCGGAAAGACTAGCTTAAAAGGGCACATGTAGGATATTTGATTTGGCATCGGTTGTCCTGCACAAGCGTTTGCTTCCTCATCATGCATGGATTGATGGAACAGCATTAGTATTCTAATGGAATGCAATTTAGTGGTACAATGTCAATAAGCTACCATTTGTTTACAAATGTTCTTCTGACTTTTTTTGTCATGATTGTTGTACTTCTGATTATGACTATTGTTTTTACTGATTTATAGAATTATTCCTGTAGTATATAAATATTTATCTACTAATTCGCAACTTTTATTCTACTAATTTAATGAAATGTTTTGCTTATTTTTTAATATTTTTGTTTTATTGGTGATGAATATGTTCCACAAAATCTAAACTTACTTTAGTAGTTCATGAATATTGTTCACTCGTTCGTTGAAAATGTTCCGCAGTTATGAATATTGGTCTACTAGTTCATGAGAATGTTCTGTTAATTTAAGAATATTGTTCCACTAGTTTATGATTCTTGTTCCACTAGTTTATACAAGTGTTCCAGTAGCTCAGTTGAAATGGTTCCACAATTAAAATCATCAAATGAATGTTTATTTGTTTTCAATGTATGTGAATATTAGGAAATAAATGATCCCATTGAGAAATAAGGGTGAGAAAATGTTAGAGGAAAAATATAAGCGATGAAGAACCAAACCAAACAATATCCATTGGATGCCAGAAATAAAGCAAGAATGCAGTTGGCAGTAGCACTTCAGGCATTGGCTAATACAAAACCGAATATCTGTGAAGCGTTGATTGATGAGAAGAAGAAATATGGACCGAATCTCTAACACTTGCCTGTAAAATACTAGGCCACGTTTTCTCTGGCAGGGAGGTGTGCAAGAGCCGCGTTCTACCCCTCATGTGAAAATGACGCCGTCCCTAGTAGAGACCTCCTTGCCCTTGGGATCAGCTGAGATGAAGGATATTGTAAGAAAAAGGAAAAAGGCTATGACAGATAAGAAAGAAATTAAACACCAATTCCCTAATTTCCACTCTCATTCTCACGTTTTCCTCACGAGACGTTCTTCTTTGTGATAGCCTCTTTGAGGCACCTCCCGGGCTCATTTTTCCAAACATCCATTTTCCCTCACTTCTTTCCTGTCTGCTATTTTAGTTCATTCGAAATTGTACCTTTCAATTGAGTTTCATATGGATCAAACTGTGATTTCCTGGGAGCCAACCGTAAGAATATTTTTTGTAGCCCACTCCTAGCCCAGGCACCTTTTCATTATTCATAAAACATCTGATTTACTGATGGAAACAATTTCTCAAAACTATCCTATTAGTGTCATGGGCTAGGGTGGTCCAGCAAAGAGGGAAATGAAAAGTTTCTGTTCCTAAGCACTGTAGCACGTGCTACAGTGTGCCAAATACCCATTGGGCCTTTTAGGGTGGTCCATGGCCCACCGTGCAACCCACCTGGATACACCCATGATTCCAAGTCACCTCAAAAAAAAAAAAAAAAACCGTGATTCCAAGTTATGTCAATTAATTTGAATAAGTAATTGTACCGAAACAAGTTCTGTGGAAGAGATTAGAAGTTTACAAATATAGTTCATTTACACCAAGACTTTAGTTCTGCTGGGTCGGATAATAGTGCCAACCAAGCAAAGATATACGCAATGATCAGTTCATCAGCCAGAATAGCGACATTAGGATTTCTATATTCGCTTTAAACATGAGGACGTCAGAAAGAAATTGCATATGTATTCTTGTAGCCAAGATATACTTGACATTCTTTACATCGTTCACAGTATATACTTCAAGTGGCACCGTTTAAAGTTTTAACAGTTTATATTCAAATTGTATTCATATCATTTTCTGTTGTTTGATCATGATAGCTAAATCATAAACCTTCCTCTTCCTTTTCGTCACCGAACCCACTTCTGCCGCGCATGCAACCATAAGGGGCGGGACACGATATGGTTCGTTAACCAATAACAATTTGAAATTTCTAGATGTTTCAAGGCAAGAAACCTACTAACATAATTTAATGTAAAAAATTCTTTTATGGACATTATATTTTCAAACAATTTCAACATACTTCCTTGAACTCCATTGAATCTCCTTCACTTTATCCTCTTCATCAGGTCATACTTCTCAGCTCGTATTTTCTCGCCGACAGCCCAAGCTTCATGACGTAGTCTGCTATTCCGATCCTGCGACTTTGATATGTGCTTGCACATATTGGACCCACATGGTTCGTGTTGCTTCCCTTTGGAGCCTTCTGTTATGGCATCGATCGATTGCTCCCTGCTTCCATGCTGCCTTAAGTTTTAGTCACCAGCCTCATGTTCCGATGCATTCCAAGCTAGTATAATCCAAGTCTAATTCATATGAGAATTTCAGTTCGTCAAAGCCATGTGTGTCCACATAGTTCTGTTGGTCCGGCACATTTTTTCTTCTTCTTTTCGTTAGTTAGACCAATCAATCTAATTAAGCTCATCATCACTATATCATTCCACTACTTGTGATTTGAAGTAGTGGCTTATCTATCACTTTTCACTACATGCGATTTGTAGTAGTGTTTTATCTATTCCGCTACTTGTGATTTTATAGTAGTGGTTCATCTATCTCTTCGACTACTTGTGATTTGTAGTAGTGGTTCATCTATCGCTTCCGCTACTTGAGATTTGTAGTAGTGGTTCATCTATCTTTTTGCTAATTGCGATTTGTAGTAGTGTTTTATCTATCTCTTCCGCTATTTGTGATTCTTTGTAGTAACGGTATATCTTATCCTTCTTTGGCTTTAACTTGACACATATCATTATTTGTCGGTTTTATTCAAAATCGGCATTTTTCAAGAATTGCCGGCTTTGATGACACCTACAAGATAAGACTTTGGATGTATTTTTTTGTGTCTTTTGTTATTGTTTAGCATTAACTCTTTCAAATGCAACGCTATTGCATTTGAGATTGGGAGGAGGCGCGGGGCAGGGGGTGGGGTTAGTGTTTACTCTGTTTCGAGGCATGAAACTTACGAACATAATTAATGTGATAAATTATTTTATGGACATTATAATTTCAAATAATTTTAACATATTTCCTTGAATTCCTTTGAATCTCATTCACTTTTCTAAGTTCCATTGTTTTTCTCAAATAATTGTATCCTAGAAATCATTTCATGGAACAGTATTTCTGTGCCTCACATCGATTGTACTAAAACGATTTTTGTTCCATTACCTAACAACCAATGCCTCATACTTCTCATCAAGCATATAAAAAATAAACAAATCCTCATTTGGTAGCAAATAAATAGGGTTTATTCAAAGTGATAACACATAAATGTGACCTTTTTTTTTCCTGAATAAAAACAGAGTATTTGTCTTGAATTCAGCTTTCAGCTTCCAGTATTCCTTGGACAAATATAATCACTGCAACATGCCAATTTTAGACCTGGTTAGTGTATAAATATTATTTGTGCAAATATAAAAGGGAAGGTCTTCTTGAAACTATAACCTTAGCTATAAGAAGACCAAGAAGGTAAGGCTCAACCAAAAGCTTCCGATAACATCCACGTTACCACTTCTTAATCCTCTTGATATCAATAAGCTGGTAACGCTGGTATTTTCAATATTTCTGAGTGCAGGTCACGATTTTTCATGTGTCAGTGCAATGCATTTCAAAGAGAACATTTGTAAATGGTGACATACTGACGAAGGAAACTAAATAGTGACGTATACGTAAAAGTTACAGCAATACTCACAGTTCTGACAAGCTTCCATCCCTGACAAGAGAAAGTATTTCTTGTGGCACCGTGCCTGTTAGCATATTTCCGTTCAGGTGCCTGCAGACAATAGCAAATCGTTTTAATGGCCCCAAAGATTGAACCTCAATGACAAGAAAACTTGCATATTTGAAATTTTCAACAGATATAGAGGAATGTACTTAAGGCAGTTCTCAAAGAATGCTGCTATATTCTATGAGTGTCAACGGTTTATTAAGGTTAAATAACTTACAACGACCGTAGTGTCTTGATATTGCCTAGGGAGGCAGGAATGGGTCCACTCAGCAAATTATTCTGAAGTTCCATGTTCATAAGGTTGGTTAGATTTCCCAAAGACGAGGGTATCGATCCCGTCAGGTTGTTACCATGCAACCTGCTGCAAAAAGAAAAAAATAAACACCACATTTCATATGTTGCCTAGGGAACTAGAAATCCGGGGCATTCTTTATGCATCAAACATGTGAAAATGTTCTAATAAATTGCATACATATTTTTCAATCTGTTGATAGCGCCAAGCGAAGCAGGTATTGTGCCAGAGAGAAGGTTATCCTGAAGATCCAGGCTGATTAGATTACTCAGCTTTCCCAGTGTTGTTGGTATTGATCCATTCAGGCCATTACCAAAAAGCTCCCTACAAACATTGGCAATTCAGTAGCTCAAACTTGTAATTAATTTTGGGGGTATGGTTGTTGGACCCAAAGATGCTTTTCGTATTCTTACATGAACTGAAGCTTCTCCATATCTCCAAGCTCTGGAATCAGAGGGCCTGACATACCTACATTCCTTAAATCCCTGCATAGAAAATCAAGTAACAGGTCCGTTCACTTCAGCATGAATAGTTTTTCAGAAAGTTATACCATTTACTCTACATTAGTTTCAATGAATCGGAAGTTTTGAATATTTCTTACTTTTCTTTGATTTTAGAAAACAAGGAATATGAATGGTTCTACAGTCCTACAAGAAACGTATGCAAATGACAATAATAATCGGAGGAGATAATGGCATACAAGCGGATTACGTGGCTTTCATTGTCGCAAGTGACATACTCCCAAGTGCAAGGATTGACGAGGGTTGGATCCCAGCTTTCCAGTGCAGTCATTGGCTGCTGCCACTCCGCTCTTTGCATGTACAATATGTCACCTGCAAGTCCCAATATATACTTCAAGTTAGCATGGATGTCTTAAAGAAAGACTGTTGTAAAACTACTAACCAAAATTGATTCCCGTTGAATGACCGAGAATTAAGGATGTATTGCATACCTTCTGGGTTGCAGTCTGCAGGCATCGCAAGAGCAAGAAGGCCAGCCAGGAGAGCAGCTGCTGCAAACAGAGACCTCATTGCTGCACTTAGAAAATCTGAGAAATAGTTGATGCTTGAACTGGAGGGTGGTAGGCTTTTATATAGAGTAGCATCGGCAGAGAACAGTTAACAGAAAAATGATTCTGCAAATTTTCTTGGTGATTTAACTTTAGCATAGAATTGAGCCCATAAATTTTTCTTGGGATCAATGCTATATATGCTAAAATAATCTTAGCAAAATTATGGCATAGAATTGAGCCCATAATTAATCACCAGATAATCATGGAAGTAAATTTATTATTCTGACCTGATAAGCTTCACGTTGTAAATCTGCTCAATTCTATATTCCGGCGTAAAAATGATCACCACTTACATGGGTTCTGTACTTCAGTTGGAAATCTCCATAGCGAAAAAAGGGGTCTTCCCTTAAGAAAAAAAATATCTGTTGTAGGTAGAGAATATTTTTATGCGGGCTTAGTGCTCTCAATGTAGTGTTATTTTTTAGCAACAATTAATTAAAAATTTCGTATCCCATATCGAGTGGCAACCTTCAATTTAGGCCTCACAAATACCAACAAATATTTGCTCTGCTCTAGTTCTTGAAAATTCAAAATGCTGAGCATGCCGTAGTTTACGGATCAGTGACCAGGGGCCTAGCAGGTGGCAGAAATTGCGACACCCTTATCGTCTTCACCCAAGTAGACATTGTGTAATTAGCACAATTTTATTAAATTTCTTAGCATATTATGTAATAGTTTAGCACACCAGCTTAGCAAAGAAACAGTAGATCCATAAACTTACGACCTTAGTAAGGAAATTCTATTTATTTAGAAGACATTTAGATGCCGTAGATACTCAGTCCATTCAGTACTTCATTTGCTATTAATTTTTTGGGAAACAATTGGGGACGTTTTGGATCCCAATCAGAAAAAAATCTACCTTTTGAACATCAACTATCGACTTCTATGAAACATTTTATCTGTATAACTTATTTTTATGTTAACAGTCATATATTAATTTCTCAATTTACAAAAAATGGAGAATTCAATGTTATTGCCAGAGAAAATCACAATTTTGCTTCCATTGAAAAATATATTTTCAATTTTAATCAATTATTTATAAAATATTTAGAAATTAAATTTATTACTCGTTTTTTTCATTCATTACGAATAGATTAAGAGCTTGTTGCTCGCTAGTAAGAGAAGAAATTTTGCCGTTGGTGAAATGGCAGATGGCAGCATCATCAAACGATCCGCCCCAGCTTCAACTGCAACTTAACTCAAACGGTACAAATTAATTAGTGACCAGGTATCGATGGAAGATCTCTCAAGTCTCAACAACTATTCTTCACAAAAGTTGAGTCTAGCAAATGGTAAATATGGTACTATCAACAAGACAACAATATTTTTGCAATCTCATATATTATTATTAGATCAAAAACTTATGTTCACTCATGAAACGTCCATGTATCAGTAACAGCTTTCTTTGCTACGGAGGAGAGGGACTGAGCTAGGGTTTTGCTGGGGGTTGGGGGCAGGGGGGGTGTGGGATTAGTTTATGTAGCCCGCACGGGCCGGGCAAGAAGGCCTTCTGCAAGTCCTGGTATGGGCTGTATTCATCATGATACACCCCACATGCTCCACATCAAACTTTCATTAGTTCTATTTGATAGTCCGAAGAGACCTCTCAGTAAGGGTCTTTGAATTTTTGAAAATCATCAGAATATCCGAAGTTATCATACTTGGAATTATTATTATCCATTTGTCACATTAGTCAAACAACTGACCTAGACATCAGTTTATCCATTCAATGGTCCAGCTACCCTATATATTTATATTCACCAGTTAGTCCGGTTTTCTAGCACGGCGGGAGGCGCAGCGGAGCGCGGCGGGTTGCCGGGGGGGGGGGGGGGGGGGGGGGGGGGGGGGGCGTCGGTGTGCGGCGGCGGTGGATGGCCGCGCAGAGGTCTGCACGAGAGAAGGTTTGGGCGGATGGGGTTGGGGAAGTGGATAATGTAAGTTTGTTTCTCTTTTTTTTTTCTTTCTCCGTTATTTTTTTGGCTGGCCAAACAAACGAGTTTTCAAAATCTTGTTGGACCATTCCGCCTCAATTTTCTAGTACTTTAGCATTTTTTTACAATTATTTTTCAAAATTTTGTATTTGTTCAAAATTTGAATTCAAAAAAGAGTTATCTGCCAGAGCCGGACGAGACCGGGTTTCCCGGTTTCTGCAAAAAAAGGTCCAATTTCTGATGGTTTGGGGCACGCTTGTTTGTTGGATCCTTGAGCTGAGAAAATATATCTTGTGCAATTTCAAGCACTTGTCCCGTCTCCCATGCTTTGTGATTAATTTGTTGGGGATAGATTGAGAGAGAACTAAATGAGTTAAAAACACCATCTCGTGAGCATTTGAACAGTAACATTCAAAGGGAAGGGCTGTGAGCATCCGTTCCTCTTGAAGTGTGAAGACTCCTAGACGCCTAAGTGTCACTGAGCCAGCAAAGTTTTTTCGGTGAGCCATTGAGAAGTTTGTTAAAAGCCCTGGTTCCCTTCTGAGAGGTAAGAATTTAATCAAGAAAGTCATAAGTTTGATTAATGTGATTGCTTTGCGTGGAATAGGGTTCAGAGAAAACCCATCTTCTTGGAGCACCCCGATGGAGCGGAGTAGTTCAAACTTGTGTAAAAAAAATCAATGTGTCTCAAATTTAGTCTGCTTATTCTTCATGCTGAATTAAGGCGTGATTTAGTGGTTAGAGACACATATAATTGTAAGATGCGTATTGTTGAATAACATAAAATGTGTTTCATACACATAATATAAGAATTTCTACAATTTTAAATAGGAGAGTTGGAGTGCGCCGCAGCTCACGTTGAAGGTGGGGTGGGTGGCAGACGGCCCGCGACCCACGAAGCTGGCCGCAACGCAAACATGCGTGCATTGCGGGAACCCTCCACCCGCGAGCTGGCAGGTATGCCAAGAGTTGTGGTCCTCGCGGACATGTAATATTTATACTGCTAGGGCCGGCATAAGCACAAGCAAAGTAACTGCATTGAGAATCAATTTGATGAATCGTGGAGTGCATGGCGATGGTGATAAGCTCTGTCACCCGCCAAAGCTAATCCAAAGCTGTCGTGTTCTCCATGGGTCGTCACTAGTCATACCTGATTCCTCTGGTGCTTGTTGTTCTGGCCTAACACGGGTGCTCGTTTCCACCTCTCTAAATTTTAGATCTCTAAAATGAAAAAGAATCTTGTTATTTAGGAACATTAAATAAAATTTAATGACAAAACCTTTTTGACAGGTGAATGCTCATTTCGAGACGAATCTAATGAGCCTAATTAATCTATGTGTTGCTATAGTGATGCTACAGTAACCATCATCTAATCACGGCTTAATTACCTTTATTAGATTCGTCTCGCGAATTAAACCTGGGATTCTGCAGTTAGTTTTATAATTAAACTTTATTTAATACTTCTAAATAACAAAATTCTTTTTGATGTGACCTCTCTAAAATTTAGACCCCTAGAAACACTACAACAATTTTGACATTCTATGACGATGTAATTTTGTCACAGAAGGTCTAAAATTCGTCACAAACTACTTTCCATGACGCAGCGGTGACGAAAATCAAGGTGCGTAGCTGATTACCTTCTGTGACGTTTTCATTATTTTCGTCATAAAATTATGACGTTCTACAGAAACGTCATAAATGTTTATGATGCTCTAAAATTCGTCATTGATCCGTTGGACCCAAGTTGGCATGGCAGTCCTCAGACCTTTTACCTTTTGGCCCACCAAATTTGCAGGCCTTTTTAATTTTGGCCCGATTAATTCACAAGCTATTTTACTTTCAGCCCAATTAATTCGCAGATCATTTTACTTTTGGCCCACTAATTTTGCAGACTTTTTATCTTTCAACCCACTTAATTTAACAGGAAATTTAACTTTCAGCCCACCAATTTCAAAGGCTTTTTACATTTCGGCCAGCTATTCTCACGGCTTACCAGGCCTTTTTAGTTTTGACCCATTAATTCCACAGGCCTTTCTAGTCAGGGGTAATTAGTCTATTCGTCCAGGTGTCACTGGCCCATTAATCCACACTTCTTGCTCTGAAAGATTAAAACTCATAAATGCCAATCAAGCCCTCTTAGCTACATAGAAATATTTTCCTGAACCCACCTATTTTTGAGCCAACAAAAATAGGAAAGAAAAACAAGAAAGCCTCTAAACCTATCAACCAACTTAATTGGTTATCTATATGATATTTCATCTACTAAAAGGCTTGTAGACTGCTTAGTCTGCTACTACATCTTTTCTCCGTAAGAGAGAAGCTCCCATCACCTTCAATCTTCTGATTACAAAGTACACAAAAGACCCTGCGCCAAAACAAAAAACTTGTTAGCACTTAGCAAACAGCCAAGCACGATACAGTTAAAAACAATTTCCCTTATGCTAATTGATCCACACAGAAAAACCAAGCAGCAAACCAAAAAAAAATTACATCAAGTGGAGTATTCAAATGAAACTACAGGTACCAACTGCTCAATTCAGTCAAAATGGTTACAGATTTACATACTCCATCTGACAAAATGTTCCAGCACAAATGATAGAACCTGTGCATTTTCATTTATGCTGGAGCATATTCATCAAATGGAGTATGTACATTCCATCAGATGTATGTACAAACCATAGAAAAGTAGTATGTAGCCTCAGACAATTGATATGGATTGTGAATACAGTTTGATACTTTGATATGGATCAATGCAGATGATTTCTGCATTTGCAATTCACTATCAGTGTTGCAATTAACACTAAGCTGCTGAATGATAGTAATATGCAATCAAATTCTCAAGTAATATGGCAATCAGTCAGTCAACCTATCTGATTCTAAGGTAATATGGCAATCAGTCAGTCAACCTATCTGATTCTAAGGTAATATGGCAATCAGTCAGGCAACCTATCATCAGATTAAAAGGTAACATGACAATCATTCAGGCAACCTGAAAAAAATGACAACCTTGAGGAATGCTCACCTTATCTCTGCATGTGTTCCACAAGTAGACAAGATTTCCAAGTCCAAAAGCATGCACATCATAAGTAGAAGTCGTCCTACATCACAGGCGCATCCAGCATCAGAAATCAGTAACATATAATAAAAATAATGCAGATCCATGCACTGATTGAGTCATTTCCCCATACAATTTTACTTCATGTTTAGCGATAGAGAAAAAAAGAGAGTTGATAGACTGAACTAACCATTCTATCTTGGAGGCAATCCGTCGAACACATAGCAAGCATGGGGAAAGAGCATAGCCTCTGGCTCACACACTACGATGTTGCCGTAGTGCTCCTGCACCTGGGGCACATCCTTGTCTCTGGCCGCGTAGTCCAGCTGCACGCAATGGAAGAAATGGATGAGTCTGCGCGCAGGTCATGCATAGTCAATGCCGTGCCGCATCCGAGTACAAAATTTGTTGTGAGCTCGGCGCGGCGGGTCGGGTCGGTGGCCTGGATGATGGCGTACAGGTCCTGCTTCAGGTTGGACGCGCTGGCGCGCAGCTCCGCCTGCAGCTCCCGCCACGCCCCCGCGTCGTTGAGCCGCTCCACCCGCAGCTCCCGGCTGGATCCGCTCGTCCCCGGCTGGATCCGCCCGCCTACGGCCAGATCCGCTTGCCACCGGGTGGATCCGCCCGGCGTCCACCTCTGGCCGGATCCGAGAGCTCGGGGTCGGGGAGGGGACGTCCACGGTAGAGGAAGTATAAGGACCACCGTGGTTGCCAACGCACCCCCATCCGTGCTTCCGTGTGGAGGCACCTCGACGAAGAGAGCAAGGGTTGTCAGTTGTGGAGAGAGCAAAGGAAGCGGCTGCGCTGCGGAGTCTGAGGAGAGGGAGGGAGAAAGTTGTGTGATTAGGGTTCGGATGCCCTTTTATAGCCTGGAGATGCGATTCAGACCGTTAGATCAGAGATGGATGGACATATTAATTTGGGCCTGGGATTATGGGCCAGAAGGAACAAAAAAATTGGCGGATTCAGCCCAAAAACTGACCTGCAGAAGTTTGTTTTATTTTCTACGAAATTAAACACATTTGTGAAGTGATTACATAATAAAATTATATTATCTAACTTACATATTTTTTACATTAAGTAGACTACGTATGTGTTCTTGCATAGGAGTATCGATATTTATTGAATTGATCTGCTATTTTCTTTGATTTAAATGATTTTTTGTGTACTAATCGAAAATATCCCCAAATTGAACTATGCGTACCTTGAATAAGATTCAAAAATTTACATAAAAAACATATTAGGCTCATAAGTTCCATAATAGAATATGTCCCAAAGGTAGATGGGTGACTCAATTGTTTGCGACGGATAATTCAATCTTGTAGCTCAAAACTACAACATAATAATTGTAATAATATTTAAAATTAATCAAAAAAATCTAATACTTGAAATGGTAACATAATTTAGGTACATAATCTCACCATACAAAAATCAACTGATTTTAGTAAAGTGAGACTATACATTGTTCACAAATGGACACATCCATCACAAAGTTTCATATAACTCAAGCAAAACATTGAAATTTGTACATCCCTAAAAAAGTTTAACTCATATACACCTCAAATTTGGACAAAACCTTGTATTTCATGTAACATTAGAGTTTATAAAGTTATATTAGCAATTATTTTGAAAAAATATTTTTTTTCCTATTTTTCTACTTGGTGGAAGAAACCATCGATATGAAAATTTCCTCTAAATAGAAATTAAAATACATACAAACTCAATCAGATAACAGAGTGTGATTTTAGAACAAATCAGAAAAAAAAACCATCAAATTTGGAGTTCTTGTGACGGAGAAAAACTAGATACAAGTTTTTATTCCAGATTAAACAGAAAAAATTCTCGTGGACTAGGTCCATGAATCTCATGGACCGGGGTGGTCTCTTCGTCTACGGGTGCATGGTGGACCAGGTGGCAGCATCGTTGGCTTGGTGGGCTGGGCTGGCTCTGGGCTGTAATGGGCTGGTCGGGTGGGCCATCCTGGGTGGAGTTTTGATCCATTTAGATGAGGGGGTTTCCTATTTTATCTTTAAAACTAATTCAAAAATTAGGAATAAGCAAATAAATTCAAAAGAAAGTCAGAATAACCATTAATCAAAATTAAATATTTTTTTATTTTCTACATGACCGAGAGTATTCTTACACAAAGTGTTATTAAAATAAAAAATTATTTAGGAATGAAAAGGTCTTTTTTCCCCATTTTTACTTGACACGCTATTTGTTTGGCACACACAAAATATATTTCTTTTGACTATCACAATTAGAAGTATGTTGTGGTGGTAAAAGTTGTGATACCTGATGTATGAGGGCTGCTGTTCGATGAGTGTCGGCGCTTCTTTTTTTTACCTTTTTTTCCGCTGAAGGAACGCGACATATAGAACAAAAAAATGGCCACAGGTTACAACACAAGAAACAACGTCGCTGTGTTAAATTCTGTTCATTCCCTTGCGTGACATTCCATTTTCGAATCCCGACTTCCCCACTTCTTCTGTTTTTTACTTTTGTACTCGGGCTGGGCTGCCGGCTGAACATTTTTTGTTCAAGGCTGCTGGGCCAAAAGTGCTAGATACAACTAGGAGCATAAATCCCGTGGGCCGGGGTGGTGTCTGGGCCTACGTATCCATTGTGCGCCGTCTTGAGTATGGTTTATATCAGTTAGTTTTTTCCCGAGCAGCAGGACCTATGTGGTGTAGGGGTAAGGCTTTGGCTTCAGAAGAAGGAAGTCTTGTGTTCGATACTCCCCTCCCGGTCAATTTTTATTGTTTCACTTTGCTACTAGAACCGTATTTTGACATTGGCCAGCCTTACACATGGGACCCACATACCCCTCTCGCGTGATAAATGCATGCGGCTCATTGCACCGGAAATTGCGGCCTGCTCATACCATGCGTAAAGTTTAAGAGTTGCTACCTTTCTAGTATTTTTAGGCTTAATCTCTAGTTTATTTTTTTAAACATGACATGTGGGTCCGACTTGACATGTTGTGGGACCAAACCACAAGTGGGCCACGTGTGCATGATCTGAAAAAATTATTTACCAAAAACTCACATTTTATCAATTACATTTTGCTTTTATTTTTTG
This sequence comes from Eragrostis curvula, assembly GCA_007726485.1. Lineage (NCBI taxonomy): Eukaryota > Viridiplantae > Streptophyta > Magnoliopsida > Poales > Poaceae > Eragrostis > Eragrostis curvula. The sequence continues at coordinate 28,452,980 of CM017440.1, read as the reverse complement.
AATAAAAAATATATGTGGGTCCCGCGTGATATGTATTTTTTCAAGTGGGGCACGTAATGACAATTCATATTTGTCATAAATTCTGGTGTAAAATAAAAAAAATTTGTTAATGACGATTTATATTTGTCATAACCATTGTGACGTTTATTATTTACTAATTATGACGTTTTTGTTCGTCATAATATGATGGCGTCTTGATTTATGACGATTTTGTAGCCAAATTTAATGACGGATCTCGGTTTTCGTCATAAAACACCCGATTTCCTCAAAAACGTCATAAACCTAACACGCTTTATGACGAAATGGTATGTTGTCATGCAAAAAACGTCATAGAAAGTCACATTTGTTGTAGTGAAACGAACACCCCCCTAATTTCATCCAAATGTTGAGTGGATATTAGTACTGGTAAGAAACTTGTTCACGCAGCAATGTTGCAACAGCACAATCTTGCATTCGTTCTCCAGTATTCTTTTATGGTTGCTACAACACAGCCTTTCATTCGTCAAATGCAGCAACTTAACCACTTTCAATAGCAAAGGATAGTTCTGTTGCACCAGCTTTCTCTCCCTCGTATCCACTCGCTCTACAACCGCCATATAAAAAATGACTAGCGCCATGGTACAATTCGCTTCCCACAAGGGATATCATGTGGGTGTCAAATTAATGCGAAAAGCACATACTCCAAAGACGACTTCTCTTTTCCGTCTAAAAAACAAACACAGACTTCACTAGCAGAGTACGAGTAGTTTTTACCACAGCAGCTTTCAGCGGAGGAGATGGACGAACTCTGCAGCGTCGTGATGACCACAGAGTCGATCGTGACTTCATGAGCTTGAACATTGAGAGAACAAGGCTGTGCGGGCTCTTGCGGGCAGAACAATGACAGGCCACAAACAAAACGCGGCTGAGCTGCAAGCGCCACACGGGTAGAAGTTGTGGGGCGTGTATGTGGGCTCCTTTCAGTGTTAGATTGTGTACGATAGGATAGAATCCTAGAATATCTGTATTTTCCTTTGTATTCTTCCTTGACATGTACTCCAAGTCTAATTCTTGACTTGTACTCCAAGATGTTGTAAACACCACACCGGGGGTTCTTCCCAGCTCTATAAATACATGACGCGGCCCCTAACCGGGGTTCAACGCTTCCTATAATCTTCACATGGTAATCAGAGCCAGCCTACTCCTCCAACGAAGCTATGTCGACCTCCTCCGCTCCTTCGCCGCTGGCTTTCTCGCTTGGGATCCCCGTCACCGAGAAACTCACCAAGTCCAACCACGTTCTGTGGAAGGCGCAGGTCTTACCTGCAATCCGGGCGTCCCAGCTCGACGGCTACCTTGATGGATCCAAGAAGGAACCGCCCAAGACCATCAACAGCAAGGGCACCGATGGGAAGCCCGCGTCGATCATCAACCCCGATCATGCGATCTGGGTTGCCCAGGACCAGCAGGTCCTCGGGTATCTCAACGCCTCCTTGTCGAAGGAGGTCTTCCAGGGCGTCGCAACCTTGATGACGTCCGCCCAGGTGTGGGCCGCGCTGGAGAAGTCATACGCGTCCCAATCTAGGGCGCGCGCCATCAACATTTGCCTCGCCCTTGCCACCACCCAGAAGGGGAGCATGGGCGTCGCTGAATACGTCAACAAGATGAAGGGCTACGCGGACGAGATGGCATCCGCCGGCAAGCCGCTCGACGACGAGGAGATCGTCTCCTACATTCTCGCCGGGTTGGACATGGATTTCAACCCGGTGGTCTCGGCTGTTGCGGCGCGGGCCGAATCCATCTCTGTTGGAGAACTCCTCTCCCAGCTGATCGGCTTCGAGGCCCGCATCGAGAACCTGCAAGGAAGTCACTCCGCTTCCTCCGTGAACGCCGCGGCTCGCGGCGGACGCGGTCCAGGCAGCGCGCGCGGCCCCGATGGCGTGTGCGGTCCAGGTGGTCATGGCGGTCGCCCCTAGGGCGGCAATGGCGGTCGTCCTCAAGGAGGGCGCAACAACTACAACAACAACGGCAATCGTCCCAAGTGCCAGCTCTGCGGGAAGCTTGGACATGTCGCCATCAAGTGCTATAAGCGCTTTGACGCATCGTTCACTGCTGAAGAAAAGAACGCCGCCACTGCTACCTCTTCCTACGGCAACGAGCCCTTCTGGCTTGCGGACAGTGGAGCCACCGATCATATCACGAGCGAGCTTGACAAGCTAACCACTCGTGACAAGTACCACGGCAACGAGCAGATTCACACCGCAAGTGGTGCAGGTATGCGCATTAGTCATATTGCACATGCTATTGTTCGCTCCCCTATTCGTGATATTCATCTTAAAAATGTTCTTCATGTCCCTGAAGCTAACAAAAACCTTGTTTCCGTTCATCGTTTAACATCTGATAATCATGTCTTCCTTGAACTTAATCCAAATTTCTTTGTTCTCAAGGATCAGGTGTCGAAGAAACCTCTTCTTCAAGGCAGGTGTAGGGGCGGCCTCTATCCGCTCACATCCATCCCAACTGGATCAAATAGACAAGTGTGTGGTGCCATCAAGCCTTCTGCTTCACGGTGGCATAGTCGATTAGGCCATCCTTCCTTTGCAATTGTTGATCAAGTTCTTAGCAAGCATAGTCTTCCTTGTGTCTTAGATTCCAATAAAGAGTCAGTTTGTGATGCATGTCAAAGGGCCAAGAGCCATCAATTGCCTTATCCAATATCAACTAGTGTCTCAAAAGCTCCTTTGGAACTTATTTTTTCAGATGTTTGGGATGCTGCACCTGATTCTTTTGGTAGAAAGAAGTATTATGTGAGTTTTATTGATGATTTTTCCAAATTTACCTGGATTTATTTGCTCAAATTCAAATCCGAGGTTTTTCAAAAATTCCATGAATTTCAAGCCTATGTTGAGCGAAGGTTTGATAAAAAGATTTTGGCCATGCAAACTGATTGGGGTGGTGAATATCAAAAGCTCAATTCTTTTTTTCAGCGCATTGGCATTGAACATCATGTCTCTTGTCCATTTGCGCAAACATCGTCACATTGTTGAAGTTGGTTTATCCTTGCTTGCTCAAGCATCCATGCCACTAAAATTTTGGGATGAAGCTTTCCTCACCGCCACTTATCTTATTAATCGTTTACCTAGTAAAGTTATCCAAAATTCTACGCCTTTAGAGCGTCTCTATGGTGAACAACCAGCCTATGCTTCTTTGCGCATTTTTGGGTGTGCATGTTGGCCAAATCTTCGTCCTTATAATGCTCACAAGCTTGAATTCCGCTCTAAGCGATGTGCTTTCCTAGGATATAGCAATCTTCACAAAGGGTTCAAGTGCCTTGATATTTCTACTGGCCGGGTGTATATTTCCCGTGATGTCACTTTTGACGAAAATGTTTTCCCTTTTGCTGAATTAAATCCGAATGCTGGAGCTCGCCTTCGTAATGAGATTTTACTACTGCCTGCTCATCTCCTAAATCCGGCAGGGGGTGTACACATGCATGATCCTTTATTGTCTAATGGCCCTGCTACTAATGGTATTTCTGGAGAAATTGCAGTTGAAAACACCGAAGAAAATGCTCCTGAGGTCCCTGTTGTGCAGCAATCCGCAGGCGCGGGCGCCGATGTTGATTCAGCAGCGATCCCGGCTCTGCCGACCTCGTCTTCAGCGCGGTCAGGATCGGGTCGTGCGGGCGCCCAGTCCCCGCATGCCACCGCGTCGTCCCCGGGCCCAGGCAGGACCCGGCTGTCCTCGTGCACGGACGCGCAGCCGCGGGACACTGCAACATCTTCGGGGCCAGGCGGGCCCGGCTGTTCCCTGCGCCTCGCGTGCCAGCAGGAGGCCACCACGTCGGCACTGCCTCCCGACACTCCTGCGTCCGCGGTGCGCCACAGTACGGGGGGATCGTCCTCGGATCCTGTGTGCGCACCTGCGGCAGAGGACGCGCCTGGATCTGCTGTACCACCTGCTCCTGTGGCCGTTCCTGCAGAACCAGCTCCGGTTATTTATCAAACTCGATTGAAATCAGGTATGAGCAAGCCAAAGGTATATACGGATGGCACCGTCCGGTACAGTTTCTCTGCTACTGCTACTGAAGAACCCTCTAATATTGATGATGCATTGAATCATAAAGAATGGCGACTTGCAATGGATAAAGAATTTTCTGCTCTTATGAATAACAAGACATGGCACCTTGTTCCACCTAAGCATGGGGAGAAATATCATAGATTGCAAATGGGTTTATAAAATAAAGAAAAACGCAGATGGCTCTATTGATAGATACAAAGCTCGATTGGTGGCCAAGGGTTTCAAACAAAGATATGGGATAGATTATGAGGACACTTTTAGCCCGGTTGTAAAAGCTTCTACTATACGTCTTGTTCTGTCCATTGCAGTTTCCAGGGGCTGGAGCCTTCGACAGCTTGATGTACAGAACGCGTTTTTCCATGGTGTTCTTGAGGAGGAAGTGTATATGAGACAACCGCCAAGCTATGAAGATAAGTCTTGTCCCTCTTATGTGTGCAAGCTTGATAAAGCACTATATGGTTTGAAACAAGCTCCTCGGGCCTGGTATTCACGGTTAAGCATAAGGCTGCATCAACTTGGTTTTGTTTCCTCCAAGGCTGATACATCATTATTTTATTTTAGCCAAGGAGGACTAACCATGTTTATTCTTGTATACGTGGATGATATCATTGTTGCCAGTTCCTCAACGCAGGCTACTACAGCTCTTCTTAAAAATCTGGAAAAAGATTTTGCATTGAAGGATCTTGGCGATCTTCATTACTTCTTGGGTATAGAAGTTAAAAAGAAGGGTAATAGAATTTTACTGACGCAAGAAGGATATGCCACAGATGTGTTGAAAAGAGTAAATATGCACACCTGCAAGTCAGTTAGCATTCCAATGTCGACCTCATAAAAGCTTGTAAAAGAAGGAGAACCTCTTGGCGCAGAGGATTCTACAAACTACAGAAGTATAGTTGGTGCATTGCAATATTTGACGCTGACTCGACCTGATATTACCTTTGCAGTAAATAAAGTCTGTCAATATTTGCATTGTCCAACATTACTACATTGGAGTGCAGTCAAGAGAATTCTACGTTATGTGCGAGGTACTCTTTCACTTGGACTGCAGATTAGTAAGAGCAATTCTACTCTTGTTAGTGCCTTTTCGGATGCAGATTGGGCAGGATGTCCTAATGATAGAAGATCTATAGGAGGGTTTGTTGTTTTTCTAGGATAAAATCTCATATCATGGAGTGCCAGAAAACAAGCAACGGTCTCTAGATCAAGTACAGAAGCAGAATACAAAGCCCTTGCTAATGCTACCGCAGAGGTTATGTGGATACAATCTCTCCTACGTGAATTACGTATTTCTACCCTTCGGCTGCAGTTTTATGGTGTGATAACCTTGGTGCTACCTATCTATGTGCCAACCCGGTGTTTCATGGAAGAATGAAACATGTCGAGATTGATTTTCATTTTGTACGAGAACGAGTTGCACAAAAATTGCTAGATATTTGGTTTATACCATCTGGTGATCAGGTTGCAGATGGATTCACAAAGCCTCTTCCAATTCGACAGCTTGAAGTTTTTCGACGACATCTCAATCTTCGTGCTTGAATTGAGGGGGTGTGTTAGATTGTGTACGATAGGATAGAATCCTAGAATATCTGTATTTTCCTTTGTATTCTTTCTTGACATGTACTCCAAGTCTAATTCTTGACTTGTACTCCAAGATGTTGTAAACACCACACCGGGGGTTCTTCCCGGCTCTATAAATACATGACGCGGCCCCTAACCGTGGTTCAACGCTTCCTATAATCTTCACATTCAGAACCCGCCCCACCTGCAACCCGAGCGACAGCTAATTAGGATAGTTTGAGTGTGTTGTAGCTAATTTTGCTTAGTAGAAATATATAATCCCATATCGAGATGGTAAAATGGCAACCTTCAATTTAAGCCCCTGTGCTGGGCCCCCGGTCGTCCCTGATCCAAACTATGACATGCTCGACATTCAAAACTGGCAAGAACTAAAAATTGAAGAAAATGCAAACCTAGCTAAAACTTTATTTGTATTTGAGTGGCCTGATCGACGTACCTACATTTCTTAAACCTTGCAACAAAAAAATCAAGTAACATGTCCGTTCACTTCAGCATGATTTTTTTTTCAGAAAGTAATACCATCTACTCTATATATAAGTTTCAACGAGTCAGAACTTCTGAATTCTAACTTTTCATTTATTTTTAAAAACAAAGAATATGAATGGTTCCATAGTACTACAAGAAACGTATGCAAATCATAATAACAATACTCCCAAGTGCAAGGATTGAAGAGGGTGGATCCCAGCTATCCAGTGCAGTGATTGGCTGCTGTCACGCCATTGTTTGCATGAACAATATGTCACCTGCAAGTCCAACACTTCAAGTTAGCATGCATATCTTAAAGAAAGACTGTTGTAAACTACAAACTAAAATTGATTCACCTTGAATGACCATGAAGGATGTATATTCTTACCTTCAGGGTTGCAACCTGCAGGCATTGCGAGAGCAAGAAGGCCAGTCTGGAGAGCAGCTGCTACAAACATAGACCCCATTGCTGAACTAAAGCATGCTTTATTCGGCCTCAATGGAGTGGAGTAGTTCAAACTTGACTAAAATTCAGTGTGTCTCCAATTTAGTGTGCTAGTTTCTATATTGATGGATGAATTAGTTGTTGAAGACACATATAATTGCAAGATTGTATTGTTGAACAATGGTAAATGTGATTCATGCACAAAATATAGATGTTTTAGTATCTAAATGTCTAAAACATTGTTACTCTGGTTTAACCTTCCAAGTCTACTTTGGCATATATTTGTGGTGTTTGTTCTCAATTCTAAATTAATGGATGAATTTAGTTGTTTGAGACACACATAATTGCAAGAAGTGTAAGTGTTGGACAATGTAAAATGTGTTTCATACACATAATATAGATGTTTTAATATAAATGTTTTACACATTGTTACTCCGATTCTTGAGTAAACCTCCTAAGTCTACTTTGGCATATATTTTTTGAGTGTTTTGTTCTAACTTCTAAATTGATGGATGGATTTAGTTGTTTGAGACACATCATTATTGCAAGATGTGTAATGTTCGACAATGTAAAATGTGCTTCGTACACATAATACAAATGCTTTCTAAAATGATGTTACTCCGGTTTCTGGAGTAAACGTCCCAAGTCTACTTTGGCATTTCATAATTTACCATTTATATATCAGTACAAACTTGTATTTGAAATTTTTATCAGATATAGAGGATTATTGTAAGTAAGGATGTTCTCAAAGAATTCTGGTATGTTCTGTGAGGGTCAACAGGTAGAACAACATCCAGAGACCTTAGTGTCTTGATATTACCTAGGGAGGCAGGAACGGGTCCACTCAGCATATTCTTCTGAAGTTCCAAGCTCACAAGGTTGGTTCGATTGCCCAAGATTAAGGTATCGATCCCGTCTGATTGTTTCCAAGCAACCTGCTCCAAAACAACACCACATTTCATTTATTGCATAGGGAGGTAAAAATCACGGGAATTCTCCGTGTGCATCAAACATGCAAAAATATTCTAACAAATTGTACAGATATTTTTCAGTGCGTTGGAGCCAAGAGAAGCATGTATTGTGCCAGAGAGAAGGTTATCTTGAAGATCTAAGTTGACTAGATTACTCTGTTTTGTCACTGTTGTTGGTATTGATCCACTCATTCGATTACCAGAAAGCTCCATGAAAACATTGGCAAGTCAATAGCTCAAATTTGTAATTAATTTTTAGAGTCTCGTAGGTTTGATCCGAAGTCTTTTTCTATTCTTACTTGAACCGATTCTTCTAAAGATCTCCCAACTCAGGAATCAAAGGGCCTAGCATACCTGCATTTCTTAAATCCCTGCAAAAAAGAAAAAGAAAATCAAGTAATATGTCTGTTCACTCTAACATGAAAAGTTTTTCAGAAAGGTTATACCATCTAGTCTAGAATAGTTTCAATGAATAGGAAGTTTTGAATATTTCTTACTTTCCATTTATTTTTTAAAATAAAGAACACGAATGGTTCTGCAGTCCTACAAGAAACGTATGACAATCATAATAATAATCACATGACATAGAGGCATACAAGCGGGTTACATGGCTTTCATTGTCTCAAGTCACATACTCCCAAGTGCAGGGATTGACGATGGTTGGATCCCAGCTATCCAATGCATTTATTGGCTGCTGCCACGTAGTTCTTTGGACGAACAATATGTCACCTATAATTCCCAATACTTCAAGTTAGCATGCATGTCTTGAATGTGCAAACTTTCAGGGTTGCAGTTTGCAGGCATTGCAAGAGCAAGAAGGCCAGCCATGTGAGTAACTGCTGCAAAAGGAGCCTCAATGGAGTGGAATAGTTCAAGGGTAAAAATTTAGTGTGTCTCCAACTTAGTGTGCTTGTTTCTGTATTGATGGATGAATTTAGTTGTTGGAGACACATATAATTGCAAGATGCATATTGTTGGACAATGTTAAATGTGCTTCATACACATAATACAAATGTTTTAGTATCCAAATGTCTAAAACATTGTTACTACGGTTTGTGGAGTAAACCTTCCAAGTCTACTTTGGCATATAATTGTGGATTGTTTATTCTCAATTCTAAATTGATGGATGAGTTTATGTCACACCCGGTTCAAAGAAAATAACTGAATGTACTCTACATGTATGCCAGGATCAGTTAATCATACATGTAGTTGACAAATTATGAAATATCATTATTACAAGCCAAGTAAACGTTAAATATTTGATACATAAGGACCCGTAGGTCTAAAAGAAAAGTACATGCAGCAATCAGCGAAGCGGTGTCTTCCATCTCCACAGGCGTTGTCCGGGGGAGCGCCAACCTAGTACGAAGCGTCCGGGTCAAAGTCGTCGTCATTGTACTCCGCTTCTCCTCCTTCGTCTTAGCAGCAATATATGACAAAAAGAGGGAAAAAGCTCCCGTGAGTACATAAAGTACTCAGCAAGTGTGGAAATGTATGACATGTTGGCTATAAGCAAGAAAGGCTCGACTCGGGTTTACTGCACTATGCAAGACTAACAACCTAGACTCAAAGCATCCTAATTACTAGGTGTGTCATCTCTCCAACAGAACTGAACCGACAAGGAAAGAACTCATCGGATCCCAATCCGACTACCAACGAACCAGCCCGTGAATCCCCCCACTAATCATGAATAAGTCCAGGCCGCTCTTAACCGTGAGCACGGCTGTCATGACAGTTTGAATCTCTGCAGAGTTTGCGCACGTTCCCCATGAGTCGTGTTTCCCGTTTTGCTTCACACTTCCAGGGTGTGTAGCCAGGGTCACACTACAAGGCCTTTCCAAGGATCCTCTCCACCTGTAGACACCCGCTAAGGTTCCACCGCTAACAGCATATGGAGTCCATTTTACCTCCGCTGCAGAAGCCCCCTCTTGCGCCACTAGACCGCCGGATGGTGTGTACAGAGAAGAAGAGGATATCCAAGTAATTAGCCAGGCTGTACCCATATAGGTCCCATGGCTGCGCTGTTAAGCCGGGTTACATGCTCCATGAACCGGTCCTTAGAACCTATGGCAGGCACTAGCACAAACCGAACTCTCATGCACGACGGCACCAAACCAAACATACCATCCTGCCAAGGTTCCCTAATCTCCATGTCTCTAGAAGCAATTACCATTCCCAGAATTATGTTCAGTATACATTAGTCAAATTAAGGAACCCATGAACCAACCCACTGACAGCACTAGCAATAATAAGCTACCCAGACCTATATACTACTCAACAACGGGCTTCAAGGAATGATAAGGAAATATACTAGTAAACCATAACATGGGATTCCAGTTTAGACATGCATGCAAAATAAAAATCTAGTCCTAAGATGGGTTCAGTATGGTCAACGGCACTTGCCTGGTTGCTGCTCAAACTCTTCAAAAACTTGATCTTGGAGGTTCAATCCCGGCTCTTGGTCTGTTCGCGAAATCATCGTACCGACAAGCAAACAAGAAACATACTGAGGAAACAGAACAAACAGTAAAATCACAGTAAAACAAGCACACCACAATAAAGCCTACGTTGTAACGGTCGCGTGGGCGCAAGAATCGTCCAAATCGGAGTTTGTATGGAAAAGATATATGTAACTGAAGGTACAAGGTTTCTCTGAAAATTCTGCTACAGCAATGTAATACTCTGTTTCGTACAGAAAACAGGGCATCCGGCACCATGCTGACGAGCTACAGGGCTAGCATATTTTTATACAGGAAAGGGCCAACAGAGCTTAAAACACAGCATGCCGTCTGAACTGATTAGCAATCAACGAATGGGGCATGCAAGATGTTAGCCATACTAGCGGTGTATACCTGACGAGATTGAACAAGCATGTGGAAACGTCATGGCTGTGATGGTCTACAACAGAGCACTAGGGCTGCAGCTCCAAGCTCCATCAAGACGTGCTACTCGTTGCTACGCTACGGTCTACGGAACTTGACCAAAGGCAACCCAAACGAATGAGAAGGGCTGGCAGTCCTCACCAGCGGCGTCACGATGGCAGGGACGTTCTCGCGATGGCGACGGCAGTGCTTGTCGAGGATCAGGCTGCAGCGTCGGAGGTGGGACACGTCAGGTCGTCGAGATGTCGTGGTCATCCTGCGGTGCCGAGAGAACGTGAGTACGACTGGAAAACACCCAGAAGGGCGACGGCAATGGCGAGTGACCGTGCAGCTCACCGGAACTCGTCGGAGATCTGATTTCCTGATTGGCAAGGCGATGGTGATGGTGGGTCGTCCAGGTGCCGTGGCTGTCCCGTGGTGTCCGGCGATCAGCTACTAGAAAGAGGACCATGGGTGCGCGGCAACCACGATGGCGACGGTGAAAGGCGGCGCTGCTCAAAGGTGCTCGTCGAGGACGTGATTAATTTCTCGGGCGGCGAGGCGACGGTGATTGGCTCCGTGATCCTCTGGTTGCCCTACGATTGGAGAGCAGGGATCAAGGGATCAGCATGGATCCACGGTGATTCACGGCGACGAAGCACGACATCGACTTACCCGGAGACGACGCCGGCTGGTTTTTCTCTTGGGCTTTCTCTTGGGCGAAAGGAACAGGAAGATGAAACAGAGGCAGCGCTGCTGTTTTGCTTGAACGATGGAAGGAATAGGAGAAGTTTCCATAGAAAGGGGACACGCTCTAATGAGGAATTAATACAATTGATTAGCGGCAATGAAGAATATGGCAGTTTTGCCATATATTGTTTCACGGCCTGCATACCAGAAAGAAGGAAAGAAACGGTTGGAATTTTGTGGCCTGCCTATATGTCCATCGTACACGAACTGCTAGCGAGTTTAAATTCTTTTTGCCACACAAATGCGAGCAAACAACATGATGCACGTTGGACTTAGACAAATTTTAGTTACCAAAATATGGATTGTATTGATATTTGAATTAATTTAAATTATTTGAAAATCTGGGTGTGACAGTTTAGTTGCTTGAGACACACATAAATGCAAGATGTGTAGTGTTGGACAATGTAAAATGTGCTTCGTACACACAAACATTTTACTCCGGTTTCTTTCTGGAGTAAACCTCCCAAGTCTACTTTCGCATTTCAGAATTTGCCATATTTATATATCAGTACAAACTTGTATATTTGATAACGTTAGAAGATATTGAGGATTTAACATAAGAGCATTCTTAAGGAATTCTGCTATTTATGTTCAGCGAGGGTCAATAGTTTATCATGGTAGAATAACATACAAAGACCTTTGTGTCTTGATATTGCCTAGGCAGGCATGAATGTGTCCACTAGATGAGTTCTTCTTAAGTTCCAAGCTCACAAGGTTGATTTTTGGTTATTGCCCAAAAGATTAGGGTATTGATGCCGTCGGGTTGTTTCCAAGCAACCTGCTGCAAAACAACTCCACATTTCATATATTGCATAGGGAGTTAGAAATCACAGGAATACTTTGTGTGCATCAAACATGCATAATGTTCTAACAAATTGTATACATATTTTTCAGTGCGCCAGCGCCAAGCAAAGCACGTATTGCGCCAGAGAGAAGGTTATGCTGAAGATCCAGGTTGAATGGATTACTCAGCTTTCCCAGTGTTGTTGGTATTGATCTATGCATTCAATCCATTACCAAAATGCTCCCTGAAAACATTGGCAAGTCAATAGCTCAAATTTGTAATTAATTTTGAGGGCCTGGTTGTTGGATCCGAAGTCTTTTTCAATTTTTACATGAACTGATTCTTCTAAATATCTCATAGCTCTGGAATCAGAAGGCCTGACATACCTACATTCCTTAAATCCCTTAAAATAAATCAAGTAACAGGTCCGTTCACTTCAACAAGAAAGGTTTTTGAGAAAGTTGTACCATGGAATCTATATTCGTTTAAATGAATCAGAAGTTTTGAATATTTCTTACTTTCTTTTATTTTTCTTTAAAAAAAGAATACGAGTGGTTTTACTGCCTTACAAGAAACATATACAAATCATAATAATAATCAGATGGGATAGTGGCATACAAGCGGGTTACGTGGCTTTTATTGTTGCAAGTGACGTACTCCCAAGTGCAGGGATTGCAGTGATTCGTTGTTGCCATGCCGTTCTTTGCATGAACAAATTTTAACCTGCAAGTCTCAACACTTCAAATTAGCATGCATGTCTTAAAGAAACATTGTTGTAAACTACTAACTAAAATTGATTCCTGTTGAATGACCATGAAGGATGTATACGCATACCTTCAGTGTTGTAGTCTGAAGACATTGCAAGAGCAAGAAGGCCGCAAGGAGAGCAGCTGCTGCAAACAAAGACCCCATTGCTGAATGAAATCATGCTTTATTCGGCCTCAATGGAGTGGAGCAGTTCAAAGTTGGGTAAAAATTCAATGTGTCTCCAATTTAGTGTGCTTGTTTCTGTATTGATGGATGTATTTAATTGTTGGAGACAAATATATTTGCAAGATGTGTATTGTTTGACAATGTTAAATGTGTTTCATACACATGATACAGATGATTTAGTATCTAACTGTCTAAAACATTGCTACTCCGGTTTCTGGAGTAAACCTGCCAAGTCTACTTTGGCTTTTCAGAATTCCATTTATATATCAGTACAAAGTTGTATATTTGAAATTTTAATCAGATATAGAGGATTGTACATATCGCTGGTCTCAAAGAATTTTGCCATGTTCTGTGAGGTTTTATTAAGGTAGAATAACATATAGAGATCGTAGTGTCCTGATATTGCCTAGGAAGGCAGGAATGGGTCCCCTTAGCAATTGCAAATTCTGCAAGTTTCAAGCTCACAAGGTTTGTTTGATTGCCCAAAGATGAGGGTATCAATCTCGTCTCGTTGTTCCCATGCAACCTGCTGCAGAACAACACCATATTTCATATATTGCACTGGGAGTTAGAATTTGTGGGAATTCTTTGTGTGCAACAAACATGCAAAAATGTTCTAACAAATTGTACACATATTTTTCAGTGTGTTGATGATGCCAAGCGAAGCAGGTATTGTGCCAGAGAGAAGGTTATCTTGAAGATCTTGGTTGAATAGATTACTTAGCTTCCCAGTGTTATAACTACGAATGTTGACATGGTTGACGAGATGTGTATTGTTGGTCAATGTTAAATGTGCTTCGTACACATAATGCTGATGTTTTAGTATCTATATGTCTAAAACATTATTACTCCTATTTCTGGAATAAACCTCCCAAAAGTCTATTTTGGCATATATATTTGAGCCCATAATTAATCTCCAGATAATTACAGAAGTAGATTCATTTTTCTGACCAAATAAGCTTGACGTTTTAAATCTGCTCAATTCTATATTCCGATGTAATGATGCCTACCACCTACATAAGTTCTGTTGGAAATCTCCATAAAAAAATAAGGGGCCTTCCCTTAAGAAAAACAAATCTGTTGTTGATGGAGAATATTATTATATATGTGGGCTTAGTTCATTATTCTCAATATAATATTACATTTCTGCAAATTCTATTAAAAATATCACATTTCATGTCAAGATTGTGAATGACAACCTTCAATTTAGGCCTCACAAATACCAACAAATATTCTCTCTTTTCTAGTTCTTGCCAATTCTGAATGTCAAGCATGCCATAGTTTACGGGTCAGGGACCGGGTCCCAGCAGGCGGCAGGAATTCCGATGCCCTTACCATAGTCACCTAAGTAAACACATCATGTAAGTAGCACCGTTTTATTAGATTTCTCAGCACATTAATTATATGTGTACTAGTTTAGGACACCAGCTTAGTAAGGAAACACTAGATCAACAACCCCTTATCTGTCATCTTGGCAACTTGAACGATTCTAATTGAAGGAAGTTCTCATTCAATCCTTATAATAATTTCTTTTCAATTTTGGGAAAAAAAAACAATAGGGATGTGTTTGGACACGAGTCAGAAACTACCTTATACGGTATAGATAAAAATCATGTTCAATGTTGGATCATATTTTTATTTTCTTTAATTTTTCATCTTTGTTGACTTAGATTGATATTTTTCTGCAATATTGCGTTATATTATGGATTTTGTGTTGTTGACACATGCTAATATTTAAAAAGATGCTTAAAATCAACTAAATTTTCATCATAAAAGTTTTAACATACTTGGCTCATGAGCCTAACGAGCCAGCTCGATCTTTCTAATGAACCGAGCCGAGCTTTCATTTTAGCTCGTTATCTTAATGAGCCGAGCCGAGCCAGCTCGTTATCAGAATGAGCTTTAATGAGCTGAGCATTAATGAGTCGAGCTGGCTCGTTATCCACCCCTACTTATACCAGACCGGGGGCCACGATTCATGTGTCCATGGTGGACCATGTCCAGGTCGGTGGCGGCTCGCTGGAGGTTGCATGCAGTGGCGCTACGGGACGGGAAATCTCAACGCGTTTTGCCGGGAAGCATGGAGTGGCGTAGACGGCTTATCAGAGTTGTCGTCCTCAACTAGAGATGGCCGGAGAGAAGTCGTCGACGTGGGGAAAAGACGTTGATGGTTCGGCGGCGGCGGGGAGTGGCTTCAGGGCACTGGAGATCGTCGTTGTTCGATGCCAGAGAGGTAGTGCGTCACGACGGCGAACGTCATTATATCGGTGTGCTCTGGGGCGGTGTCGTCTGTTGTCGTCGTCGTTGAGCTTGACGTCAGCGTCAATGGCGACGGCGGCGGCAACACCAAGATGCGTGATCGTGGGAGGCGAAGGAATTGGGTGAAAGGGGTGCAAAGGTGCGGGCCAACGGCTTTTTATAGGCACGCGCTGCCCTAGGGCACCTCGGGCGCACAGCCGAGGGGAGGGAGGCGACAGCAGCGGACTGACACGTACGTTAGGGTTGGGCGCGACTGGTTCGGGCTAGCGGGCTGGATGGGGGCCTCCAATACATGCCTCCGCGTAGCGCGGCCCAAGGCCCGCTTGCTTTGGTCGCACTTTGGCTGCAAGAGCCCGACTTCATTTGGGCCAGAGCAGCCGTCAATCTGACAAAGCACAAGAGAATGTGGGCTGTTTTCTCACATCCCAGGAGCATATTTTTCTTCCCTAAAAAAAAAAGGAGCATTATTTTTCTGTTTCTTTCCTCTTTTCAATACAAAGTCACTCTTAGCAATTATTTTTGATGTCATAGGAACATCAACATTTTAAATGATCAGGCACAACAAACATAAGACAACATTTTTTAGATTCAACATTTTTTAAGAAATGTCAAAAATGTTGTAAAATGTTAAAAATATTCAAACATTATGAAATATAAGATTTTAATGATAACAATTTCAACATTTTCAAATGCATAATTTCAACATTTCTCATAAAATGTTGAAAAAGCAAGTAAAAAATGTTGTCCAAATGTTGAATCTTTTTTTAAAAAAAAATCAAAAATAAAAAAAATATCCAAGTGGGGTCCCATTTTGTCACATTAATTGTAGGGAACACGATGGCTTAGGTTCAAAATCGGTTACGGTTTGAGATAAAAATTTATTTCAAATTTAGATTTAACAATGATATCCGTGCGCACTAGTAGAAACTGGGCAAGTCGCGCCCTTCCTTTCCCAACAGCGCACCCGCCTACATGGTGTCTGATAAGTTGGTTTCGGCCGCCTCACGAATATTTGTGCGCGCTACCCGAAGTGCTACGTATAAGATCTCCAGGCTGGAGGTGGGCCGCAGGAGAGAAGGCGAGCTGGGCCACGCGAAGGAGGAAACAGCCTGCCCGTGCGAATGAAAAAAGGAAAGAAAAAGAGAAAAGGAAAGTGGCTGAACGGATTCGGCCCGATTCGGCACGGCACGAGGATTGGGCCGTGCCACGGGCCGAGGGTAGGGCACGACGGGCGACACGGGCACGGCCCGTTTAGGCCGCGGCATGCAAAGGCCCGCTAATGGCCCATCAAAGCACGAGCCCGATTAGAAAATAGTGTAAGTATATTTTGAATTCTTATAGAATCAATAAGGGAATTTAGTCTAATGGTAAAATCTTTCACTCTAAACCATGAGGTCCTTGGTTCAAATCTCAAGTCCCCTATTTTAACACTCATTTTGCTACATTTTAACACTAAGGTCCTTGGTTCAAATCTCAAGTCCCCTATTTTAACACTCATTTTGCTACATTTTAACACTAATGGGCTAAACGGGCCGACGTGCCTTAACGGGCTTCCGTGCCTAATGGACCGACCCGGCACGATTATATAATTTCGGGCCGTGCCGTAGGCCGTCGCTCAGGCACGTGGACTGGCACGGCACGGCCCGAAATGAATTGCGTGCCGTGCCGGCCTGAAATTAAATGGGCCGTGCCATTTCGTGCCCGGGCCGGGCCGGGCCGTGCCGCCCGTTTGGACACCTCTAGGCCCGAGGCTGGCTTTGGTTTCTATTTCTCTTTTCAATTTTCTGGATTAAAAGAAAACAAATTCCACTTCATATTTTTAACACGATCCTATAGGGGCTAATCGCTTCATATTTTAACAGCTGTGGCTGCACACTGTAGCAACCAAGGCTACCAATCACGTGCACAGTAATTTTAGGAATTTTTTTACATTACACAGTACAACTCAGACGTTCACAACGCATGCACATTCACTCTTATGAACGCATATACGCAAACTCTACCTCTATGAGCATCTTCGAAGACTGAGCCGGCAAATCTTTCAGATTGACGAAGTCATCACTGGCGCCTCGCTGTCGACAGCCACGTCGCCTACCGCTGAAAGCACAAGTGTCGTTAAATTCTAGAAAATCCGCTCCCACCGGGAGTCGAACCCAAGACCTCAAAGGTGCTACTCGGGTGCCTTAACCACTAGGCCAAGACCTCTTTCACAGTAATTTTAGGAATTAGTTCTACTTCACATGAAAAATGTAGGATTGAAGAAATTTTTCCATGATTCAGAGGAGTCCTAAAATTTCCTAGCATTTGTTGTTCGACATTAAACATGTGGTTGGCCTATGGAGTACTCCCTCTGTTTCAAATTATATACAGTTCCAGGTTTAAGCACAGGAATTAAGGAGGGATGAAAAAAATGGTGGGCACAGAAAACAATGAGGAGTGAAGGAAAAGAGAGATAGAGATAGACACAGGAAACGATGCATTGAGAAGTGAGAATGAGAGGAGACAAAAGCATTGGGAAGTGAGAATTACTTATATTTTGACAAAAAATTTGAATGATAGAACTACTTATATTATAAAACGGAGGGAGTATGTACACTAGCTAAAGAATCTTAGCCGTTTCAAATAAAAGTTATAAAACACTTTGGGCACTAAAAAGAAGATATATGGGCAAGTGAGAAATCTATCTTTGCCCCGCAGCTATCTAGTTGCGCGTACACATAGCCACCTCGTGCCCCAACAGTTCGTTCAGTTTTCTTCCTCTTCCACCTTGTGTCCTCACGGTTTCCAAGAAGCATTAGCACCAATTCTTTCTGCAGGGTCTCCTCTACATTCCGACACGGACATAACTGCGCTGTCCGCCTCACCGCACCAGCAGCCGGCCGCTCGCGCATGATCCGTCGGGCCGGGCGCGGCCCGTCGCAAAAGCACGTCTTGGACCGCCGGGTGCCGCTCGCCCATGGCATGCCAAGGAAGCCGTCGCGCGCACAAGCGATGGGTCAGCTGTGGCGGCCACGGTGCACCGCGGACTCTGTGCACTGACTCGGGCTCCGTTGTCCCAAAAGCACATTTCCATTTATTTGGCCTTTAATTTGGGTTTTAAACTTCAAGCATGTATAATCATCCATCCTGATCTTTCTACATTTTAGTTCTAGGGTGATACGTGCGCATGACAAATTTTTTTTCCCCAATTGCTCTGATGAGGACGTAGGTGCCCTGAAGACAAAAAAGAAAATAATTGGTTTTATTTTTGTGTTTTTTTCTTCGCATGTATACCCACTTTAATCGTTCGGCCGGCTGCTTTGCAGCCGGTTGCAGCAGCCATTACAGTGTTCGCAGTTATTTCTTTAGTATTCGCTACAGTTTCCTTCTCTTTTTACCAACAAAACAGCTACAGTAAAATGCCGCAGCGCAGCCTGCCGAACAGGGCAATGAATAAAGGACACGAGTGAGTGAGTAATTCGTTA
The DNA here is from genome assembly GCA_007726485.1 of Eragrostis curvula. NCBI lineage: Eukaryota > Viridiplantae > Streptophyta > Magnoliopsida > Poales > Poaceae > Eragrostis > Eragrostis curvula. The sequence continues at coordinate 28,434,411 of CM017440.1, read as the reverse complement.
ATGTGCACTTTGTCTTCGGGGACACACACGGACAGTATGAAACACATTTGGAAAAGGAAAATGAACAAATACTCTGCAGACATGCGAGCCGCGCAATACGTCGCTACTCAACACACAGGCCACTCCAACAATGAAGGCTGGCAGCATAAAACGCGCGCATACATTGCATTACAATAGCGAATGGAAGTTCCATCACATTCGTAGTACAAAACGAGTGTTCATGGGAGATGGGGGCAGGTAACACATACACAAAAGATTACCACGAATATCGCCGAATATGTATGAATTCGTTCATTTCAAACATTTTTTTTAAAAAAAAACCAACAAACTAGCCAATGAGCTAAGATATTGATGTCGCAGTACAAATTGCTGGTGGCCTTGCTGAAGATGCCGACGATTGGAACTAATCGCCTACAAAAGCAGTGTCATCAACAATAGCAGTTAGAACCAACAGAAAGGGCAATCATACCGCGCACAATTTTAAGATACTATTCTGTTAAGCTCATATAAACAGCAAGGAATTTCATAAGAGTGTTTTGAAAGATGTATCTGTTTGGGAAAAAATGATGAAGACTAATTTGCTAGGCACTAGTGTCTTAGAGCATAAAAAGATAAGGAACAAAGTCCACCATAATGAACAATCACACTAGAGACACTGAATTTTACATAGTGATTTATTTAACAGTAGTATTAATAAGGAACAAAATACTTGTATTGTGCAGTTCATACATCATGCTGGCCTTACCTCAAATTAGAGCTTGCACTTGCGGATGTTCATGTTCAGCATCACCAATGACGAGTTCTGTGATATTGATCATTCTACAAGCACCAACAATGTTTTACACAGATAAGAAAAAATGAACGTGTAGATGAAAAAAAGGTCCCTAATCAACAATATTAAATTTTAGTAGAGACACTTACGGTTGAAAGGAAATACGCCCACGAGAAAATCAACATCCTCGGAGAAAAGCTGCAGGTTCTTGGTCTTGAGAAGGAACTCTACTTTATCAGTGTTTTTAAAAAATCACTGATAAAATTATAACACCAAAAATATTAAAACTACAACAGACATCAGAAACAGTGAAACAATTGTAGAACTCCCAAAGGAATGCTTGCAGCTCTTCTTATTGGTGTGTGACATTTGTTGCTTAACTCATACTTGAACAACCAGTGTACTTCCTATGTAAGTTTTAACAGTTCAACACCTGCAAGAAAAAAAAAGATATTGCCGATCCTTTATTGCCTACCATAGCAAAGGCGCTCATAGCGCGATGGCAAAGTCCAGTACTGTGCGGTGTAAAATTTGATAGCAAACTTTATCAATTTAAAATAGTTTGTACCAGTTGTAATTGCAAAGATCAAAGTATCAGGTTATCATGAAACGAAATTTTGTAAATTTGATTAAAATGGATGTAGAGGCTCTGGTTTGACTGGGAGAACATTTGGATCAAAGAGTAAAGACCTGTGGCCAGCAAGTTAAGATTGTAATTTTTATTGTGATTGAGGCATCATGACTTATTAACAAATATGATTCTGAAATGCAAATCGATTAATGAAAATGTCATCATTTCATATCTTTTTAGAGAACCACAATAAGATAGTACATCCACATAAATACTGACAGTTTTAATAGAATTCGTGCTACAATGAGACGAACCTTAAAAAATATTAACATATTCACAGAAAATGTACTTTAACATATTCAACAGATTCCAATAGCTTCAAAATGTTTTTTTCTAACCCCAAAAAGTGTATTTCCCCATAATTACTGTGACTAATTAATATCTATTGCCTCTGTGCAAACTGTGACCCTCTACGTACAACACTATAGTGTCAACACTAAACCTGAGTGGTATATTAGGGTTTTCCTTAGACACTTTTTTTTAAAAAAAAATATTGCAACCAATCTCCAGAGCCTCTGGAACTAAGTATGGATTTAACAAAAAAAACATTGTTGTTCCGTCTGGGCCCAAAATTTACTTTTGCAGAAGGCCCCTCAAAATGGTTGGAACGCATTTGAAAATAAAAATGAATAACTTCAAAATACATCACAAGAGTCACACGGGATAACATGAATCGAGATATAAACGTAACTTTTAGCAACAAGATTACAGAACACTTGCAGCATATATTCATATAACTTGAAAGAAAAAATGCATCTGCGCACGGTGTAGTACCTGGATGAGTTCCATGAGGAAGTGGACGTCCTTGGAGTAGAGCTCCTCCGAGAGGTAGTTGACGGCCTGGTGCATGTCCTCCGCCAGCGGGTTCCGCTCGCCGCGCCCGATGAAGTAGCGCTCGCGCCGGATCCTCTCCACATGCTCCCTCGCCGCCGCCGTCGCCGCCGGCGACGGGGACGTCGAATGCCTCAGCTCCCTCTGCTGATGGCCGCAACCTTCAAATGTGGCCTGTGGGGGAAGCAGAGAAGCCGGAGGAAGACGAAGGAAGGCAAATGGTGGTTATTGGAATCCGCGCGTGCTTGGTTGGGAAGTGGAGGGGTCCCGAAGCGTAGTGGCCGAGTCGTTATGGAGACCTGCTGCACGCCTCTGCTGCAATGCGGCCCCGGATTGGAAATTTGCAATCCAATGCTCGGGCACGGTGCGCTACTGCACTGGAGTTTCGACCCGTGCCGCTGCAAAGTGGGGTACCGCGGATCACCTGACACAAGGTGCCGATTCCACTGTGGTGCAAGTGCGACTGTATCTTCGGTGAAAGTGAAATGTTGTAGATTTTGCCAATTCTTGATAAATCAATCCTGGTACAATCTCACACTCAAAAGGTTGAAAACGAAATTAGTTATACTTCAGCTTACAACCTCCATCCGAGCAAAATTTGAAAGAGAAGTTCGATCACATTTGTGCAACTCTCACAAATGGCATATTTGGGGGAGAGAACCACGCTCCGGCTCTGCTGAACTGGGCCAAAGTTCACGCTCAAACTCGCCCGCCGGCTGAATTGGGCCGAAGTTCACGCTTAAACTCGCCTCATGTCGCATAATTTTGGCTAAGCATCTGGGTACACGGGGCACCACCCACTGTATCAGATCCATGCAATTCACTCTCATTCATTCGGTCTCCCCCTCCCCCACCCGGCCGCCGCCTGAGAAGCACCTCTTTCTTTTGCATGGCTCCGCTCTGCGCCATAGCGGCCCCCCGGGCGCCCTTGCTCGATGCTCGGCGCTTGGGTGTGACTGCTCCCGTGCTCAACGCCCCGCTCCGCCGCCCCCGGCAGCACCTTGCTTTGATTTGCCGCCGACTGACCATCCCTGCTCCGCGCGCTCAGGCGCCTCTGCCCACCTTACTTCGGTGTCCCTGCTCCGCGTGCTCAAGCGCCTCTGCCCGCATTACTTCGATGTCCCTGGCTACGCACTGGTGGTCTTTACGCTGCACGCCCGATCGCCATGTACTACTCGAGCCACCCTGCTCCTGTGACATCCTGGCAAGGGCTTATTAATAGAGATGATAGAATACTCATACCAATAAGTTGCAACATCTTTCTGAAGCTCGCCTCGAAAGGACTCCGAGGTTAAGGGTGCTTGGCCTGAAGCAATTTCATGATGGGTGACCGACCGAGAAATTTTTCTCGGGTGTGCATGAGTGAGGACAAAGTGCGCAGACAAAACTTGTGTTGGTCTGTGAAGAAAGTTTTGAAATCCTAGAGAGCTGTCAGATGTAGGCGGATCCGGCCCAGGGGGTCAGGACGTTACATCTCCGGCGTGCTCTCGAAGACCGGAACAATTAGGTTCTTTCCTTGGGAACAATAGGGTTACTTTTTTGAAACAATCGATTGCATTTTTCTGGAACATTTGGTTAATTTTTTGGAACATTTGATTTAGATTCAACAACAACAAAACATTTTTATCCTAAGCAAGTCGAGGTAGGCTCAAGATAAAACATGCATGAACCAACAAAAAGAAAAAAAAAAGGGTAAGAAGAGAAATTAAAAATAAAATAAAGAAGGGGGTTAAAAGCTAAAAGACAAAAGGGTCAAGGTATAAAACGGGGAAATCAAATGTTTTGGCACGTGGATTGCTTGCTTCCACTCTCTTCTATCCATGCCTAGCTAATCAGCAATATTCCAACATTTTATTTATATTGCTAGAACAATTTGATTTAGTTGCCGGTACAATATGTTTATATTGTTGGAACATTTGATTCTGAATCTTTAATTTTCCGAAGGCGTGACGAGGTGGCAAGCTATTCGGCCGGGCGGGGTGGGGGATATGGCGGCTGGAGCGACTAGGACGAAGCAGCGCAGGACTTCTCCATGCTGTTTGAAGGCGGGCCACCTTGTGTTCCCTTGCTGAGCCTGTATGGGCCGGGTGCTCCAGCGGTTTGCTAGCATCCGAGAAAATTTTGTTGCATTACTGCATACCTACGAAAATTTTGTTGCATTACTGCATACCTACGAAAATTTTGAACGAAGGGTAAACCAAAGGCAAGGAATTCGTTTGCTGGGTGAACTTGGAGCCATTCTACTCAGCAATGCGTCCGGTATATGACGAGCTATCCTGCTGATAGACGTCCTTGCAGGCCAATTAGTTTGTATAGTGTTAAACTGACAGGTGGTCAAGCTTACTCAGGAGAGTGCGCGCCCAAAAAGGAGATTTGGTCTACATCACTTGCTGGTTGGATCGTAATGGCAGAAAAATATTTATCTAAAAACGAAATTCAGAAGAATAAAATTCAGCACGCTATTATTGCTCGCTAGACCCCAGTCTGAGCATTTCATGAGCAAGAATGCACTGTTGAATAGCGACTGGTACGCCAAGCATTAACACTGACTAATGCATTCTCATTTCCCCCATGCTGTAACAACAGGCAGCCAGAGTCAATTTTCAGGTAAAAAGCCTTTGAAACGAAATTCGTTCACAGCTAAGCAACTTCGGAACCGTGCATCTCAAATTGATGGAACATGAATGTTGTACTGATAATATTACTAGTGCCCTCTCCCACTTAGATTATCATGTGCAGCAACTGACAAGTTCTGTTTCAGTTTGCAGAAAGGAACATAACAAGTGAAATAGAAAGTCTAGTATCAAGGCCAAAGTAACATAGCAGAAGACGCCTCACAATCTGGAACCTCCAGGCACACCACCAGATTCTTAGACCATCAGCAACCTGCCAAGAGAACCCACGTAAGGCCCTGTCGCAGTGAACACACAACTGACGCAGCATACAGACAATATATATGCGCAAATGGGCATCTAACAAAAAAGGTGAGGAAGTTACTGACCATGAACATCGTCCGCAGGGCTAAATTTACAGACCGCTAATTGGTTCTTGGTGCCACCTGTTGCTCTGTGCATGAAAATGGGATAGGGACACTGGCATCAGTGGGTTGTACCTATGGTTGTATATAATGTTGGGGAAAGATAGAAGGGCGAGATGAGAAGGTTTAGTTTCAGCTCACGTACCTAGCATTGAAGAGTTCAGAAAATCCTCATCTTCGGGGAATAGCTGCAGATTCTTTGACTTCAGCAAGAACCCAACTGCGGCATCCTGGAACTCCAGCAAGCTACCAAGTTTTATTAGTTCAGTGAGCAAAGGGACCTGATCCTGCATCTCAAAGAGCAGCCCTTGAGATATCTCATCCGCAAAGTAGGTTGCGAATTCAATCTTCTCTTTGTAATTGACTTCACCATCGCTTCGCTGCATGTAAAGCTTGGAATTCTCCCTCTCCCACCGAAGCTTCCGGCTGGCCTTCACATCCACAACTCTTCCGGAAGACAACTTTACACTATAGCCAACTGTGATAGGTTCATCTGTCTCGTGGACTGTCACATTCTGAAGGCAAGAAACCATCTTGTGCCTCTCTTTAGCAGGAATGTCGAGAGCAGGGTTTGCAAGGAAAGCGAGAATTATTTGGAGCAGACCAAATTTAAGCACTTTGCTCGAATCAACTTTCTTATAACCATTCTCTACGGTGACAGAATCGTTTTTCATGACAGCCTTGGATATAGTGTTAACTCCAATACTACCATAGATGTTGTTAAGCTTTGCTCGAGACATAGAAGGTCGTCTAGAAGAAGGATACCAGATGAGAATTGACAGTTGAGGAAGATTGCTGAATAACTCTGTAAGGAGTAGATCATCAGGAATGAACACATCCTCTTTCCTTGATAAAAGGATGTTTCCATTAGCACATACTGGAACCTTGGCACAATCAGAAAGTAATTTCTCGATTGTTTTGCTCCAGTTTGTCGCCACAAACTCCCAAAAAGCAGAGCAATCAGACATAGGTAGCTCACTGACTGTGCTCTCCCATGTTTTCCATAGTTCACAATAGTCTTCAGCACCAGGGCCACGCCTCACACCCAACATCGGAAAAAAGGAGTCAACCAACTCTACATCATAATATTTGTCAAGAACATGCAGCTTCGACCTAAAAAGATTGTTCCTGTCATGCAGGACACAACTTTGTGAGTCCACCCATTCTCCACAATTCGGTATCCAGATCCAATTGCTGTTTTTATTTTCAGGCTCCCATTTGCACTCCATCAGGTACATGTAGATCCGGAAAATAGAAGTCCTATCCGTGTGGCTTCTCAAATGTTGAGCAACAAGATCATGCCCACCTTTAACATCCACAATTACTCCGATTCTTGCAAGCGTATCTTTGAATGAGGCTATCTCTGGACCATAGAAAGCTTCATCGATGAAGGGACCATCTTCCATGCAGATAGACGACTGGTTTGCATCAAAAAGGATACATTCATCAGGACATTTGTATCCCATAGATGTCTTCAACCAATTCTTGCAAATCTTTTCCTTAAAGCCCATAGGAAGCATAGTTCTACAGCCCAAGTAGCCCTTAATGCACTCAAGAAGTGACAAGACAGTAGCTTTTGACATGACTGATGTATCACCTGGAATGTTGAGACCAGCAATGACGAATCTAGCACCATATTTCGCTTCCACAGTAACACCCAATTCGTTAAGCTCATCTTTATAAACATAAATCTCGTTTCCTAAACCATGACAAGAGTCACCATGATCTATGAAAGGTATGTTTGCTATGGGAGACAAAGGATCCCATGTGTCATCAAACAAGATTGCTTCCGAGGGAGATCTGAATCCCAGTGATGTGTGCAGCCACTTCTCACTACGCATGCAGTTGAAAAGTTCAACAGGAAGTGGGCTGTGTGTTTTCATCTGCCGATAACATCCCAGTAGTGCCAGGACACTTGCCTTTGTAAGTGATGAATTCAATACCAGCTGCTTGAAACGATGAGCTATGGCCTTGGATGCCTCATCAAATCCCGTGATTAGGCCAGTTTTCTTCAATTCTTCTTTAAATGAGGTGATCTCACGACCATAAAAACCATAATCAATTACAGGAGTCCCATCAAAGATCTTTAAAAGGCACTCCCATTCAGGGTCAACAAGAAAAGTTTCATTAGGAGCACGAACTCCCATGTTGGTCTTCAACCATTTCAAACCGTTGAGCTTCCTTATGAAATTATCACATGAGCCCTGATTTCGAATACACTTGAGGATTAGAACAGTAGCCTCCGAGGTAACAGTAGTTGAACTGAACTTGAAATTGTCAATCACAAGTTTGTAGTTGTCTTTGAATCCAACAATAACGCCAAGCAACTCCAGTTCTGATTTATAGGCAAGAATTTCCTCGCCGTAGAACTTGACATCAAAGAATGGTTGGTTACTGATACATGATGCCACTGCCCACTCTGAATCATAGATAATACACTCACCAGGCGGCCTGTTTCCAAGAGTGCTCTTCATCCACCGTCCACCTTTCACGCTGTTGATTAGATCACTTGGAGATAAAACTTGCTCTCGTAGAAACCTAATGAGCCGAAGTAGTGCATAAACATTCTCTCTTGTCAGCCCATTGCTAGCTGCCATAGACATGAGACGAGTTCCAATATATGTTGATGCCTCCTGGAATTCAAATCTGACGCCAATTGCCTTGAGTTCGTCTTTGTATGTATGCAGCTTGTTTCGATAATACTGTTGATCAATCATAGGTATATCTACAAAGGAAGACCCATTTTGCAAAAGACTTCCCCAGTTAGCACTGGACAGAAATGATTCTTTCGGTGGCTTACTGCCAACTGATGTCTGCAGCCAACTTCCTTCTTTTACACAAGCCAAGAATTTATTTGGTAATGGTACACCTTTTGATTTAAGGTTCCGTATCCATTCCAGCAGTAAGAATGCATTGTCCACGGTTAAACGTGATGACACAGTTGGAAAGATTGCATCTGGTGGGTGTATGAATGGCACATCCGAGGCATGTAGATATTCCTTCAGGAATTCCAATAGCTGGTCCTCCAATGTATAGTTTCCAGCAAAGCAGCCTGCTGATTTGTAATCTGCAGATAATTCAATGTATCCGGCATTCCTCCATGGGTTCGTGCCCATCAAACCAACCCACCTGCTACCCTTGGCAGGAACTATAATGCTAGTTCTCTTCTTGACGACATCTCCATAGCTGTCAACTACTGGCATGACCCTGCACAGTCCTCCTAAGTAGTAGCTCTCTATGTACTGCTTCTTTGATGAATGATACATAAAGTGTGCAAAAGAGATAGTGGACCTTCGATCATTACCCAAGGATTCAACAACCGCCGATCCATAGCTATAGACAGAGAAAACCTCCACTCGTGCATGATTCTGAAGCCAACTTTTCACAGTTGTCTTGTGTGAGAAATCGTTCAGAGCTGTCTGTGTGCTGGGTGGGAGAAAGAACCGGGCAGCACATTGAAACTCCTGATTCCAGCTGATTAGCCATGATATGTACTTCTGTTCAGATGAAATGCACAACCTATCATTCTGTTGACTAGCTCTTGATACGCTCCAGAAAGAGAGAACACCATTCCTATCAACATACTTCAATAGGGGAATGGATATCATGTTTGTGCCACAAAAACAGTCCAGCCAATTGGTTGCCACAAAATATATAATTTCTAAGTACAGATCTTCCTGAACCTCCTTTATAAGATTAGAACCTTCTATGCATTTTGCATACCATTCAGGGCTCACGCTTTTGATTTCCAGAAATGCAATAACACTGTTGTATGTGCTTTCGTCAAAGTCAGCACTAAGAATGTAGGTTCCATGAGTTGACAAATTGTTCAAATCCACTTTAGATTCCCGTGCTTTGGCAAGGATAGTCCAGAATTCTGGCTTGAGCCGTGCAGCTTCAGTTGGCTTGCAAAATATATTCTGTGAAGTATAAGATTCACATGGAACTATAGACTCGGACATGACCTTTTGTTTGATTCCAGACCTAACCGGTTCAAGAAATGGGATAAGCGAAGGATTTACTGGCAAGAAGTTGAACATAGATACTTGCGTCATTGCTGGTGCATTATAGTTATAATACTTAACAAGTGTTACGAGAGCATTCATGAAAGCACTCGGGACGCACTCCAGAATTCCCTTGTTCCATGGATTATCGAACAATATTGCTTCCCTCGATGAGGCAAGGAGGAAGTCAGCCTGAATAATGAAGGGGAAATCTGTCACCATCTCTGTTGGCAGGAAAGCATAAATGCCAGGAGATCGTTGTTTCCCTCGGGACAGGCGCTGGCCAATAAATGGAAAGGCCAGGGTTATCACCCACTCATCAATTTCAGCACGTTTGTCCACTCTGTTCTCTGGCTTCACAGGGAACTTCTGCCTCCACATATAATAACTGCATTCTTCTCCTTTTCCAGTCTCTTCAGCAGACAAATGGAGTGTGTAAGACTCGGCATGAATGTTTTTCCTCATTATGTAGTCCAATTCACTTGATATGGAGATGTCGTTAATAGTACTACTCTTTGGATCATAATTATCCTCACGCACGGAAAGCTTCCTTATCTTCGATAGAAACAGTAGCATTTCTGGATGCATGCTTGAGAGCTGCTTCTTTACTGCATCAACCTTCTCACATTTCAACGGTAAGATGATGGTCGTTGTTGGAAGGACTTTGGAACACCCATAAATTTCTTTGATGTCAGAAAGGCTTGGTGTCGATTCCACCCACTCTGGCACAATGTATCCAATATTGCATTCTGCACAAGGCTTCTCGTTGAACTTGATTTGATAGCCATTACTGAAGATATGGGGCTGGTTTGATATCAGAAACACACTCTTGAACCCAATACCTGAATCAAAAGACACCACAACTCGTAACATGGAAACAGTGAGAAGCAGGTATGTAGTGGTAATTGAATTGTTTGCAGTGAATTAGGTGTGCAACCACTACAAGATAAGTAATGTTTACCGACAGTTTTCTTAAAGTGCCCAACAGTTATAGTACTCTTCATTATTTTTAGCAAGTGGCCAACAGTTTTTCTAGTGTAAATTCATATATTCCCAACCGGTTTGCAAATTCCCAACAATGTCATTCCCCACAAAGCTATCACCCACAGTTATGAAATACACTTAGCTAAATATACTAAAACTGTTGGCCACTTAAAAGCAAACTGTCGGGAAAGAGTTGAACTCTTGTAGTGAACAGATAAAAAGGATAATGAAAGAAATCGATAAACAGATCAAGTAAGCTAACGAAGAATTGAGCATGTCTAACTATTCAATAATTAAATATCCCTTATAGGAACAAACTCTAATATGCAGGGTTGAACTAGTTCATCTAACTTTGATTGCATAACATGAGCATACACTCTTGAAGAACATGTTATATAATTTCCAAAATTCATTTCAAATTTTAATTTATCAAGTTAATTAATTCATCGAGCCATGTCAAGTCTACGAATATTCATGCTATATGGGCATTCGAATGTGTCAGCTGTTGAACCACAACCAGAACTGTACCACTATGTGATACTGCCCATCCAATCAATTTGTGCTGGTACCGACTTCAGGTAGTTTCCATATAATTAAGGATGGAAAAACGTTCCAGCCTTGTGACAATTGTATTTGATCTACATAAGAGGTCAGTTTTACGGTACCTCAAAATAATTGTGAACCGTCCATTTTAATTAGATTGATGACCTTGAGTTAATAGACCATCCGGATTTCCCTCCAAAGTTGTTAGGATTTTGCATGGAGACCAAATTCTCCTGAACTTTTTTTTTTTACTTGTCACGTTCAGACATTGGAAGAATCCACGTAGTGGTTAGGGGAAAAACACAACGTGATGGTGATCTGTTTTTCCACCTATCACCAGGGAACTCATGTTCGTTGGTGGAATATACGTGATGGTGCTGGAACACTTGTTCCTTGGTGAGAAAAAGTACATGATGGTGAACGTGATTGTGCTATGAAACATGCTAACATTTGAAAATTTAAATGTGCTAACTTGGTGTTAACACAAGTCACTTAATTATTTTGTGTGAATTGGACATTTTATGGATAACAATAAACATTTAATTGATACAAATTTGAGATGGTTTTTACAGCTATTATTTGAGAACAACTGAATAGCATGTCACGTTTCTAATTTTTTGGTACACTTGGGAAAATAATTAGTGTTTAACGTTACAACAACCAAAATCAAGTGAGCACCAATGCACAACTAACTAAAATTGTTGACGGATGCATGAATGTGTGGATGGATAGGAGAATTGCATGCATGAAAGCGAATCAATTAATTCGTATACGTAATTTGAGGAATTGAAAGAGAGGATTTGGATGCAAGAGTTTTTCCTTTTGGCAACTAGAAAAAATAGTAGGCGGCAGAAAAATTCCATGTGAAGCCTAAGTGGTAACCGGCATTAAGGAAATTTGAGTTGGGCAAAAATCGGATCGAGGTGGGAGCGAGCTGAAAAATCGGAGGAGGAGCTGCGCGAAGAGAGGAATGGCAAAGATATTTCCTTCCTGAAAATAAGGGCCGGTTCCTTCTCTATTTTTTTTCCTTTTCTATTCTATAAATCAACGGTTCAGATTTTCTTTTACTTTTTACCTCTAAACAAGTCAAACGGGTACCGTAACAGTGCCCACATAAGATTCATAAAGCTTGAAAATGACACAAATGATTCTTATGATTTCTCAATTCATGGAAAATAAAATGTTTCTTAACAACGAAAGAACACAAAATGTTCTGAGTGAGCTGCAAATGCTTACCTTTTTCTCCAATGTAACCTTGATGTCTGTTTCCCTTCTTTGTTGATCTCCCAACTCGACAAATAGAGTCTACATTTGAGGAAGAGAATCCCTTTTCATTGTTGAAGATGAGCAATGTAGAGGAGGCACCAGATCCAGTAATATCCTTTGATGTAATTAGAAATTCCAATGAAGGAGTTACTTCAGAAGGGTATTCATTATCCTCAGCATTCTGTTTTCACAAAAGAAAACATTCATATGAGACGTTGCATAAAGATTTATGTACTAATAATTGCAATCACAAGCAAATCAGGTAGATTGATCGAAGAAAAGGATCAATAAATGGGTCAGCTACTGGTTGGATTTTACGTGCAGAATAGATTTTTGGAATTCTGTCACACATTATAGTAGGAATAGTACAATCACACTTCATGCAGTTGTTTAGAGAATACAAAAATAGTAACAACAAAACCGGTGGTACAGGCCACTGAAAGGAAGATTTCTGTTGCAAAGTTGGCAACGCAGAACAAACTATGTCGTTAACTTTCACAGATATTGGGAATACACATCATTATATGGTAAACTACCTCAACATAAATATAAAGGGAATGCAAATGTTATGTACTATATATTTTAGTCAAATACCCATCACTGAGCATCACAACAACTCCACAACAGGTATAGAAACCTTCTAGTTTCAATAACTTAACTGTATGCATACCCACCTTTTTCTGCTTAATTCATACATTGATGATCAGAGGTATAATTCAGTAAATGATAAACCTACAACACCAAGTACCATTTCTCTCTGCAGTTAATTTTGATTTTTTTACCCTTCTGCATTCAGGGTGAAAACAGGACTCTTGTAAATGGATCTATCCATGCAGGCTACACTCTTCAATCAACCTTATACAACTGATAAGTTCGATTGAGGTTTTGATCGACTTAAAAAAAACTTTTGCTGCAAAAACTTGATAATCAGTCAATACATGATTAGTTTGTGCAGCTGGCAATAACATGATGAAGTTCACCATGCGTGCAGTATGTATAAGCAAACATCACATATTCACATGTAACATTGCCATATAGGAGTTCCATCTGTACGCCCATGTATAGTAAAGCAAATGTGGCACTACTCTGCAGTCATATTCAGACTCAGCCACAATTGTTTTGTATTTTAATTATTTCAGACTTATCATTGTTTGACTTAAGACCATATCAAACCATGATGGGGCGGCCATAATATTTCCACAAATCAATATCGTATCCCATTATTTTGAAGCTACACACACTAAATCAAGAATGAGCAAGAAACTAACTTCAAAAATGAAAAAAATCTCAGAGCTAAATCTACGGTAGTTTATATATAATGGTTTTCGGTATGCAACCAATGGTGGAACATTGTAAAAAAAAATCCAATAGGCAGCCAACGTCTTTATGTATACTTTGGATTAAATTCTAATTCCTTTTTATGCTCATAAATTACATATTTTCTACAGTGAAAGAACCTGAATTTCTCTCCACATGTATAGAACAAAACATTTACAAACTTATTACTGTTACTAGTTTGGTGAGACTGTTCACTATATATGTTCTATACTTCAAGCATGAAAATTGGTCATGAGCTTCGTGCCCCTTAAAAAAGTTCTGATTGTAGAGAGCAGAGAAATATCAATGCAGTGTATAACTAAAAAGGTAATTTGGAGTTGATCTTGATTGTCTTTCTATATGTTTCGAGGTACAGTATTATTACAAAATCTCTGAATGACATTTTGTTTTTCAGTTCTACATCAGAAATATTACACTTTAGCTATCATCTATCATTTCAAAAACGTTGTGTCAGTTTGAAGGAAAAAACATCTCTGAATCACGAAACGAACAGTAAAGTTTCTTTTTTGTTCAGCCAACTCTGTATTCCATTCACCCAACAACATATTTTTTAATAGGGTACGCTGCAGCCAAAAGAGTTTCCAAAAGACAGGTAAAATCACATGCTATGCATTTTAGGGACTAAGATCCCATTAAGTAGTCACTTCACATTAATATTGGGGGAATAAAACGAGAGACCTATCGCACACACACAGGAGTTGGGTGGCCATGCTAGAGCATTAAAGAAAATGTTACTAAATTTTGTTGAAAACAAAAAAAATGTTACGGATTCGTTCACAAATCACAAGCAAGAAAACAACGGACAGAAAAAAAAACTTTTGGAAGATCTGTAACTCGAGAGATTGGAAAAAAAAAGGAAAGGTCAAAAATAAAAGGCTATTACATCGATCTGTACAAGAAAGATAGCAAGAACTAGTCACTTGGTCAGTCTAGTAGTAAAGATGATTTAGGACCCAGTCACACATTTGGTAAATCAAAGTAAATTTAGTGCTAATAAAGCGTCATACATAGAAACTAGTTTTTTTTCTTTGCCATCAAATACATTTAAATATGTTTTTGAGCGATGGAATTTTTTCTTTGCCACCAAATACTTACTCCGAAATAATTTGCAGACGAAAAACATTTAAAGAATTCGATGAAGGAAAACGAGGAGAATACAGGCAGACCAGCCGACAGATACGTCCAATCAAACTATTACGCACATTGGCAATTTCAGAACATGTGGCAAAGAAACCAGGAGTGCTAATAATGGAATGTGCAGCAAAAGAAAAAAAAGCGAAAGAAACGAAGGGGATGAAGGGAGCAAGGTTTGGTGACCTGGACGAGTTCCATGAGGAAGTGGACGTCCTTGGAGTAGAGTTCTTGCGAGAGGTAGTTGACGGCCTGGTGTATGTCCTCCGCAAGCGGGTTCTGCTCGCCGCGCCCGATGAAGTAGCGCTCACGCCGAATCCTCTCCACGTGCTCCCTGCCCGCCGCGGCGTCCGGCATCGCCGCCGGCGGCGACGCCATTGTTGGCGGTTTCACGGGACTCTGAAGGGGAAGAGACGACAGTTCAGGGGAGTGGGGAAGGGGGAAGAAGGGTCTTTTCGTTCCGGCATCTTCGCCGCTTTTATAAGGACGCTGATAACGACGGCGGCTTTTTTTTTTTTACTTTTTTTTTACGAGGAAGAACTGTGCCTTTTTGCATCCTGACGTTTCCTTTCGCAATGATACACAATTCGGCTTCATTGAAACAAGGCAAATCTGATTTGTTCCCAAAATAATAAGGCAGCAGAACATCTAAAAGTTAAAAAAAAAAACATGTTTCCGCGGGCAGCTAATTTTACATAAGAGGATTGCCATCTTATCAAAATAGTAGTTTACTACTAATTTCACATATATATTTTTCTTTAACCATCAATTGGTTTGTTCAGGCTGTTTTGCAGCTATTTTACTGTAACGGCTGCTGAAGAAATAACTACGAACACTGTAAGCGGCTGCTAAAGAAATAACTGGAACACTGTAGCTGCTGTTTCGTAGCTGCTTAAGCGAACAAGCTGAATATATATATAAGAAAAGGTGCCTCCTTTCAAAAATCCACTGGCCCCAAGACAATCCACCAAAGCATAGAATAGTAAAAGCAACCAATGGCCCATGCAACTTCCCCTTCATTTTTTTTTACCGAAAATTTCCCCATCATTTCAGTCCCCCAAGAGTGAGCTAGTGTAATGTAAAAGCTAGCCCGTGAAATTACCGTACATTTAGGGGTAAATGAGCAAACATGTGAACAATGGACTCAAAATAAAATTAAGTCATATACACCTGGCAATGAGAATTAAGAAACTTTTGTCGTTAGTTAAGGCTTTTATGAAAAAAAGAATATCTCAATCACTATAACTCCCATTCCAGGAGAAACACGCTCGGGTCTGATCTTGCAGAGATGCTACTTGTGGAGTCACAACTAAAACCCTTCCCAAGGCCACTCTTTGAGTGCCTTTCCCGGAAATTCATAGTGCCCCCCCCCCCCCCCTCCCCCCCTCCTTCCAAGGCCACCCTTTGGATAAGACTCGGTGGGTGTCTTAGGGTGCGTTCGGCGTTTTAGAGTCTAAAATTTAGAGAAGTCTAAACAAAAAGAATCTTGTCTTAAATAAAGTTTAATTACAAAACTAACTCTAGAACCTCCCTCTAAATCACGATATTAATTACTGTAGCATCACTGTAGCAAAACATAGATTAATTAGGCTCATTAGATTCGTCTCGTAAAGATGTACCCATCTGTAAAAAGGTTTTATCATTAGACTTTATTTAATACTATTAAATAATAAGATTCTTTTTAGAGCTAAATTTTAGAGGGGTCTAAAGAGGACACCGAACGCGCCCTTAAACACTACATTACAAGTTTAAAGGCTGAACCAGAGTTGGTTGTTATCACAATGACAATATTTCGTAACAGATGGAGTATGTGTATTTGGAAGGAAGAAGTCTATTTTGCCTCCCTCAACTCTTGCTCTAGTCCGATTTTCCTCCCTCTATTACAAAACCGGATAAGATGACTCCCTCAACTCTTAAAACCAGATTTTTTTTCCTCCCTCGGCAGTTTTGGATGGCGGTTTCGCTAACGTGGCACAGTGGACCCCACAAGTCAGGTGACACGTCATTTTTCCTTTTTCTTTTTCTTTTTTCTCTCTCTTCTTCTCTCTTTCTCCCGGACGTCGCCTTGCTCATCCCGCGAGCTCCTCCATGGACGACTGCGACACGAGCTCCCCCCCCCCCCCCGGAAGGCCATGACCAGAGCGCGCCCTCGCCTCTCTGAACTCTGGCTCCGCATGTCGCCGCCCCCGTCTCTCTCAACTCTGGCTCCCGCCGCCTTCGCTGTCCCCTCCGGCCCCCGCCTCTCTCCCCTCCACCTCCAACTCCCCTCCGGGCTCCGCGCCTCCGCCTCCCCTCCCTGCTTGTAGGTTTCGGTGGTGTGCCCTCCCGCCGTCCCTCCGGTCCGGCACCGCTGTGCTAGGGGTGGCGCAGCTGCATGGCCTACCGCCTCCGCTTTTGCACGTCGTCGAGTTCTTCCCCACGACGGAGTGCTCCAGATTTGCTCGTTGCCGTCTGCTGGAGGCTCCCCGTCGTCTCCGACGCCGTGATGCCGTGCCGATCTGCTCACCGTCAGGCAATCGAGCCAATCGGGTGGACACAACACGATCTCGGCCTCGACGGGCCGCGCCATGGGTCACAGAGACAAGAAGAGAGAAAAAGAGAAAAAGAAAAAGAAAAATGATGTGTCACCTGACCTGTGGGGTCCACTGTGCCACGTCAGCGAAACCGCCGTCCAAAACTGCCGAGTGAGGGAAAAAATCCGGTTTTAAGAGTTGAGGGAGTCATCTTACCCGGTTTTGTAATAGAGGGAGGAAAATCGGACTAGGGCAAGAGTTGAGAGAGGCAAAACAGACTTCTTCCTATTTGAAAAAGATAAGGCTGTTTTTAAGATGGCGTCACTTAACTAGTAAAATGTCGCGTCGGTGGAGAAGAAGAACAATATGCATGTGGATCGACTGTATACAACAAACATTTTCATGGAGGAAGAAGAAGAAGAATAACAAGACTTGAGATAATCACATTGTAATTTTTAATTTTGGATGTGTTTTATGTAATTTGTGGAGGTATTGTGCTTTCATTTAATATAACCACCCCATTAAAAAAATCTATCTTTGTTTCTCTTCTTCCACACTCCTCGTTTCCAGCGTCACCTTATCCAACTCCGGTGTTCAAAACCAAAACTGCAAATAAATTGAAACATGAAAGGGAGTAGACGATGTTGTACAGTTTTCTAAGGTTATTCATGAATTACGGTACGTTGAGTTAAGGCAAATCTGTTTGTCTCCCATTGCAAGTGGTGCTCCGAGGACTCAGTGTGCAGAGCATCTTCTGTGTGAGTTGATAGGACACACAGAAATAACAACGAGAAGACATTCTTTTATTCGGTGTCCTCTTTTTAACTCTAAAAAGAATTTTATTATTTAATAGTACTAAATAAAGTCTAATGATAAAATCTTTTTACAAATGGGTACATCTTTACGAGACGAATCTAATAAGCCTAATTAATCTATGTTTCGCTACAGTGATGCTACAGTAAATATCGTCTAATCATGTCTTAACTACCCTCATTAAATTCGTCTCGTGATTTAGAGAGA
This sequence comes from Eragrostis curvula, assembly GCA_007726485.1. Classification (NCBI taxonomy): domain Eukaryota; kingdom Viridiplantae; phylum Streptophyta; class Magnoliopsida; order Poales; family Poaceae; genus Eragrostis; species Eragrostis curvula. The sequence goes on along the minus strand of CM017440.1, from coordinate 28,416,341 downwards.
GGTTCTACAGTTAGTTTTGTAATTAAACTTTATTTAAAACAAGATTTTTTTTGTTTAGAGCCCTATAAATTTTAAGCTCTAAAACGCCAAACGCACACTTAGACCGAAGTTACCAGGAAGAGACCTCCGGTCCTAAGTGTGAACTTTATGGATACAAGTGCATATTCACCCATTGTGGATTCCAAAATTTAGGCATAAAAATTAGAATATGCTTTTTTTAGATCAGAAAATTAGAATATGCTATAGGAATGTGCGTGTACGAAAACTTCTTACATTCCCTTGAAACTAGACAAACTATCTGATCTTTTCCCAAAATAAGGCGGCAGCCTAATTTTTTATTTTTTGTTTCTCTGTCGACCTTTTTCAACTTGAGTTAAGATCAAATCAAGTTCTGTCTCAGGCCTCAAGACTGCGCTCGACCTCTCTCACCCTTCCCTAGATTGGTCACGTCAAAAATAAGAAGGCAGGGAAGGGGATCTAAGAACATTTTCAGCAAAAGACCTATATTGGATATTTATACTACCTACAAATTATTAAAATAGCGAAAAATTGCTTCAACAGAATACTCCCTCCGTTCGCAAATAGATGTCATTTTAGACATTTCTAGTTTTTTTTTTTCAAAATGCATGCCATTTTCACTTTCCAATGCACCTCTCACTCTTCTCAATACATCTCTATTTCTCTCCTTCTTGTTTTCTGTGCACTCACCTTTTTCACCTATCTTTAATAGTCACGCCCATAGCTAGGATGACATCTATTTCTAAATGAAGGGAGTAACTAAAAGGATACCCATACCTAAATTTCCCTCTCGTCCACCCCTGGTACCTAAAACCAAACTACGCAGACAGAAAATGCCTAACCGTCACACGTGGGACATTTCACCGCCCGAATCCCCACCCGCCACCGCGACCTCATCCACCCCGTTGACAAATCTCCACCCGTCACCATTAATCCGGTCATAGGCGCAGCCATGTACGGCGAGTGCACCTCCCCGCGTCTCCTCCGTCCCTTCCTGCTCTTCTCCTAGCTAACCTCAACGCGTTGTCAAACAATTATGTGCACTTCCTCGCCACGCCATCACCGACCTTATCGCCGCCACTGCCAAGAAAGGCAACGGCTGCCTTCCCCCATCGCTTCCTCTACTTCTGTCTCCCTCCAGAATGAAGCCACCTCCAGTCCGCCGCCCTCTTGTCTACCAAGCCACTGCCGCCACCCGCAACTTTTTGTCGACGCCACCATGGAAGGGGACGACCCCTTCCAACAACCCTTTCACCACCAAACAACGGCTTGACGGTGAGGCGTCGAACCAAACCATTGTGGCCGCCAAGATATCACAGCTCACCAAGGCACATGGGAACGGTTGCTCATTGGTGAAGGAGGAGAGGAGGACGACGGATTGGAGTTGGGTGGCCGGTGGATCTCGCCCTGGTAGTGGATAAGGCCAAGGCCACACGTTTTTGCATAAAAGTCTTTGCAGAAACTTGTAATTTACGTATTTTTTATGTCTTGGTATTTATATAAAGGCAACGTATCCTATGAGAACCAGATTCGTGTGAGAACTATGAGAACTTCAATCTGGACCACATGATTTTGATCCAATGGGGCGTATGAATTCAGGTGGGAGGGTGGATTTGCAAAATCACCACCCACTTAATAATACTTTTGCAAATTCCCCCTCCCACCTCTCCCTATACGCCCCTCTTGGATCAAGATCATGTGACCCAGATTGAAGTTCTCATAGTTCTCACACGAACCTGGTTCTCATAGGATACGCTCCCTTATATAAAACACCCCTTGAAGGTAAGCGTATTATCATATAGCTTTATCGGTATCCACTTTATGTTGTCTGATGGAGAAATGCACAAAATTTTCATAAAGTTTCTCTCTCCTATACCTAAAACTTGGTTTAGGTACTCAATTTTAGTTACACCAATGGAAATGCTTAGGCAAAAATCACAAAATTAAAAAAGGACAAAAAGAAAATAACCCCAACCCTCAAATCTGAGAGATGAGATAATGCATCCTTCTTACCTTATCTAGGCATTGTTACCACACACCGTCGCTCGCTATCTTTTTACTGCCACCCTAGCCCCGACCCTCGCGCGTAGCTAATACCTCAGCAAAATGGCTGAACCCCTTCCATGCGTTCCACAAATGGCACCTCGATGACACCATGCTGCTCTGTTGCGGTGTGTGATCTCTCTCTCTCTCTCTCTCTCTCTCTCTCTCTCTAACGTCCTTATATACAGCTATGGGCCGAGAAGGCAATTTTGGGCTGCCTCGACCTAGTAGCGGCCCAACCTGTCTAAAAAACAAAAAAGAATATACGTACTGATAAAATAAAAAATATTGCCATAAACCCCCTGTAGTAGTCTACGGGCCTGTTTGGATTATGCAAAAAATAGATTCTGCACTGGATTCTGAAACAGAACAGATTCTCTGACTTATTTTGGATTCTCCGTCAAAAGAGCTTGTCCAGTCAGGCTGTTTGGCAAAACAGATTATCCTGATATTTGCTAAAATAGATTATGCATGTGAAATGACTTATCTATCCCTGTTGTTGGGGTTCTACTTTGTCCACACTTTGTATACTATATTAAAATAAAAATAATTGTAAAAAGTAAATTAAATAGAGTCAAGTTTGACATATTTGAACATTTTTTTAAAAAGGTTTGCAAAAAATACTCAAGTGTGATGGAGTTTCGAAGATCTTGTCGCAACGATCGCAACGGTGTAATCGGTTTATAATTCAGACGTTCGGTTTTGTGGTCTACGGAAACTTTTTTTACAAAGTAGACATTGGTCTAAATGTTAGTGGACCCTGGCTGTGGGTAGAATCCGCTAGAAGCTATAATTTTCAGCTTGTGCTTCTGCGTTGTATTCCAAAACAGCTTCTGCATGCATTTTTTCCAGAAATCATTTTGCTTGTTGGCTATTTGGCAATTCTTCACAAGAAGTAGAAGCAAAATCCACCGTCGAAGCTCTACCAAAGGCCCCATACATATGTTTTGGTGTTGTACCTTTTGCCAAATACAACCTTGTCTTTTTTTTGAAACCAAACCGTATGACGCAGCTTTGCAGTTTAGCTCGTTGCACATTTCAATAAGGCGAAATTGGCTATAGGACACTAAATTTTGCTGGCATTTACCAATTCACACTAAACTTTTCAATATATGCTAGGTACTATTATAAATTTACGGCTCTTTGCCAGGACACACCGCAAGTAATAAAATATTGTTTCTTGATACTTGAGTCTGAAAAACTTTTGAAAATGACTTCAGTGCCCCTGGCCAGATCGATACTGATCGAACGATTTGGAGTCGAAGCCCGTTCTCCCGTTACTCCCTCCCCTGTTCTGTCTTCTCCCTCCTCGCGTCTGCAGCAGGACCAGCCACCGGCGCCTCCGCTCTCGCTGCCGCGCCCCTGCCGTGCCCCGCTGCCGTCGCTCCTCTGCTACCGCGCCCAAGCGATGGACCGCCAGCCGCCCTAGTGCCGTGCTGGGAGAGGACGACCGCCACCCGCGTTAGGGTTGCGCCCTCGCTGGAGAGCAGCGCGGTTGCAGCTGCTAGGGCTCTTATCCCCTGCTGGTCGACGTCCTTCGCCGCCATTGCTTGAAGCATGGAAGGCCCTTCTCCCCTTGAAGCAGTGCCATGCTTGACCGCCCCCAAGCAGATGAGTTGGTCATGGGTGCCTAAAGGGTAAACAATCCATTGAAATCTGTCTTCAAATTAGTTGCTTTGCTGTTAAGCTTGAAATTTTGTTTATTCAGTAGGCTTTTTCTCTCTGATTTGTAGGATGGATCGGAACACCGCTTGCAGAATTGCTGTTTGTGTAGGTCCATATGTTGATGAGAGCTGTCAGGAATACAATGTGACCAGGAACTTTCGATTAGTAATTGATAGAGACACTGCCAATTTGAAAGATTTGTTAAGTGATCTAGCAGTTCAAGTGAAGCACGGGAATGAACAGAGCATGATTTTGACATTCTGGGACAAGAATATGTCTTCTTTTGTTGAGTTAAAATCTGATACATGTCTTTTGTGTGCTCTTGATATGTATTGGGATGTTCGTAAGCTTCCTTTGTCTGTTACGGTGACTGAGACTGAGACAGAGATTTCTCCTGCATGTGACCAGCAGTGCAGTGGGTTGGCAACTGACCATGGTGAGCCTCCACTCCTATTGGAGCATAACAATGTTGGAGATGGCAGCAATACGGTAGATGCTAGCAAGGAAGGGGATGCTATCAAGGCAATAGATGGTCAGGCAAGTGCGTGGACAGATGATCAAATTGAGTATGTTGGGTTAAATGACGAGATGCCATATCGTCATTTGCTATCTGATTCGGAATCAGGCACCGATTCAGATTATAGCCCTTCTGATGAAGACCCAGATGATGACGAACATGTGGATGATGGACCTGAATGTGGTAAACTAGTCCATGTTTCTATTTTGTGCTTATGCCAAACTTCTAAGGCGGAAAGTGATGTATGTAGCCTATTCATGCCAAACTTGTAAAGCATATTTGTAGCCTATTCATGCTAGACTTGTAAGGCTGTCATATTTAGTTCGTGTAATTTTTGCTTGCATATATGCATGCAAACCAATGAAACACGTCATTATCAGACTAAATCTTTAGTTCACATCAGTTCATCAACCACTTGTTTCGTATAAACATGTAATGCTAATTTAACCATTGGGTGTATCGTACAACACTTGAATATGTATTCTCATTTGCTGTTGCAACCAAAAGGGCAAAGGGTCTTTTCATCATCAAACTCTCACCTCAGCTCAAAGGAAACAATATTTTTTTGCTTGCGGTGTGTTCTGGCAAAGAGCCGTAAATTTGCAATGGTACCTGACATATATTGAAAAGTTTAGTGTGAATTGGCAAATGCCAGCAAAGTTTAGTGTCCTACGGCTAATTTCGCCTTTCAATAACTTACTACCTTTCGCATATTAAACATATAACTTTCTGGAAACTAACAATATAATTAATAGCAGAATCATGTGTGCATGCAGTTTTACAAATTGAACCCTCTAATCGTTATAATGAATTTTATGTTGTTCTAGCATGAATAGATGCATATAATTACTAAAACTTGTATTCTAAAACTCTTGCATAACCTTTCAGCAGAGAAACATATTTTTAGGCATTTTATGAAATACATGCATCATGTATTTTGCAAATATTTAGATATAGATGACACGTTAGCAAGGTTAAGGATTTGAGTTTGCCGTGACAGTTTATTGTCCATCTTATCAGTCTTTCTACATTAACGTTAGATTTTTTTCTCATATATACGACACTCAAATACTAATAATTGTGAAGGATAATCAATACTTTTTCAAAAAAATAATATTCTGACAAATAGGAGAGTTCTGAAGATGACGTATGTAAAATGTTGCGATATGTTTAAATTTTCAAAACATTGCCTGTTAATTCTTGGCCTTTTTTTACAAAGCCCTAAAAAATTCCTTACTGTGGTTCTAAAAAGCAGAGTAACACTGCTATATTTTAGGCTGTTTAGAATGATTGCTTAGCTGCGAAGGAACTTGCTTATCCCCCATCACAAGTACCATGACTCATACTCGCTGTGCAGAGGATTTTATGAGAGTGGAAGTGACACAAAGGAAGGCTGACGGGGCAACCTTTGGACCAAAGGTACGTACGGGGTCTAGGGGCCTCTGCGGTTTCCGATACCTCCCCGCTGGAGCCTCTCGCTGATAGCGAACTCCACAGGTCGACTGTTGTTCTTCGTAATGGAGCACTACAGTAACGGACTTACAGTTTGGTTTGGAAGAGTCATGTGTTTTAGCTCAGGTGCATGGCAGCATCCAAACAACGCAGCAAGGCCGTGCCTGTACCGGCAAATCAATCAATCATGCTTCACCAGGGTCAGGCATCTTTGTTGTCAGGCAACTCACTTTTGAGCAAAGGTCGTGCCTGTAAAGGCAAATCACTCCTGAGTCCTGGCCAGGAACCAAACTGACCCCAAGTGCATACGCGTCCGTTACAGCACCTTGTGATGTTTCTAGTGGTTGCATATGCATAAAAGCGGGATTTCATACTCAAATTAGGTTTTTTTTTTTTGAGATCAATACTCAAATTAGGTTGGGATGTAAGTTTCTACATATCTTGGTCTCGGGCCAATGAATCGGCATTTCCTTAAAAAATATGAATTGGCAACAATCCAAGTATTTTTTTTCATGTTGATTCTAAAAACATCATTTACATGCAAGAAACTCTAAAAATTTCATTTATGCATTAATAATCAACACACACAAGATCCATTCACTGTGTCATGTGCTTTGAGTCAGTTTATGGGCATTTGGTAACCTCTGGTTCTTACAGGCAAAGCCTTGAAGGACCTGTCCATCAACAGTTGATTTTTTCATCCCTCTTTTTTTCAGGAAGAAATATTTTGGCCTAAGTTATATTTTTGTAGAAGTGGCTTGCCCTACCGATTATAATATATAATAAAAAATATGTTTACAAATAGAAAAGCAATAAAAGTAACATATAACAATACGATCTAGACATTCTTTTTCTCAGGAAGTTTATTGCCTTAGTTTTTTATGGGGCATACCAATTTTATTGACAGACATAGTCTTCACACACACACACACACACACACACACACACACACACACACAAATAAGAAGAAAAAAAATTATGAGGTTTTATAGTAAGCCTCACACAGTTATATATGGATGTGCTAGATCATAAGAGCATATGATGTCCGATGGATAATATTGCAAATTTATCAACCTCTCAAAATGTTATGAACAAAAAGTTTGTCACAACGTGTTTTGGAAAGCAGCATCCAGAACTTTGTCATAGTCTAAGCTTTTAAGTACAGTTCACACATAGCTTTGGCCAGACTGAAAAGAAGTCTTGCAGGCCTGGGTCTGGGTTAGTCTTCCACTACAGCCATCACTGCCATGAAAGCAGCATTGACAACGTCTTGCATATACTCCCTCCGTCCTTAAATGTAGAAATTTTTAGCTTTCAAACAAGAAAATAATTAAGGTGGTAAAAGACTACCATACCCTTCATTTTTAACTTAACTCACACCTCCACCAACCCTTACACCAACCACAGAGTTTGTCTTATATGCAAAACTACCTATATTTAGGGAAAAATATCAAACTCCAAAACTACCTATATTAAGGGATGGAGGTAGTATGCGGCAAGAATAGCCCGCGCGTTGGATTGACGAGACCGCTCACCCCAGATATTTCTGTTCATACAAATCTATGTAGTACGTACTCCTTGGAATATTGAAATATATTCCCAATTCTAAAAAATGTAGTACTCCATCCGTCCCAAAATATAAGCTTTTGTTGACTTTTGAACACCATGTTTGACCGTTCGTCTTATTCATTTTTTTATAAAAATATAAAATAAATTAGTCATGCTTAAAGTATATCTAACGATAAAACAAATGGTAACAAAATAAATAATATTTTCGTAACTTTTTTGAATAAGACGAATGATCAAACGTGATCTTTCAAAGTCAACAAATGCTTACATTCTGAGACGGAGGTAGTATTTTGATACACATAATTTACAATAGAAGATGCAAAGCTGTACATTGGTACCAAATGAGAATGGTAAATCAAATCAAAACTACCAGTTTATGGAATTTTAAAGTGTGTATAATCACCTTTCATTAAGTATTTACAAAATAATGTGTTGCTATGTTGATTACTATTTTGAAATTATTTAATATGAATCATTTGAACGATAGCATCTAATGAATCATTGTCATTTGTTAAGTATCTACTAGAAACGAATGTGCAGCAGCATTTTTTTTTTTGCTGCAGATACTGAAGGTACTCTACGAAATGAACTTCTAAAATTCTGGATTTAAGTTTGAAAAATTTACCAAATGCCACTTAACTTTATGTTATTTTTTGTTTCTTAAAACAAAGCGCTCTCACTATATTGTGACAGGCATGGTATTGTTTAATGAAATAAAACTGTGTCGCAACAATCCTATTAGTTTAGAGGAATCTCTAGTAGTGCTAACATCTATACTGACCGGAGAAAGAAGTTGGTTATCATTTTTGTAATTTTTATTTTTTTACATTCATAGATGCCAAAAGAAAATAAAATGCAATCCTAGAAATAAATCATCTTGATCATCATCCCTATAAAATTGTATCATCCCGTACAATGTTAATATTCATTTTGCCGATTGTGTGCGTTATCCATAATTATAACTCCCACTGCTTCTTGAACGAGACACCACGAAACCTTTACATTTTTTCTGCTTGGCTCACCATACGACGGCTTTTCCCTTTAATCCGGTTTTGTCTCTCTTCCAATTCAGCTCAAGACGCTTGATCGAGTGGCATTTTATAAAGATCGGGTGCCTTTATGTCATATATTTCATTTCACCACATTTGTCATAACTCATGTTACGGACATTTTTTATGTAAGCGCGCTGATAGGCTACATGGGCCAGACTCGTGGTCCATTGCTGCTGTGTGTGTGAAGCCGGCCTGTGTGAGCCTGGCCGTTAGCATCATCGTCTTCTTGCTCACGTCGTGCACCGTCGCCAAGCTTCCTTCTCCCCAACCCATGTTTTCTCATTGTTTCCGGCATTTTTCGAAATATTTCAGGAAGGGCGGGTCGCAGCTAGTCATGGCCAAACGGGCCGCCCGGCACGGCCTGAACATAAAAATTGCGTGCTTCGTGCCCGCCTATTTGGCCCGGCCCATTTATCCATCACTAGTCATAGCGGGGGACGATGGCGCGTGGTTGGGCATTCGTTGGCGGCGGCGGGCGCCGCGTGGCGCTGCTCAACAATCGACGGGACTGAGGTATTTGTGAGAGAGGAGTTTTACAGTGCCCTATACTAGTAATATAATACCACTCGTATCTAGTGGTATTTTTGATCCAACGATTTAGATTGGTTTCCTCTCCCACCTCTAATATCACTAGTATTTTTATAATACCAGGGCATTTTAGGTAAGAGAAACTAATGGCAACATTGTAAATGTTAAGAGCAAATTTTTTTTCCAAATAAAAGGAACCATCAAATTTATTTTTTAAAAGAGGTCTGGTTTTTAATACGAAAATTGAATGGCCGACTCCCATCATTTTCTTCAGATAAGGTTTGGGTTCGTATGCTAGCATCTTCGTACGAGGCGGCGGCGGCAGCGGCAAATCTTCTTCGAGTTGTGGCGCCCTCTGTATGCGTCTTGCCGTCCTGGGGCAGCTTGCCGCAGATCACATCTCGCCATAATGTTAGGGTTCGTATGCTAACATCTTCGTATGAGGCGGCGGCGGCGGCGGCAAATCTTCTTCGAGTTGTGGTGCCCTCTGCATGCGTCTTGCCATTCTGGGGCAGCTTGCCGCAGATCACATCTCGCCATGTTAATTGTCGTGCTAATCAAAGCCTTGCCGTTTTGCATTGGTCAACGAATTGAAGGCAATGGCACTACCAAACAACAGATCAATGCCAAATCTCTTGATAAATTTGATTGTGTGACGGGCGATAGGGTTTAACGCCAGGCAACAGAGGCCCAGCGGATCGAGGAATTGTGCGGGGGCGCTCCGGTGAGAGTAATCGATTAAAAAATACGGCAGCCTTCTCACGATAATAAAATTGATTGAAAAATATGTTAATTACAAATTTACTCTTTAAAATACCACTAGTATTATACTACTAGTATTGGGCACCGTAAAAGTGCTCTTGTGAGATGCTGATGGAGTGATCGGCTCCCTAACCGCTCGGGTGGTGTCAAAAAGACCCCCGTATCTATGCGCTGATATCCCCTAAAAAAAAAAAATCTATGCGCTGATATGCTACCTGGGCTGAGGCCAGCCTGTGCACCATTCGGTTTACATACAGTACCTGACACGAATATAGGCACATCCGTTTCATGCGTCACCAAACCTGAAAATGTTTGAATACCGACGCGCTCAACCTCTCGCGTTCTCTCTATATGCCGTCCTCTTCGGTCGTCGTTCACGGCCTCTACTCCACGAACTCCAAGAACACGTTCATGTCGTCTCTCTGTGGACACCTCCCGCGGTTCTGTATCGTCCTGGCACAAGCCGATCCAGCAATCGTCGGCGGCCAGTGGGCCGGCTGGTCCGTCCACGGGTGCGTGACATCGCAGCGCCCCCCCCCCCCGCGGCCGCTCGATCACCTTATCATTCAGTCTGCCAGCGCGCCCATGCGCGAGCGCTCCATCAGGTTTGTGCATACACAATATACACACGTTTAAATATGAGATTTCCTTTTCCCTTGATATGTAGTACACAAATTAAGGGTGTATCCCCTTGTAACTAACGAGATGTTGTTAGTATAAACTAGAGTACTCTATAAACTATTATACATCCTTGCAAAAGAGATTATTTGCCATCCTCGAGTGAAGGCACCAAGGAGTACCGAGTACATCGGGAACCTTCAGAGCGATAAAGTAGTTCGACATCATTCCCATGATTTGATACCGAAGGTGCCAAACTTAAGTTAGTATAACAGAGGTTCGTAGATAGATAGATTGAGGGAGAAAGAGAGGGTCAATTGGCGTTTCAAGAGAAATAATTCAGAAAGACTAGCTTAAAAGGTAAATGTAGGATATTTGGCTTGGCATCGGTTGTCCTGCACAAGCATTTGTTTCCTGATCACGCATGTATTGATGGAACATCATTAGTAGTCTAATGGAATGCATTTTAGTGGTACACTGTCGCCAAAAGGACTTCTGGCCTGTTGGCTAGGAAGCTCTAGCGGCACCTTCTCATGTCTCGAGTTCGATTCCCTGTGAGAGCGGATTTCGGGCTGAGACTACAAACAAAAAAAACCCCCCTCACCTCTCCCAATTTCTAAAGCATGGTTAAAAACCCGGCCCGACTGAGCTACGGTGCTTTGCCCCGGCCTAGTCTCACCTGAGGAGCGGTTCCTGTGTAAAAGCAGGTGGATGTCAATCCCCTAGTCAAGTTTTTTTTAGTGGTGCAGTGTCAATAAGCCACCTTTTGTTTACTAATGTTGTCAATAAACCGGGCCCGACTGAGCTGCTGTAGTTTTGTAGCAAAGATGATTTTTATGTTTGGCTCTGTTCGCTATCGCTCTCGCTGTCTCTCTGTTGACGGTGTAAAAATCATGAATTTACCGTCAACATATCGGTAAATAAAAAGCTAATCACCAAGATTCTGTGCATAGTAGTTAGAAATTAACCTATTTCCACAAGTTTTGGTGATTTTTGGATACAGGAGTGAATAATGGAGGAAACTGGCCCTGACTCGAAGAAAAGTCAGGCCGGCCGGCCCCCCTTGGCGCCCAAAGGCCTCGGCCATATTCCAACAGGCTGTAAATGGGCTGAGACGTCACAATTCAAAGTCTGTGCAACAGAATTTCACCGACATACCGTCTGATGGGCTGTTTGGGTCTCAACTTGGCCCTTACTCCAGGTCTGCCGCCCCCAGTGGACGGCTGGTCGGCCCCCCTAGTAGGCCGGCCGGCCTGTCTTGGTGGCCCCACCACGTCTCCTTCGCCTACATAAGCCCCCCTGTCCTAAGGAGGCTATAAATAGCCCTCGTGTCCGCAGGAACAATTCGCACCTCACTGATCCAAGAGATCCATTACTCATTTGTAGAAGTAGAATTATTATTTGGGAGTTAGAGTAGAGTAGAGTAGAGTGAGAGCTCTTCTCGAGGTTCCGGAAGTCTTCTCGGAGTTTCGGTATTGTTCTTGTATCTTTACTCTTGTAGAATTACTCTTTTAGTATTTATATATTATATAATTATCTAGTTTATTCTTTATTTATTTCTTTTAGTAATTCTTTTCTATTTAAGTTTATTTACTTAGTTAAGTTAGTGCTCATAATAGTCTTGTTGTGGGTTTCGTGATTGTGTCTAAGTAGTATGAGCGAGTGCTTTGTCGAAATGGAGTTCGCACTTAGTGAAAGCTATGCTACATTCTTAGATAGGGCTATTCTCTCGATCAAGGGTAGTTCCTCTAGGATAGTTGTAAGCGCGGTGCTTAGAGCTATACCTATGCACGATTGGCGACTATCTTTACGGATGACGGTAGCCCCACGTGTGACAGGCGTGGGAAAAGCTTTACAATCCGTCACGTTCAAAAGGCAAACCAACCGGGTTCTCAATAGCGGTTAGATCCCAGGGGAACCTGCAGTATTGGGGTTCAGTACCAATCCTGACATGATGGCCGTGCTCCGAAACAACATGACTTGAGTGTGCATAACCTTAGTTTTAGCACATAACCTTGTAGAATTAATTGCTAGAAGTAAATAGATGTAAGATTAACACATAGGAATCTTTGCCTCTATCTCGTTGTTCTCCCAATGTAACTTTTACTATCTCTTTTATTTCCTTAGATTATATGGTGAGTGCCACCTATATATCATGTACCCCTTTTACCCCCTCTTAAGTAAGGTATCGTTATTTCGCATAATAGTATCTACTTTGTTACATTTTCAACTTCCTATCGCTCTACTTCCTTGAGAAAAATATAAATACAATAACCCTGGAATACTCAAGGTGAAATACTACAATGGTGTTCCGTGCGCTTGCGAAATTAATAGAAAATTAATTATGTACATATTCACCGCCAACACTCTCGAAGCGACCCCTCCCAATCGTCACTTTCTATCGAGAAAAAGGAACCGCTCCCTATCTCCATCGCCGGCTTCTCTGCCCGCTCTGTTCGATTCGCAGCCGATTCATCGCCTGCTGCCAGTCCCCCGCTCCATCGTTGCCCACCTTATCTGCTGTCCAGCTCCTTGGCCCCCTCATCCCTCCCCCGAGCTGCAGCGATGATGCCCCGCGACGCATGCCTGCCGGTGCCCAGATTGCGGGTCCTCCCTTTGCGGTGCCCGCCCCCCAACGAGCTACAGTGCCAGCGGCTCCGATCTGCTTCCCTGCTATCTTTCTAAGTTTATTTTGAATCATGGAATGGCTGTCCACGTGATTGTCTTATAGTTTGTCAGTCATGTGCTTCATTTCAGGATGATATATGGAGTTTCAAATCACTCGGTTGTTTGTGTACTAATTACTTGATATATAGAATCCAAAAGACTTACTTATCCCGTGTCATTATTGAAAAATGAACCAATTCCATAATTTATTTCTGAATGTTAAGGTTCAAAATAATCCAGCAATTTATAACATTGCAAACAGAAGTGTACATGTACGGGATATTTAAGCTTTCTTATAACTAGATAGAGATACTACTATTTACTACTGTACAGGTATAATTAAGGGTATTATTTTAAGATGTTTTTATTTTTATTTTTTAGACATATTTAGCAAAAGATATCCCTCTTGAGTTTGGCTCCTAGTTCGAAGTAGCACTCAGAGTATTTCCTTATGTCTTACTTTCCAGCCACTAGAACATTAATTTTCAAATGGTTAAATATATGTATTTTTAATTAGTCAATTGGTCATTTCATCATAGCATTCTAACGGCATTTTGTTTTATTGGCATCATGCTTATATGAAATAAAAGAATGTAGTCTTATTTTAGGTCTGGAGAAAACTAAATGGCTGTGATATAAAAATTTAATGCATGACCTTATACACATCTACAATTGATTTATGTTTTTATACAACTCTGCAGCCATTTGTTTGATTGGGATATCAAAGTAGGAATCAAAGATTTTGGGGTTCCTAATTTTTTATTCTTTTTTTTGAAAAACACAGGAGAGTTGCGCTTCATTATATTAAGAAGAAAATGGGACGAGAACCCGGTACAACACATACACCACACACACTCATAATTTTGGTTTTACATTCGCGCCTGTGTGCTAGATAGATTGCGACTGAAACACACACATACTACTAATCGCCGGGGAGGGGAGCAGTCAAGAGGTTTAACCCTCAAGCTCCAGCCATCATCAAGAGGCGTCGTTCCTCTTCTGTTGCGACCAGCAAACCATCCAAGCTGGGTACTGCACCATCAAAGACACACCAATTTCTGTGGTTCCAAAGCATCTAAGCTCCGAGGATTAGTAGGGTGTTGATCCCATCACGATGTAGTCCGCTTGTTGCTTCATGTTTAGGCGTTTCATACAGGACAATTTTGCTGTCAGCCCAAGCTTCATGACGTAGTCTGCTATTCCTGGGACTTCGACATGGGCTTGCACATATTGGACCCACATGGTTCATGTTGCTTCCTATTGGAGCCTTCTGTTGTGGCATCGATTGCTCCCTGCTTCCATGTTGGCTTAAGTTTGAGTCATCAGTCTCATGTTCCACTGCATCCATCCAAGCTAGTATCAATCAAGTCTTGAGAATTTCAGTTGGTCAAAGCCATGCGTGTCCACATATTTTTGTCGGTCAGCCAAATCTTCTTCTTCTTCTTCTTTAGTTAGACCCATCAATCTAATTAACCTCATCATCATTATATCATTCCACTACTTGCGATTTGTAGTAGTGGCTTATCTATCTCTTTTCACTACTTCGATTTGTAGTAGTGTTTCAACTATTCTGCTACTTACTTTTCATAGTAGTGGTTCATCTATCTCTTCCGCTACTTGTGATTTGTAGTAGTGGTTCATCTGTCTTTTCATTACTTGTGATTTGTAGTAGTGTTTTATCTATCTCTTTTGCTATTTGCGATTTGTAGTAACGGTATATCTTATCCTTCTTTTGGCTTTGACTTGACACATATCATTATTTGTTGGTTCTATTCCAAATTGGCATTGTTCAAGAATTACAGGCTTCGATGACATCTGCATGATCAGACTTTGGATCTATTTTTTTTCTCTTTAATTAGTGTCTAGTGTTCAGTCTTTCAAATGCAACGCTATTGCAGATGCTTTGCATTTGGAGGGGCAGGGGGGTTGCGGGTGTTAAGGGTCTGGTAGTAGCTTAGGACTCTAGTTGGAGAGTCCTTGTTCTAGTCTAGTATTGAGTCATGTATCTCATATATATTGCCCCCTATGAGAGCTATTATCAATGCAAGTCATATTCATAACGAAACTTTCCTTTTTACTTTCATGACCGACCCCACTTCTGAAGTGCATGCAACCGTAAGGTACTGGACACAATATGGTTCGTGAACCAATAACAATGTGAAATTTCTAGATGTTTCGAGGCATGAAACCTACGGAGTGATAAATTGTTTTATGCACATTATATTTTCAAACAATTTTAACATACTTCCTTGAATTTCTTTGAATCTCTTTCACTTTTTATGTTCCATAAATATTTCCCAAGTAATTTTATCCTGGAAAATCCTTTATTGGAATAGTATTTCTGTGCCTCACATCGATTATATAAAAATGATTTCTGTTCGATTACCTAAAAACTATCGGCTCACACTTCTGATGGAGAATATCAAGAAATAAACAAATGCTCATTTGGTAGCAAATAAATAGGCTTTATTCAAAGTGCCAACACATAAATTTGGCCTTTATTTAGTTTTTTTTGCCTGAATAAAAGTAGAGTATTTGTCTTGAATTCAGCTTTCAGCCTCCGGTATGCCTTGGACAAATATAATCACTGCAACATGCCAATTTTAGACCTGGTTAGCATACAAATATTATATGTGCATATATAAAAGAATGGGAGTGCTTGCCCTTGAAAGAGAATGTTTTATTGAAGCTATAACCTTAGCTATAAGAAGACCAAGAAGGTAAGGCTCAACCAAAAGCTTCCGATAACATCTGGGTTAGCACTTCTTGATCCTCTTGATATCAGCAAGTTGGTAACATTGGTATTTTCAATATTTCTGAATGCAGGTCACGATTTTTCATGTGTCAGTGCAATGCATTTCAAAGAGAACATTTGTAAATGATAACATACTGATGGAGACTATTGATGTATATGTAAAAGTTACAGCAATACTCACAGTTCTGACAAGCTTCCATCACTGACAAGAGAAAGGATTTCTTGTTGCACCGTGCCTGTTAGCATATTTCCGTTCAGGTTCCTGCATAGAATAGCAAATAGTTTTAACGGCCCTAAAAAGTGATTGAACCTCACTGACGAGAAATCTTTGAGTGTCAACAGTTTATTGAGGTAGAATAACTTACAGAGACCGTAGTGTCTTGATATTGCCTAGGGAGGCAGGAATGGGTCCACTCAGCAAATTCTTCTGAAGTTCCAAGTTCACAAGGTTGGTCAGATTTCCCAAAGATGTGGGTATCGATCCTGTCAGGTTGTTCCCATGCAACCTTCTGCAGAACAACACCACATTTCATATATTGCCTAGGGAGTTAGAAATCAGGGGCATTCCTTATGCATCAAACATGTGAAAATGCACTAAAAGCTATATACATATTTTTCAGTGTGTTGATGGCGCCAAGCGAAGCAGGTATTGTGCCAGAGAGAAGGTTATCCTGAAGATCAAGGTTGATTAGATTACTCAGCTTTCCAAGTGTTGTTGGTATTGATCCATTCAGGCCATTACCAAAAACCTCCCTGCAAACATTGGCGATTCAATAATTAATTTTTGGGGTCTGGGTTGTTGGATCCGAAGTTTTTTTTCCTATTCTTACATGAACTGAAGCTTCTTCAGATCTCCCAGCTCTGGAATCAGAGGGCCTGACATACCTACATTCCTTAAATCCCTGCAAATAAGGTAACAGGTACGTTCACTTCAACATGAAAAGTTTTTCAGAAAGTTATACCATCTACTCGATATTAGTTTCAACGAATCGGAAGTTTTGAATTTTCTTACTTTTCTTTTATTTAAAAAACAAAGAATTTGAATGGTTCTACGGTCCTACAAGAAACATATGCAAATCGATCATGATAATAAGAAGAGGAGATAGTGGCATACAAGTGGGTTACGTGGCTTTCATTGTCGCAAGTGACATACTCCCAAGTGCAGGGATTGACGAGGGTCGGATCCCAGCTATCCAGTGCAGTGATTGGCTGCTGCCACGCAGCTCTTTGCATGAACAATATGTCACCTGCAAGTCCCAACACTTCAATTTAGCATGCATGTCTTAAGGAAAGACTGTTGTAAACTATTAACCACAACTGATTCCCGTTGAATGACCATGAAGGATGTATATGCATACCTTCAGTGTTGCAGCTTGCAGGCATTGCAAGAGCAAGAAGGCCAGTCAGGAGAGCAGCTGCTGTAACCAGAGACCACATTGCTGCACTTAGAAAACCTGAGAAATAGTTGATGCTTGAACTTGAGGGTGGTAGGGTTTTATATAGAGTAGCATCAGCAGAGAACAGTTAACAGCAGAAATGATTCGGCAATTTTTTTGGTGATTAAACTTTGGCATAGAATTGAGCCCATAAGTTTTTCTTGGGAGGCAAACAATCTATGGGCTCAATGCTATGCCAAAATAAGCTTAGCAAAATTAATTATGGCATAGAATTGAGGCCATAATTAATCACCAGATAATCACGGAAGTAAATTTTTTATTCACCAGATAAGCTTCACGTTGTAAATCTGCTCAATTCTATATTCCGGTGAAGAAATTATCACCACCTACATGGGTTCTGTTAATCTCCATAGCGAAATAAGGGGTCTTCCATTAAGAAAAAAATGTTTTGTAGGCGTAGAATATTTTTATGTGAGCATAGCGCTCTCAATGTAGTATTGTTTTTGAGAAAAAATATATTAAAAATATCGTATCCCATGCCGTCTGGCAGCCTTCAATTTAGGCCTAAAAAATACCAACAATTTTTTGCACTGCTATAGTTCTTGCCAATTCTGAATGCCAAGCATGCCGTAGTTTACGGATCAGGGACTGGGGGCCCAGCAGGCGGCAGGAATTGTGGCACCCTTATCATCTTCACCCAAGTAAATGTCTTGTAATTAGCACCATTTAATATTTCTTAGCATATTATGTAATAGTTTAGCACCCCAGCTTAGCAAAGAAATAGTAAATCAACAAGCTTACACCCTTAGTAAGCAAATTCTAATTATTTAGCAGAGTTGTACATTTACAAGTAGTATATATATTCAGTCCGTTCAGTTCATCATTTGCTATTAAGCTCGGGACATTTTCGTAATATACTACACCACTAAGTTGCACATTGTATACTTGCCATTAAGCTCGGAACACCACTAAAAAGGGATTGAACCTCACTGACTAAAACATTGTTACTCCGTTCAGGTGCCTGAAATGTGCTTCATACACATAATAAAGAAATGTGCCTGCAGAAATATACTACACCACTAAAATGTGCTTCATACACATAATACATATGTTTTAATATCTAAATGTCTAAAACATTGCTACTCCGTTCTGGTGCCTGCAGAGAATAGCAAATAGTTTTAACGGCCATAAAAAGGGATTGAACCTCACTGACAAGAAAACCTTTTGCAATTTAGAATTTACCATTTATATATCATTACAAACTTGTATATTTGAAATTTTTATGAGATATAGGGGAATGTACTTAAGGCCTTTCAAAGAATGCTGCTATGTTCTATGAGTCTCAACGGTTTATTGTGGTAGACATCTAGAGAGACCGTAGTGACTTGACATTGCCTAGGGAGGCAGGAATGGGTCCACTCAGCAAATTCTTCTGAGGTTCCAAGTTAACAAGGTTGGTTAGATTTCCCAAAGATGAGGATATCGATCCCGTCAGGTTGTTCCCATACAACCTGCTGCAGAACAACACCACATTTCATTCATATATTGCATAGGGAGTAAAAAATTACGCGAATTCTTTGTGTGCCTCAAACACACGAAAATGTTCTAACAAATTGTACACATATTTTTCAGTGTGTTGGCGCCAAGCCAAGAGAGAAGGTTGTCCTCAAGATCCAGGTTGACTAGATTATTCAGCTTCCTCAGTGTTGTTGGTATATTGATCCATTCAGTCCATTACCAGAATAATGATCCCTGCAATCATTGGCAAGTCAATAGCTCAAATTTGTAATTAATTTTGAGGGCCTGGTTGTTGGATCAGATGTTCCGAACTCGTTTTCTATTCTTACATGAACTTTTGCTCCATTCTAGTTCTTGCCAGTTCTGAATGCCGAGCATGCCGTAGTTTACGGATCATGGACCAGAGGCCCAACATATGCCGTCTGGCAGCCTTCAATTTAGGCCTAAAAAATACCAACAATTTTTCGCTTTGCTATAGTTCTTGCCCATTCTGAATGCCAAGCATGCCGTAGTTTACGGATCAGGGACCGGGGGCCCAGCAGGCAGCAGGAATTGCGACACCCTTATCATCTTCACCCAAGTAAACATCTTGTAATTAGCACCATTTAAGATTTCTTAGCATATTATGTAATAGTTTAGCAGCCCAGCTTAGCAAAGAAATAGTAAATCAACAAACTTACAACCTTAGTAAACAAATTCTAATTAGTTAGCAGAGTTGTACCTTAGTAAACAAATTCTAATTATGTTAAGTCATATGTTAATTTCTCAATATACGAAAAATTGGAGAATTCAAAATCAAGTTATTGTTAGAGAGAAATCACAATTTTACTTCCATCCAAAAATTTAATGCAGAGAGCTGAAGCCGACCGTCAGGTTTTCCGGAAAACCGGTCGCCTTAATAGAAAAACTGAGATAGAAATTTTGGAGACTGACAAAGAAAATCAAAACAGAAAAACAAAAGGAAAGAAACTCACCCCATCAAGAGAAGAGGCGACTCGGCAGACTCAGCCGAGATCTGCTCAGCCGTGCTCTAGAGCTGCCTCAGCCACAATGGCTGCCCAACTCTAAGTTGTTGGCTAGCCGGGTTCCATGGGGAGGACGCTGCGGGTTGCAGCCGGGGGGTGGGGGGGGGGGGGGGGGGCGAATGAGGTTGGGAAGTGGATAAGTTATGTGTTGGCGTCCCTCAACACCAATATTCATGTCCTAAATCCGGCGAATAAAATGGCAAAATCATAAGCCTCATGCATGATTTCCCTTTTCTACTAATCTAGTTCCATGAGTTGTGTATCCGCCATTGTTTTACAGGTTCAAGACAATTTGGCACACTTTAATAAATATTTGGCGTAACCAAAACTTGAGGACAATCCAACACCAAGTGGAGAAGCCCGAACAAGTGGTCGAGGTGCGGGTGACGTGACTACCCAACGTCACCCGGTACTAAACAAAGTACAATGGCCGTGAGAATTATCCAACATGTTCTCCAATGTCCCTACGGCCAGTACAAGCAAAGAAGTGAAGAAAATACACAAGGGAAGCACCGGGTGACGTGACCGCCCTTACGTCACCCGGTCCTAAACACAAAGATCACCGGACCATTGCAAAGAACTACAAGAACCAACTAGAAGATGAGGAAAAGTCCCATAATTTATCACACCATGTTGAAGCCCTCGTCGATACGATGGAAATGGACATATGGTTCACCCGATTTGGATTCCGGATGAAGAAGTTATGGCGACCAGAAGATGTGCTGCCAACACGAGTCACGTCGGGCGACCTCAGAAGGGTCGGGCGACCCAGAAGGGGTCAGGCGACCCTGATGGGGTCGGAAGGCCTGTCCAGGGTCGGCCGACGTGGCAGCCACGTCGCCTGACGTGTCAGCCACATCGCCCGACGTCCACCTCAGCACAAATCAAGTCCCCCCATGATCCACCGCCTCAAATCAACGTTTGGGAGGACTTCTCGACCAACCTACCTTGTGAACCGCCTTCCAACCGCCTTCGGGAGATGATCCAAGCCGTCGAAGGGGAAACCGACCTTGATCAAGGGTCGGGCGACCCCCCAAGGTCGGCCGACCTACCCCTGACAGGTCGAGCGACCCAGCCCCCAAGGTCGGCCGACCCCCTAAACCTCCTCATTCACTCTATAAAAGGGGGGCACATCACCTAGAGGAGAGGACACGCCACACATCATCGAAGGATCAAGTCCATAAGTTCCAGTTTGGCCACTTAGAGTCTAGGAACTAGTATGTAGTCGGAGTTAGAGTTGAGTCGGGCACTCGTCCCGATTCCGGAAATCGGCTTTCGGATTTGGTAAGGTAGAGTCCCTTTTATCTTATTTTCTCCGACTGTATCGAGTACTTAATGATATAAAAATATTGGTCTTGCTTTATGTTGATCGTGTCAAGTTAAGTTAGTGCTCACTTAGTCTTTCCGATTATGTTGAGTACGAGTTATCCTCGAGTCATCAAGTCTTTATTATGATTGTCGAATAGTTACTAAGTGCAAGTATCCTTACTTCTATTTGCGGGTTTCTCGGCCAAACTTGTTGTGGACTTGACTAGATTGGTTACTTTGCTTAGATACTGGTATAGGCAAAGTATTATAGTTGTTAGCGTAGGCATGGTGCCTAGGTTAGCGGCTAGTTGTGTAAAGCAAGTAACTCCCCGGAGGACCGTAGGTGGCAGGTGGTGACAGTCCTGTCCGTCCTTTGTAGTCGGCCACGTTAGGGTTACTTAGTAGGCTACTCGAAGGTAAGAAGTAGTTCCCATCCGCGGGTCTGTACGCTTATGCCCCAAAGTGAATAGAAGTTGGATATCGATGCGGAGTTAGCATGAGGTGGTGACAGCCCTCTTCTTCCTCCGTGTGTGCTTAGTTAACATCGTTAATCAGCTTGACACCCTTTTGTGACCAATACCATGGAATCGTTGAACTCACTCGTTTACCCGACTACACTACTTACCTATGGCTATTACGGCGGCGTAACAATCCTTCCCCTTTTGATAGTGTGATGCATTCATATCTTTACCTATCAATTGGTTTACCCCCGTCTTTGGAATAGTTGTAACCTTGTGAACAAGTCACTTATCGAGTACAACTATCTTTATCCGCCCTGCTTCCCTTTGGAAATTCGATACCCCAGAATACTCCAAGGTGAAATGCTACAATGGTGTTCCGTGCGCTTGCGAAAATTTGTTGATTTAAATCTTTGTGCATAAGAAACGCCAACAATATGCTTTTTTTGTTTTCTTTTTCTTTTTCCATGTTATTATTCCATCATCTGTTTTGCCAGCCAAACAAACAAGTTTTCAAAATCTTGTTGGACCATTCCGCCTCAATTTTCATGTAGTATTTTATATGTTTGCTACAATTGTTTTTGAAAATTTCATATTCATTCAATATTTGAATTCATAAACAAGTCATCCGCTAGAGCCATACTAGACCTGTTTCCCAGTTTCTGTAAAAAAGGTCCAATTTTCTACGGTGTCAGGAATCCTGGTTTGTTGGATCCTTGAGTTGATAAAAAATATCTTGTGCATTTTCAAGCAGTTGTCCGGTCTCCCATGCTTTGTGGTTAATTTGTTGCGGATAGATTGAGATCGAGAAAGAGTGCTAATGATTAAAAACACCATCTCATGTTGACCAGTAACATTCAAAGGGGAAAGCTGTGGGCATTCGTTCCTCTTGAAGTGTGACGACTCCAAGACACCTAGGTGTCACTGTTGAGCACCAAAGCTTTTTTGGTGAGCCATTGCAAAGTTAGTTAAAGCCCTTGTTCCCCTCTGGGAGTTTTGAATGTCGAGCATGTCGTAGTTTTGGATCAGGGACAAGGGGGCCCACTCCCAGCAAAGGGCAGGTATTGGCTCGCCCTCATCATCATCCTCACCAAGTAAACATCATATAATTAGCACCATTTCATTAGTTTTCTTACCACGTTGTGCTAATATAGCACACCAGCTTAGAAAGGAAAGACTAGATGAACAACCCCTCTGTCATGTTGGCTACTTGAACGGTTTCTAATTAATTGAAGGAAATTCATATTATATATAATAGATAAATATTCAAAAGTAATGCAATAGTTATTCAATCCTTACAATCCTGTAATAAATGATTTCCAATATTTAGAAAACAAAACATTTGGGATTATATGTTTGGGACTGAATAAAGCATGATTTTTAGTTGTTGGATACACATAATTGCAAGATGTGTATTATTGGACCATGTAAAGTGGGTTTCATACACGTAATACAGATAGTTTAATTTGTAAATTTTTTACATAATATAATAGGATAGTTATAGGATATTAATTGCAGTTGCATTGTCCAAACTTGGTCAAGACTCAATGACCAAAAAAGAAATCACATTACTCGTGATTCACATATATACGACCAAAATAGACATCACAATCTTGTATTTGAAACCAAAATCTTGTTACATTTTGTTCAATTGGGTTACCATATATTTCACACAAGACTACAGAGTCAACTGAGGATAGGCATGGCTGACGGTGGCGAAGGGAGGCCGATCAGAAGCAGGGTAGCATGGGGCTGGTAGGTATTTGTGGAGTGTTTGTTCTCAATTCTAAATTGACGGATGATGAATTTAGTTGTTTGAGACACATAATTGCAAGATGTGTATTGTTGGACAATGTAAAATGTGCTTCACACACATAATACAGGTGTTTTAATATCTACTTAGATGTCTAAAACATTGTTACTCTGGTTTCTGGAGTAAAGCTCCCAAGGCTACTTTGGCATTTCTGAATTTACCATTTATATATATATCAATACAAGCTTTTATATTTTAAACTTTATCAGATATAGAGGATTGAGCTTAAGGCCGTTCACAAAGAATTCTGCTATATTAGGTGAGAGTCAACAATTATTAAGGCAGAATAATGTATCGAGACCATAGGGTCTTGATATAGCCTAGGGAGGAATGAATATGGGTCCACTCAGCAAATTCTTCTGAAGTTCCAAGCTCACAAGGTTGGTTTGATTGGCCAAAGATCAGGTTATCGATCCCATCTGGATGTTCCCATGAAACCTGCTGCAGAACAACACAAAATTTCATATATTCCCTAGGGAAATAGAAATCACGGGCATTCTTTATGTGCATCAAACATGCAAAAATGATCTAACCAAGTGCATAGACATTTTTCAGTTTGTTTGTTAGCGTGAAGCGAAGCAGGTATTGTGCCAGAGAGAGAAGGATGTTATCCTAAAGATCCAGGTTGACTAGATTACTCAGCTTTTCCAGTGTTGTTGGTATTGATCCATTCAGTCCATTACCAAAAAGCTCCCTGCAAACATTGGCAAGTCAACAGCTCAAATTTGCAATTAATTTTGGGGGTCTGGTTGTTGGATCGAAATTCTTTTTCCATTCTTATGTGAACTGATTCATCTAAAGATCTCCCAGCTCTGGAATCGGAGGGCCTGACATACCTAAATTTCCATAAATCCCTGCAAAAAAAAATCAAGTAACTGGTCCGTTCACTTCAACATAAAAAGATTTTCAGAAAGTTATACCATCTACTCTATATAAGTTTCAACGAGCCAAAAGTTTTGAATCTTTCTTACTTTTCATTTATTTTTAAAAACAAAGAATACGGATGGTTCTACAGTCCTACAAGAAACGTATGCAAATGCTAACAATAAGAAAAGGATAGAGTGGCAAGCATAGGAGTGGGGTTAAGTGGCTTTCATTGTCGCAAGTAACATACTCCCAAGAGCAGGGATTGATGAGGGTTGGATCCCAGCTATCCAATGCAGTGGTTGGCTGCTCCCACACGGTTCTTTGCATGATCAGTAACGTTCAAAGTGACTGCTTTGTGGAATATGGTCGACAGAAAACCCAACTTCTTTGAGCACCTTAACGGAGTGGAGTAGTTCATACTCCAGTGAAAAATCAGTGTGTCTCCCATTTAGTGTGCTTGTTCTCAATTCTGAATTGCTGGAATAGGGTTGTGTTGTTTGAAACACACATATAATTGCAAGATGTGTAGTGTTGGACAATGTAAAATGTGCTTCATACACATAATACAGATGTTTTAATATCTAAGTTGCTAAAACATTGTTACTCCGGTTTCTAGAGTAAACCTCTTAAGTCTACTTTGGCATAGAATTCAGCCCACAATTGTTCGCCAGATAATCACGGAAGTAGGATTATTATTCTGACCAAATAAACTTTACTTTGTAAATATTCTCAACTCTACAATCTGATGTAATAATGGCTACCGCCTACATGGGTTGTGTTTGAAACCTCCTTTGTGAAATAATGTGTCTTCCCTTACAAAGAACAAATCTGTTGTATTATTATGACACTTAGTTCACTCCTCTCAATGTAATATTGCTTTCGATCAATGATCTACAAAAAATATCACATTCCATGTCAAGATTTTGAATCATAACCTTCAATTTAGGCCTCACAAATACCAACAAAATTTTGCTCTGTTCTAGTCTTTGCAAATTCTAAATGCCGAGCGTGCCGTGGTTTACGGATCAGGGACCAGGGGCCTAGCAGGCGGCAGAAATTACGTCGCCCTAATCATCACCACCCAAGTAAACACATCATTTAATTAGCGCTATTTTGTTAGATTTCTTAGCACATTATTTACTAGTCTAGCACAACAGCTTAGTAAGGAAACACTTCAAAAAAATCTACCTTTTGAAAACATCAACTATAAACTTCTATTAAATTGCAAAGGGGCTCATAGTGCAATGGTAAAGTCGCTGGCTTGGGAGCTCCCACCCAGGGTTCAATTCCTGGGTGCTGCATAATTTGTGGAAAATAAAAAAATCCACTCGCTGTGTCCCATTTACTCGGTTGAAACCGACCTATGGTGGGCGGGCCCTCATGAATGGGGTGGGCTCAAAGCATGAGTTAAGGCCCGAACCATAGGGGGCGGCTCCTTGAGGATGGGACCGGGGTTCGTGGATTTTCTCTACCGGAGAAGGTTGAGCTTCTCTATCAAAGAAAGCCATGGGGGCGATCTTACCCCCACCGGTCGACTTTTTTTTTTATAAACTTCTATTAAACATTTAATTTATATAACTTATTTTATGTTAATAGCTAGATGATAATTTATCAATTAAAAAATTTGTAGAATTCGAAAATAAGTTATTGTTAGAGAGAAATCACAATTATGCTTCTGTCCAAAAATATATTTTCAATTTCAATAATTTATTTAGAAGTATTTAGGAATTAAATCTATCACTCGTTCTGTCATTCATTATGAATACGTTAGACGAGGTTGTTGCTCACTACTAAGAGAATAAGTTTTGCCTTTGGTCATGGCAGATGGCAGCATCATCAAACGATCCAAATCCAAATTAATTAATGGCCAGGTATCAACGGAAGATCTCCCAACAAATATTCTTTACAAAAGATTCAAGGCTAGCAAATGGTAAATATGGTACTATCATTAAAACAACAATATTTCGACAATCTCATATATTAGTATATCAAAAACTTGTTTGGATACAAGTTCTAGTAAATATGGTATATATATTATTAGTTAATCAATCCTGACAATCCTACAATTTTTATTCAATATCTAGAAAACAAAACATTTGGGATTACATTTTTGGGTCCGAATAAAGCATGATTTTTAGTAACTGGATACCCATAATTGCAAGATGTGTATTATTGGACCATGTAAAATGGGATTCTTACACATAATGCAGATAATTTAATATGTAATTTTTTACATAATATAAGAGGATAATTATATGATAATAATTGCAGTTGCATTGTCTAAACTTGGTCGAGACTCAATGACTAAAATGGAAATCACGGTTTTGTATTTGATACCAAAATATTGTTACCCTTCTCTTCAATTGGGTTACCATATATGTAGTTCACACAAGATTACAGACTCTAGTGAGGATAGGCATGGCTGACGGCGGCGAAGGGAGGCTGGCCATAAGCGGCGTAGCATGGGGCTGGTAGGTATTTGTGGAGTGTTTGTTCTCCATTCTAAATTGATGGACGAATTTTGTTGTTTGTGTCACAAATTGCAAGGTGTGTAGTGTTGGACAATGTAAAATATGCTTTGTACACATAATACATATGTTTTAATATCTAAATGTCTAAAACATTGTTACTCCGTTCAGGTGCATGCAGCGAATAGCAAATAGTTTTAACGGCCATAAAAAGGGATTGAACCTCACTGACAAGAAAACTGGCAATTACACTTTTGCAATTTAGAATTTACTATTTATGTATCATTACAAACTTGTATATTTAAAATTTTCATCAGATATAGGGGGATGTACTTAAGGCCTTTCAAAGAATGCTGCTATGTTCTGCGAGTGTCAACGGTTTATTGTGGTAGAATAACATCCAGAGACCGTAGTGTCTTGACATTGCCTAGGGAGGCAGGAATGGGTCCACTCAGCAAATTCTTTCGAAGTTCCAAGTTCACAAGTGTCACACCCCAAAAATTAAAACTTTGGAATGTGACTCAAATTTCACTAAATCTGAAATATTTTTGAAATAGATAATCATTTTCCTAGATTTATTTGGGGTTTTAACATTTATATTAGTCAAAAGAGCTATTTTCTAAATAAAATTAATTAATATAGGTTATAATAATTTTAATTGTTGCATTCATAGTGAATAGTATGCATTAGGATTTTATTTGTCTGAAAAAATGTATTTAAAATCATTTTGAAATCGCATTAGTTTTAATCTAGGAAATGGAAAAGAGAAAACGAATCCCACGCAAGCCTTGGGCCGAAACTTCTCTTGGGCCAGCTTCTCTTTTCCTTTCTCTTTTCTATTTCTCCCGCTTGGGCCGACTCCCTTTCCTCTGCCTCGCACGGCCCAGCCAGCCCACCCCGGCCCACGTCCGCGCCAACCCGAGCCACACCACCGCCCGTACGCCTTCGCCGCCGCCGCCGTCAATCCTTCGACGTGCACGCCTAGCCCTAGGGCCTCGTGCCCTATAAATAGGCCAATGACCCCTGCCGCGTGAAAGGACCGTGTGACCGAGAGGGGGGGCGGGGGGTGAATCGGTGCACACTATAGATTTTTCTTCTAACACAAAAGCCCACTCAATTCCTAGCAAGTAGTTCTAGTTTAAGTAAAGAGACACACTAAGGAGAGTCCTTAATCTAGTGAACTAGTATGAGCAAAGAACTAACAACAAGAGAGCAAGCTAGTTCACTAGATAAGAGCAAACCTAAGTTACACTACAAACTAGACAAGCACAAGGTACTAGAGGATCTACTAGATCAAGCACACTAAGTAGAGTCCTTAGATCAACTAGCAACCAAGATATACAAGAGCAACACAAGCAAGCATGTATGATAGAGACAACTAGAGAGCAAAGTGAATAGGCCAAGGAAAACAACTAGAGCAACAAGTAATCAAGGCAATCTCAATTACTACTAGCAAGTATAGTAAGGACGGTAAGTAAGTGCAAGTAGTAAAGAGAAAGGGATAGAAAGGCTCATGATGTTTTCCGTGGTATCGGGAGGATGGCGCCTCCCCTAGTCCACGTTGGGTCACTCCCGCCGGAGTCTTGACCCGTCCCTCCGCTCGATGGCGATCCCCTCTAGAGCATTCTTCACCCTCCAAGTGAAGACGCGGGCACGTCCCGCCGGCAACTCCGGATACTCCTCCGAGGGTAAGGATCCGCACGTGATGCGGTCCAAAGGGCGCTCTCTCCTTGTTGCTTCTTTCACACGGGAAGCACGAAGACCGTGTACAAACTTGTGGAGACTTCCACACACTTTGGCAAGCTCTCTACCAACGCCTAACCGGTCTAGGCCTTGCCATAGACCAAGAGTAACAGCCCTAGTTGATCCTCTCAAGTACTCACTAGCCTAGAGATCAAGGATGCACATGGTGTCACTCTTCTCAAGCACTTGGATCACTCAAATCCCTCAAAGTGCTTCTTCTCCCTTCACTTGGCTTCTTGACAGCACCTCCCCTCCTTTGGATTGTCCAAGAGCACCTCAAAGAGGCAAGCAACCAGCTATTTATAGCCTCAAGCCACGAAACTAGCCGTTGCAACTTTCTGCCCAGATTCCTCTGGTCACCGTATGATACGATGACTAGAGCCACCGTATCATATGGTGACTATCCAATGGTCGACTGGGACTTCCTTTTCCTGAGTGGGGCACTGTCCTCTTAGTCACCGTATCATACGGTGACTTCTTCATTCCAGCTTCAGCAAACTTCTCATTTTGCACTTCTCTTGGAAACCTTACGGTGACCCACCGTATCATACGGTGGTCATCATACGGTGACTCTACCAGTGACTCTTCTTTCACTGGATTTTCTGCTCCATAGTCACCGTATTATACGCTGACTGTCACCGTATCATACGGTGACTCCACTTCATCTTCTCTTCGACTTCATCCAATTTTGCAGCTCCCCTGGAAACCATACGGTGACACACCGTATCATACGGTGACTGTCCACCCTGCTTCACCCTCTGAGCTCTTCAGAAATGGATCTTCATCTTCCTGTAGTCACCGTATCATACGGTGACTACCACCGTATCATACGGTGGCTTTGCTCCTTCTTCTTCTCGAACTTGCCCAAAATGCAGTTCCCCTGGAAACCATACGGTGACCCACCGTATCATACGGTGACCATCATACGATGACTCCTACCAGTGACTCTCCTTTCACTGGATTTCCTGCCTGCAGTCACCGTATCATACGGTGACTGGCACCATATCATACGGTGGCTTCCCGTCAGCTGGAACTTGATCTTCTCCATTGATCCTTGCTTCCAACTCCTTCTTCCTTGGTTCCTGCACTCTTCCTCTGCAACCCTAGCGCCTGAGAAACACACCATGCATCCAAGATCTCTACACTAGTGTTTACCGAAGAGTACCAACTCGAACCCTCTTGATAGTCCGGTGTTTCCTATGGACTCAAGCCTAACATCTAACCAAGCCAACACTTGCTTGGTTCTATCATGTCCTTAGCCTTGATCCATCTTCTCGACCGCGACCTTCATCAAGTCCGTCCTTGAGTTGGTGAGGCAACCAATCATCCTTGACTTGGGGTTTTTGGGTTGGTTGTTGTTGCACTCCTTTCCATGTGACCTAGTGGATAAGATACTCAAAGCACACATTAGTCACATGCATGGTTCTCATCCATTCACCAAAACATTCATACCTTTTGGGGTTTACATACTCCAATGGTCATGAAGCTTACAATCTCCCCCTTTTTTGTGATGGATGACAACCATGATAAAATGATCGAGAAGCTAAGATAGAAACGACAAAAGCCGAAGGAAGGAAGAACAACTCGATCAAAGTACTACACATTCAAGCAAACAGTGAGGAAGATAATACCTTGATGTGTAAATTACAGCAAGTCATAACTCAAAGAAACAATCACATGTTAGAGCAAAAACCCATAGTACAAGTGAAGTAAAAACTTAGGAGTTTATGACGCGCAATAAGATGATGAAAGCAAGAAGATATGTATTTAAAAGACTTTCATCATGAGGTCAAGGTGAGCTTACCTTCTTCCTTACCTTGGAGACCCTTCTTCATCTCGAGATGTTGAGAATCGATCTCTTGATCTTCAAAGTACAAGAACTCCCCCTCGAGACAAGCTTCAATAGATGTGGTAACTCCCCCTTGACTTTAGCCATCATCTCAAGACCAATCTTGATCTTCAAGTCTTCAACTCCCCCTTGAGATGACCATCTTCTTCTTCATCTTCTCATCATGTCTTCATTATGAGCCCGATCATTTGGTGGTGATCCTTGTGTCTCACCAATTTGTTCCTTAGTTACTTGATCACCACTATGACTTCTTCTCCCCCTTTGTCATTTATCACACAAAAAGAGAATCGAGTGTAATAGGGGTTAGAGAATATATGAAACACGAGAGAGAATACTTAGGTTAGGCGAATGTTCATCTTCTTTGCCTCTCCTTCTTCCACGAGCTTCCCCTACGCACAAGCAACTCAAAAGAATACCAAGATGTAATGCACAAGAGGTTAGTGTGAGTGGGGTTTTGAATGTATGAACCCTTAGACCTTGAGCCGCGCAAGTGGATTTAACCTTGGAGCTCAACGATTCTTGGTTCAATGGGCATGAAGCTCATATAGCATTGCTATGTTGTCATCTAGAGAGTCATATACTTATATTGTGAATAAGCAACTCCCCCTAGATGGATCTTGACGTCAAGACACAATGCAAGAATGCAAGATGCTAATGCAAATGAGATGACAAATATACAATGCATGATGCTTATGCCAAAGTAAAGACAAGAGAAGGCTAATAAACAACAATACCAACAACAAGTTTTGATCCCTCCTTGAGCTTACTCACAACAAGCCTTTCTTCAAGCCTTGGGAGCCAAGTGCCACCAATCCCAAGCTTCACCCTTGCTTGTTGCTATCTCAACAAGGTTAGTCGTCGGTCCTACAAAATAAGAGGAACAAACAAAAACAAGCAAGAAAGTAATATACATAATGTACAAGAAGCAAGTTAGAGAGAACTTATGTGAAGTTTGAGAGATCGAGAACATTAAGTTCTCCCCGAAGCTTGCTAAAAGTCTTCTTGTCAAGAGGCTTGGTAAAGATGTCGGCCAATTGCTCATGGGTCCGAACTCCAATTAGCTCAATATCCTTCTTGGCAACATGATCCCGGATGAAGTGATGCTTGACTTCAATGTGCTTAGCATGAGTGTGGTCACCCTTGTTGAGAGCCATGTTAATAGCACTTTCGCTATCACAATACAAGGGGACTTGACCATATACCAATCCATAGTCCAAGAGGGTTTGCTTCATATATAGTAGTTGAGCACAACATGCACCGGCTGCCATATATTCGGCCTCCGCCGTTGAAAGGGCCACACAATTTTGCTTCTTGGAACTCCATGATATGAGAGATCGTCCAAGAAATTGGCACCCACCCGATGTGCTCTTCCTACTACTCACTTTGCATCCGGCAAAATCCGAGTCCGCATAACCAACTAGCTCAAAGTCCGATCCCTTAGGATATCAAATGCCCATAGTTGGAGTATGCTTGATGTACCTAAGAATCCTCTTGACGGCACTCAAATGAGATTCCTTAGGGTTAGCTTAATAACGAGCACAAAGGCATACACTAAACATGATATCCGGCCTAGATGCGGTGAGATAGAGGAGTGATCCAATAATAGAACGATAGACTTTGGGATCAATAGGAATACCGGAAACATCCGCATCAAGGAGACCATTTGTTGCAATTGGAGTCTCAATACTTTTGCAATCTTCCATTCTATACTTGCGGAAGAGATCTCGTGTGTACTTCTCTTAATAGATGAATGTTCCCTCCTTCATTTGCTTGACTCGAAATCCGAGGAAGACATGGAGTTCACCTATCATAGACATCTCAAACTCCTTTTTCATTAGAGCACGAAATTCATCATTGAAGGCCTCATTAGTAGAACCATAGATGATATCATCGACATAGATTTGACAAATGAAAAGATCATCACCAACATGCTTGGTGAATAAGGTGTTGTCGATGCTACCAATTTTGTAGCCCTTGTCGGTGAGGTAGTCTCGAAGACGCTCATACCATGCCCTTGGAGCTTGCTTCAACCCGTAGAGAGCCTTCTTCAACTTGTAGACGTACTCGGGATGCTTGGGGTCCTCGAATCCGGGAGGTTGCTCTACATACACTTCTTCATTAATTAGTCCGTTAAGAAATGCACTCTTAACGTCCATTTGATGCAATTTAAAATCAAAATGAGAAGAGTAAGCAAGAAGGGTTCTTATAGCCTCAAGACGAGCGACGGGGGCGAAGGTTTCATCGAAGTCCACTCCTTCCACTTGAGAGTACCCCTTGGCCACGAGCCTCGCCTTGTTCCTTATCACCACACCCTTCTCATTCTCCTTGTTCTTGAAGACCCACTTAGCTCCAACGACGTTTGCTCTCTTGGGCCTCTTGACCAATTTCCAAACGTCATTACGTTTGAAATTGTTCAACTCCTCTTGCATTGCAAGCACCCATTTCTCATCCTCCAACGCTTCTTCAATGTTCTTTGGCTCTAGAGAAGACACAAGAGAGTAGTTCATAACCACATTAGCTTGGTTAGTATCAACATAATTTGGCTTATATTGCTTTCTCCTTGTGGCTATCCCTTGGGAAGGACTCCCAACAATAAGGTCACGTGGGTGATCCTTATCAATGGGTTTATGCTTCCTTGGTGGTTCTTGACGAAGAGGTGGTGGAGCCGGCGAAGTATCTTGAGCATCATGAGCGGCTTGCTCCTTGGAGATGTACGTGTCTTGTTGTCGAAGTGGAGATCCCGAATCATCTTCTTGTGATGTGCTTGAAGTAGTAGGACGATCATGTTCTTGATGGGATTCGCTTGACGGAGCATGTCGAGGTTGATCACTCGATGGAGCGCTTGTGGTCGACGTGTCTTGTGAGGTGCTTGTGGAAGCGTCCCTTGATGAAGATGTAGTTGGTGGTGGAGATGTAGGTACGTCTTCATGGGGAATGACTTCACCAACTGGCATATCCTTCAAGACATCCTCCGTAGGCTCATCACTCAAATCATGAGAGCGGTGGAGGTCATCTTGTGAGCCATGAGACTCATCAAATTGGACGTTGCATGATTCTTCCACGAACCCCGTTGATGTGTTGTAGACTCGATAGGCCTTGGATGAGCCGGAGTACCCAACAAGAATCCCGGTGTCGGTCCTCTTCTCAAACTTTCCAAGTCTTTTTCTTTTCTTGAAGATATAGCACTTGCAACCAAAGACTCGGAAATAGGCCACGTTAGGTTTCCTTCCAATCAATAGCTCATACGAGGTCTTGTGAAGGATCTTGTGAAGATAAATCCGATTTTGGGTGTAGCATGCGGCATTGATGGCCTCCGCCCAAAACCTCTCCGGTGTCCTATACTCATCCAACATAGCTCTTGCAAGGGTAATGAGAGTCTTGTTCTTCCTCTCGACCACTCCATTTTGTTGTGGAGTATAGGTTGCCGAGAATTCATGCTTGATGCCGAGATGGTCACAATATTCCTCAATGACGGAGTTCTTGAATTCTGAGCCATTGTCACTCCGGATCTTCTTGATGTTTTGCTCATATTCAACTTGAACTCTTTTTGCAAACTTCTTGAAGATTCCGAAGGCTTGAATCTTGTTCTCTAGGAAGAATACCCAAGTATACCTTGAGTAATCATCTACCACAACTAGACAATAGAGATTTCCTCTCAAGCTCTTGTAGGTGGTTGGACCAAAAAGGTCCATATGAAGAAGCTCTAAGGGTCTTGAGGTAGACATGAAACTCTTTGAGGGATGTGGAGATGCCACTTGCTTGCCGGCTTGACAAGCGCTACACAAGCGATCATTCTCAAATGTGACATCCTTCACTCCTCTAATGCAATTCATCTTCATCACCTTCTTGAGTTGGCCCATTCCAATGTGAGCAAGACGACGATGCCAAAGCCAACCCTTTGAAGACCTAGTAAAGAGACAAGTACTTGGTGCAATCTCAATGTTAGTCTCAAAATCAACAATATATAGGTTGTTGTGCCTAAAAGCTTTGATAGTGATACCCATAGCCTCATTCTTAAGCACAACACCTTTATCATCAAAGTTGCATTGGAAACCGAGATCACAAATTTGTGCTACCGATAACAAGTTGAAATTAAGAGACTCAACAAGTAGCACATTTGAGATGGAGAGATCATTTGAGATAGCCACTTTACCAAGGCCTCTTACTTTACCCTT
Organism: Eragrostis curvula; assembly: GCA_007726485.1. Classification (NCBI taxonomy): domain Eukaryota; kingdom Viridiplantae; phylum Streptophyta; class Magnoliopsida; order Poales; family Poaceae; genus Eragrostis; species Eragrostis curvula. The sequence continues at coordinate 28,382,074 of CM017440.1, read as the reverse complement.
GGAGTTATCGCCAAAGGTGACCTTGTCATGTGAATCATCTTCTCTCAATGTGGTGAATATGGAAGCGGAGCCGGTCATATGTTGAGTGCATCCACTATCAAGTACCCAATCCTTGCCACCAATCTTGTAATTCACCTCGTTGGAAGCCATCAAAGAGGTAGGAGGATTAGTATCATTTGACTCAATTGACTTGTTTTTTACCTCCTCCTTTTGCTTGATGTAGGATGCGGGAACACCGTTGATGAAGTCAAACTCCAAGGCTTCAAACTTCTTGACAACTTCATCACTTAGTCCTTGATATGACCAATTTTCTCGGTCATCACCAAAATGTGCAAAGATCTTCTCAAGAGAGAAATCATCAAACACATTGACATCCGGCACCGAGAGATGATATTCTTCACTTGAGTGTAGTAGGACATTGCGATGTAGATAGCATCTTCAATTGACAATGTTTCCAATTCTCCTCCAACATCTTCATAGATGAGAACCCTCACATTCAAAGGAACAAGAGCACTAATCTTGTTGATGACCTTCATCTTGAAATCCTCAATCTTCTCTCTTCGTTCAAAGGAGTCAATTCTTGCGGCTAGAACCCTCAATCTCAAGAGTGCATCAAGTAAGGGCTCATTGTGATCTCTATGAAAATCCTCAAAGTCATGGAGAAGATGATAGTATGGAGATTCCGCCTTCCAAGACTCATTCTCTCTATAGTAGTCAATGTATGGTGATGGAAGATCCGAACCATCACTCTCCACACAATCTAGAGGTGAGGGAGAGTCTTCACAACCACTAGAATAGGCATCATCACAAAAATACACCGGAATCTTCTTCTCTTCATCTTCACTTTCCAATGGTTGAAAGGCCTCGGACAACTTGGCATGAGCTTGTCTTCCTGTGATCACAACAATGATTTATTAAATTGAATCATGAGTAAGATCATAATCATCAAACTCCACAAACTCTCCATACTTCTCTTTAGGTAGACCATCTAAGAACCTCTTCATAGCTTCGGGCTTCTCAATCTTCCAAAGGCCACTAGAATTGATCTTCTTGACAAGGTCATCGACTCGGAGAGCAAATTCCACTAGATCTTTCCATGGCTTCATAGAGATATTCTCCAACTCATTGCAAAGCTTCACATAACCAATCTCTTCATCCTTCTTGGAGGAACCTTCACCTTCATGAGCTTGAGAGAGATGTAATGAGATGCTTGCTTGATTTTCATTCACTTGCATACTTGCTTGACCATTGCGATGAGCCACCTCCATATCCATGATAGCCTTCACTACATCATCATATGGCATCTTGGTAAAATCATCGAACTTGAAGAACGGAACAAAACCAACTCGAGCACAAGGTAAACTCCTCAATAATCTCTTCACCAATTTCTTGTGGTCGAGGTGGTGATAATTCCGAGTTACGATCCTCCTAGCAAGCAAATACAAACGAGAAGCAAAATCAGCAATATCCTCATTATGACCAAGATAAGCAAGCTCAAACTCATCGATAAGCTCATAATAGGTATTATCACTAAAGCACTCATCGGAAGGCTCAATCAACGGTATATCGGCGAAAGTGCTAGGATCATCATCCATAGTGTTAGCCATTTTTCCGAACACACTCACGGTCACAACTCGAGGCGGTGAGGCCTACAAATGAGCACTTGGCTCTGATACCACTTGAAAGGGCCATGTGACCGAGAGGGGGGGGGGGGTGAATCGGTGCACACTATAGATTTTTCTCCTAACACAAAAACCCACTCAATTCCTAGCAAGTAGTTCTTAATCTAGTGAACTAGTATGAGCAAAGAACTAACAACAAGAGAGCAAACTAGTTCACTAGATAAGAGCAAACCTAAGTTACACTACAAACTAGACAAGCACAAGGTACTAGAGGATCTACTAGATCAAGCACACTAAGTAGAGTCCTTAGATCAACTAGAAACCAAGATATACAAGAGCAACACAAGCAAGCATGTATGATAGAGACAACTAGAGAGCAAAGTGAATAGGCCAAGGAAAACAACTAGAGCAACAAGTAATCAAGGCAATCTCAAGTACTACTAGCAAGTATAGTAAGGACGGTAAGTAAGTGCAAGTAGTAAAGATAAAGGGATAGAAAGGCTCATGATGTTTTTCGTGGTATCGGGAGGATGGCGCCTCCCCCTAGTCCACGTTGGGTCACTCCCACCGGAGTCTTGACCTGTCCCTCCGCTCGATGGCGCGATCCCCTCTAGAGCATTCTTCACCCTCCAAGTGAAGACGCGGGCACGTCCCGCCGGCAACTCCGGATACTCCTCCGAGGGTAAGGATCCGCACGTGATGCGGTCCAAAGGGCGCTCTCTCCTTGTTGCTTCTTTCACACGGGAAGCACGAAGACCGTGTACAAACTTGTAGAGACTTCCACACACTTTGGCAAGCTCTCTACCAACGCCTAACCGGTCTAGGCCTTGCCATAGACCAAGAGTAACAGCCCTAGTTGATCCTCTCAAGTACTCACTAGCCTAGAGATCAAGGATGCACATGGTGTCACTCTTCTCAAGCACTTGGATCACTCAAATCCCTCAAAGTGCTTCTTCTCCCTTCACTTGGCTTCTTGACAGCACCTCCCCTCCTTTGGATTGTCCAAGAGCACCTCAAAGAGGCAAGCAACCAGCTATTTATAGCCTCAAGCCACGAAACTAGCCGTTGCAACTTTCTGCCCAGATTCCTCTGGTCACCGTATGATACGATGACTAGAGCCACCGTATCATATGGTGACTGTTGGTATTTCTTACGGTCACAAATAAATCCGCAAGCGCACGGAGAATACCGTTGTAGCACTTCACCCATGAGTATTCAAGGGTATCGTATTTTCCACAGGGAAGGCGGTGGTTTACGAGATAGCAAAGTTCATAATCACATAACTAATAATGTACCAAGGTCTAAACAGGGGTAAGGATAAAAGTATAGTAGGGGTAGTGTGACAACACAACCAGAGCAATCCAATCTAACACTAGAACTAAGCCTAGACTAAGCGGGGTTAAGAAGAGAGCCGAGATGGATCCTTATGTACTTCTTATATTCCTGCTCATGCAACACATACAAGTCTAAGCTCTATGTCAACCTGGAACAAGGGGGGTAACCAGCAGGGCTGTCACCACCTACCGGTATTCCTTCTACCAGGCAATCAAGGCTATCTACCGTAGAACAAAGAGGATTAAGCACAGCAGGGCTGTCACCACCTACCGGCAACCCTCTACCAGGACACGTGACACTAGGGCTATTAAGTCCCTATGCCAGTCCTAGGGTCACGTGACAGCAAGGCAATTAAGTCCTCGCTGCCAGACCTTCTCTTGTTCAAGCAGACAACCAAACACCCAAAGTTGTTTATCAACCTAAGCACCATGCTCACATTGCTAAATAGTACTCTCGATTCCCACGGGACTTTGACCCTTCGGATCATCAAGTCGGGAATAAGAGTACACCTAATCCTGACCCGACGGATCAACAGATCAAGTGCTAGAACATGCATGACTCTGACCCTACGGATCATCAAGTCAATGGGTGAGACATGCGTAACTCTAACCCTGCGGATTAACAAGCTACGATCTATATCGCACATAACTCTAACCCTACGGATTAACAAGTTATGGGCCCGAGCATGTCTCACCACTTCATGCATGAATCGAGTGTAAGGACATAAACGAATGAATAAAGGCATGTCAAGCATGAAGCAACCAATCATGACTAGATAACAACCACATAGAAAGCACATAGCTATCATACTAGTACAATCATAAGTCATAAGGAATAAAGAAGATAATTCTATTGAGGTGGACCTTGATACTTACTTGATATACGATGAACGACGAACGAGCGATGAACGAACGACGAACGATGAACGAACGACGAACGAACGAAGAACGAACGACGAACAATATATTATTAGCAAGTATCCTCAAGATACAAGATTGGGCTAAGTCCTCACAAAGGGAGGACAGCCCTCTCCTCTACCAAACTCTCCCCTCTACTCCTCTACAGCCTAGAGACTAGTCTAATGCTAGAGAATGGATTCCTCTTGGTGTCAATGTGTGTTGTCTTGTGTTGTTTAGAGAGGGAGGGGTGCCCCTTTATTTATAGCCTTGGAAGGTCGGCAACTTTGAGGCGGTTCCTGAGGTCGGTGGCATTTAATGCAGGGGGAACCGACCTCCAGAGGTCGGTTGTGAACCACCAGAGAAGAGTGGGCCAGGGGGGCCTCCCTGGCAGGTCGGCCGACCTGGCCAGAGGGGGTCGGCCGACCTGGCCTGGGCCCCACTGGGCCTGATCCTCCTCTGGCTCCTTCCTCTGGCTATGTACGTGCCCAATCCACTTGCATTGTTTGGTCTTGAAGCCTGGTTCTGTGGTTTTGGGCTTTTGGACTAAATTCTTTAGTCCGGGAAAATCCGTCGATTGCAAAGTCCATGTTTAGTGCATGTTTTCCCCTGTTTTTATATGAATTGCACCTGCACTCATAATTTCACCAAGACTAGTGGAATTTGTTAGAAATAAGCCATATGTCTACCCTTGGTGATGGTGTTAGGTTCCAAAAGGTGCATAAAGTTGACGGTAAAAATGGGTCGTAAGGACCGTCAACAAGATCCCCCACACTTAGCCTTTGCTCGTCCTCGAGTAAAGTTTGAAGGACTAAGGTGGAACACGACTTCCATTGGTATGATGCTAGCATACAAGTTATTCCAAGCCATACCTGTTCCCGTGAACTTTTGATGTGTCTACCATGTCATCTTGGGCGGTTGAGGAATGGAACGGTCTAGATTCGAGTCAGCATAACTCCCTCTGCTGAGTAACTTGGGTTTTTGATAGATTTTCAAAGTAAAAACATAGCTCATACTCCTCAAATGATCACTCTCAAATCGCTCAATGTGTATGGTTCCTTACCAAGGCATTGGATTTGCCTCTTTTCATCCTACTTCTACAAAAGGCTTTATGTAGAGCTTGGTAGGGAATGAAAGAGAGGCATACTTGTATCACATATTTGTATGAGCAGGGATTATTCTTTCTTTTGCATAGCCATGTCTCCAATGATAATTAGAGAGAGAGAAAGGTAACAATGCTTTTGTGGAGTACTTATTTTGGTGGATGGATGGTGGTATTGCTTAACTTCCAGTGTAGAAGTTCAGCATGTGAGGTGGAGTGTACGTGATCTTGATCAAGAGAGTATGACAAGTTTCTCACTAGGGTCACACAATTTTGATAAAGCTCAATGTAATGACAAGCAACATATGTGTGTAGGTTTTCCAATGTAGTCAACATATGGCTTTGGTAGGAATATAAGATCATCGAGGAGCATAGAGCTATAGACTTTAAAGTTTTGCAAGATAAATTCCCAAGCACTCTATGCAGAAGAAGCATGATTCATCTCATACAACCATATCACATTCACCAACAACTTAGATAAACAAGGGTTCCTATGAGATTGGTGTTCACAAGCAACAGGTGTATGATGCGAGGAATAAAGAGTATGCAGGCCAACCAACTAGAAGCATGTATGTTGAGGGAACAACAAAGTTCATTTTATTCTTGAGTTAAATTTTAGTGATTGACTCAAAAGATTATTTTAACTCATGAATTGGGGAGATGGAGTAGAGAGGATGCGCAAACCGTCGCCTTGGATGAAGTGGAGATCAAGAGGGGCCATAGGAAAATTGATCAAACCAAAGGTTCAACCACACTTGTTTTCTTGTGCCCATTGGCTCCACTCCTTTGCGTGTTGATTGATGCGAGGTTGTGCATCGTGTTGGTGGGGGAGATCTCGAATATGTGCGTGATGAAGAACTCGAGAGATCTCCCCCCACACTTGTTCTTGTACCTGCTTTATTTATTCAAAACAAACAAAAACAAAGCGAAGACAAGGAGGACTCTACCGGGGTTAAAGACCGGGGAGCCTAGATTTATTGAATTGAACTCTAGGTGCCTTGTGTGTTTGAAAGAAAAGAGAAAAGAAGCACCTAGTTTACTTATTTATTTATTTATTGATTTTAGTTTTATAATTTTTATTTTATTTTGACATTTTCAAGGTGGAAGAAGAAGGATACAAGTTGCGATACAAGTTACCTTTGTGGGGGGGGGAATTTCCCCCCACACTTGTTCTTTGCTCTCGGCCCATGATTTGGGATTGCGCCCCATGTGGTTGTGGTAGTAGGCCATACAGTCATTTTGGGTTTTTGAGCAGCGTGGCTGTGAAGTGGCGATCTTGTCTTCCATATTTTGCTGCCACTAAGTGTCACAACGGTGGTGGCACTCGCATGGCTGCAATTCTTATTCAGCTCTTGAGAATCCTGCCAGAAACACTACTCCTGCAAGCAATCTTCATCCAACTTGGAGAGGCATGGTTAGCTCTCGGAGCACATACAAACAAGGTCCCGGGTTAGATGACCGGACCTCATTTGTACAGCCGAGGAAGAAAGGCACAAGCAAGTCATGTGGACCAAGATTGAGTGTGACCATGGGCAACCAAGATTGAGTGTGACCATGGGCAAGATAATCCTCGTTGATTAAAAGCAACTTGGGTCTTAGTGATATGAAAACTCGAAACAATGTAAGCCCCAACTCCATGAATGATATGAGAAAACAACGAGGTGCACTCAAGAAGTCCAAATTGCTTGGAAAGTTCTAACCATTCATGCATTGCATAGGAGGGATTTTGATATTGTTAACCATGGCAAGAGGATTCTAAGCTCATTCCTCATACAGATATGTCTATGATTGCTTTGAGGAACACAAGTCATGGCAAGCTAACCATGCATCAAGCACAAGAAGGGATATGATTCATTGCCAAAGAGCATGCTTGTGAAGATCAGGAGTTGTAGGCTCAAAGTCTGACAAGCAATGCTTATGAAAGCCTAGTAGAAAGCAAGGATGTGTGCATGAAGGGTGATACTCCCTATGGAAGAACCGAAGGGTAGTACCATTGCCTAACTACTACAAGGATGCATGGGAAATCATGTGGTAAGTAGGTGGGAACCATACTCATCCACACGAACAAAAACCATATCACCCTTGGGCTTCCAATTATTAGCAAAGAATGTGGTCATACCTTCGTTGTGCAGAGATTTCGAATTGAAGTTGTAGGCTTGTACCTTCTTTTCGCACACCAAGACAAGGTTGGTGTCGAAGAGGAGTCTTGACGTGTTGTTTTCATCATGGTCCTCCTCCATGGGATCTTCGTGAGGCTCTTCATGCCAATCTTCTCACATTAGGCATGAGCTCAATGGAGGGGGACGAGTATGTGTCACGTCGGGGGTGACTTGTGTTTGAACTTGTCGCCTTCTTCAACGTGTTGATGAGCTGATTTTTGGCCTTTATCCTGGCTGCACATAAGAGCAAGAACACAAAAGCGAACTCGAGCACGGGTTACGTTAGTGAAAACCAAATGGATTTCCCGTCGGTTGCCTTTGCAAGGATGTCTTTTTTATCGCAACTCAATTTATTGAACAAATAGAAAAGAAGAGAAAGGGAAATCTTTTTCTTAACTTCGAGACGAAAAGCCAAAAGGGTTTGTCTCAAAATTATCTCTCTTTGAGAATGATTTTCGAAAAAAGAAAAAGAAGAGTTGGAGACGACTGAAGATCGAAGAAGTTTATTTTTGAAAGACTCCAACTATGCAAATAAGAGAACCAAAGAAAAGAGAAAATCTTTTTCTTAAACTTGAGACAAAACATCATGGAAAATTGGGGAAATGCGAGAGCAAGAATTTTGTTTTAAGGGTGCTTGAGTACGAAAGGGATGAATTTGAAGAATCCAAACACCCTTGCATCCAAATAAAAAGAAATGAAGTTCAACTTGGTCAACAGCCCCACAATGGCTATATGCTTTAAAGTCAAGGGGGCTGTGCCAAAATTCCATCAAAACTTTTGCTCAAAGCATTTTCCAAAAGGTTGGCTCAAGTTAAATTTTACCAAATTTATTCTCTCAGATTTTTTTTTTTTCAAGGAGATCTTGTTCTTGAACTTGGGGCAAACAATGAAAATTCTCGGGAAATGCAAGAGTAAGAATTTTGGAAAAGAGTGCTTGAGTGGAATGAAAAGTGAAGGCACCAAGCACTCTGGAAACAAATATAATGAAATGAAGTCCAATTTTGGTTGACAACCTCATGATGGCTATGTGTTGGAAAGCCAGAGGGAGTTGTGCCAAAAATTCCTCCAAAATTTTGCTCAAAACATTCTCCATAAAAAAGATTGCCTCAACTCATTTTCAAGAACAAAGAATTTTTTTTGTAAATAAATCCGCAAGCGCACGGAGAATACCGTTGTAGCACTTCACCCATGAGTATTCAAGGGTATCGTATTTTCCACAGGGAAGGCGGTGGTTTACGAGATAGCAAAATTCATAATCACATAACTAATAATGTACCAAGGTCTAAACAGGGGTAAGGATAAAAGTATGGTAAGGGTAGTGTGACAACACAACCAGAGCAATCCAATCTAACACTAGAACTAAGCCTAGGCTAAGCGGGGTTAAGAAGAGAGCCGAGATGGATCCTTATGTACTTCTTATATTCCTGCTCATGCAACACATACAAGTGCTAGAACATGCATGACTCTGACCCTACGGATCATCAAGTCAATGGGTGATACATGCGTAACTCTAACCCTGCGGATTAACAAGCTACGATCTATATCGCACATAACTCTAACCCTACGGATTAACAAGTTATGGGCCCGAGCATGTCTCACCACTTCATGCATGAATCGAGTGTAAGGACATAAACGAATGAATAAAGGCATGTCAAGCATGAAGCAACCAATCATGACTAGATAACAACCACATAGAAAGCACATGGCTATCATATTAGTACAATCATAAGTCATAAGGAATAAAGAAGATAATTCTATTGAGGTGGACCTTGATACTTACTTGATATACGATGAACGACGAACGAGCGATGAACGAACGACGAACGATGAACGAACGACGAACGAACGAAGAACGAACGACGAACAATATATTATTAGCAAGTATCCTCAAGATACAAGATTGGGCTAAGTCCTCACAAAGGGAGGACAGCCCTCTCCTCTACCAAACTCTCCCCTCTACTCCTCTACAGCCTAGAGACTAGTCTAATGCTAGAGAATGGATTCCTCTTGGTGTCAATGTGTGTTGTCTTGTGTTGTTTAGAGAGGGAGGGGTGCCCCTTTATTTATAGCTTTGGAAGGTCGGCAACTTTGAGGCGGTTCCTGAGGTCGGTGGCATTTAATGCAGGGGGAACCGACCTCCAGAGGTCGGTTGTGAACCACCAGAGAAGAGTGGGCCAGGGGGGCCTCCCTGGCAGGTCGGCCGACCTGGCCAGAGGGGGTCGGCCGACCTGGCCTGGGCCCCACTGGGCCTGATCCTCCTCTGGCTCCTTCCTCTGGCTATGTACGTGCCCAATCCACTTGTATTGTTTGGTCTTGAAGCCTGGTTCTGTGGTTTTGGGCTTTTGGACTAAATTCTTTAGTCCGGGAAAATCCGTCGATTGCAAAGTCCATGTTTAGTGCATGTTTTCCCCTGTTTTTATATGAATTGCACCTGCACTCATAATTTCACCAAGACTAGTGGAATTTGTTAGAAATAAGCCCTATGTCTACCCTTGGTGATGGTGTTAGGTTCCAAAAGGTGCATAAAGTTGACGGTAAAAATGGGTCGTAAGGACCGTCAACAGTGACTATCCAATGGTCGACTGGGACTTCCTTTTTCTGAGTGGGGCACTGTCGTCTTAGTCACCGTATCATACGGTGGCTAGCACCGTATCATACGGTGACTTCTTCATTCCAGCTTCAGCAAACTTCTCATTTTGCACTTCTCCTGGAAACCTTACGGTGACCCACCGTATCATACGGTGGTCATCATACGGTGACTCTACCAGTGACTCTTCTTTCACTGGATTTTCTGCTCCATAGTCACCGTATTATACGCTGACTGTCACCGTATCATACGGTGACTCCACTTCATCTTCTCTTCGACTTCATCCAATTTTGCAGCTCCCCTGGAAACCATACGGTGACACACCGTATCATACGGTGACTGTCCACCCTGCTTCACCCTCTGAGCTCTTCAGAACTGGATCTTAATCTTCCTGTAGGTGACTACCACCGTATCATACGGTGGCTTTGCTCCTTCTTCTTCTCGAACTTGCCCAAAATACAGTTTCCCTGGAAACCGTACGGTGACCCACCGTATCATACGGTGACCATCATACGATGACTCCTACCAGTGACTCTCCTTTCACTGGATTTCCTGCCTGCAGTCATCGTATCATACGGTGACTGGCATCGTATCATACGGTGGCTTCCCGTCAGCTGGAACTTGATCTTCTCCATTGATCCTTGCTTCCAACTCCTTCTTCCTTGGTTCCTGCACTCTTCCTCTGCAACCCTAGCGCCTGAGAAACACACCATGCATCCAAGATCTCTACACTAGTGTTTACCGAAGAGTACCAACTCGAACCCTCTTGATAGTCCGGTGTTTCCTATGGACTCAAGCCTAACATCTAACCAAGCCAACACTTGCTTGGTTCTATCATGTCCTTAGCCTTGATCCATCTTCTCGACCGCGACCTTCATCAAGTCCGTCCTTGAGTTGGTGAGGCAACCAATCATCCTTGACTTCGGGTTTTTGGGTTGGTTGTTGTTGCACTCCTTTCCATGTGACCTAGTGGATAAGATACTCAAAGCACACATTAGTCACATGCATGGTTCTCATCCATTCACCAAAACATTCATACCTTTTGGGGTTTCCATACTCCAATGGTCATGAAGCTTACACCGCGCCCGGTTTTGCCTCATCCCGCCGCCTCCTGTGCCCCAAACCCTAGGTTGCGCTGCCGCCTTCGCCTTCTTCCTCGGCTCCGGCAGCCGAGGCCCGCCTCAAACTGTCACGCCGTTCGTGCTCTGTTGGGGATCCGCGGAGCAGGACTCGATCCCGGACAGCCCTCTCTTTGTGCCCGAAGGGTTTAACCAGGCTAACCAAATTACCCTCCGTGTGTCGCTTGTATTTCCTTCCGCAGGGATTGATGCTGGGCGCGAAGGGCGTACCGAGCGCCCGAAGGGTCTCCGTCGTCCGAAGGCTCAAGACTTCGGACGAAGCTCGGAGGGGCGCCTCGCGCATGCCCGAAGATCCGCAGGACCTGTTGCAGGGCACGAAGGGCGGATCCATCGTCCGAAGGGTCGCTGCCGCGCTAAGGCTATGGACTTCGGACGAGGCTCGGCTGGGTGCCTCGTATGTACCCGAAGACCTACGGGTGGGCCTGGAGGACAAGTGCGTCAGCAGCTAGGGTTTCTGGTGTACCCTCGACAGGAAGATGGCAAAAGTCTATTGTGCCCTCCGGACATTTTTGTACCGAATATTCTGTACATTATTCTCTGTGATCAGGGGTAGTTTAGGCGTCGATTTGTAATTCCTGATCACGGTATAAATACCCCCTCCCGTGCAATGGAGAGGGGGTCGACTCTTTGTGATGTAACATGATTATGAATGCAATAGCCTAGGCTTCGTGTTGCGCAGAGTCCCTTCGAAGCACGTGAAGCCACTTCTCTCTCTCTCTCACGCTTCCTCTCCGTGCTTCACCCGGTGCTGGGTTTTCTTTACGAAGAATCCCAACATTTGGCGCCCACCGTGGTTCTAGCACGAAGAACTAGCCCTAATGCCACCTAAAAAGGCGAGGGTTGCGCAAGGGGCTTCGGAAGAAGACCCAGTGCCACCCCCGCAGCCACAGCTACCCGCCGGGCCAACAACAAGATCAAACGCGGCAAGGACACCCCAAGGAGAAACACCGCTCGCATCGGGGAAGCCCAAGCCAATACCAACACCAATGCCCCTTGCGGCGAAGACAACCGCATAAGAGAGGCAGCCAACAAGCAAATCATCCCCGCGGAAGAACCCACCTTCGCGCAGGACACTGACACCGATACGGACGAAGATTGGGAACAGTTCGACAACACAAGGGACAATTTCGATAACCCGGAGACCAGCAATGCCCAACAAGAGCGAGCAAGATGCGAAGACCAAGAGCAAGAGTACAGAGCCCTCCTCAAGTTGCAGAAACATTTGAAGAGACTCCGAGAAATACGAAGCGCTCGCCTCGAACAGGCCAACCAACATTCGAAAACAAGACTCCAAAGCAGAATCGAAGAAGCGAAGGCCTCAATCGTTCAGCTGGAAGAAGAATTGCGGGAAATGCAAGAGCAAAATACTGAACAGCAAGACCAAGTGTTTAGAAGAATAGCAAGACCAAGCCATAACATCACAAGACCCGAAGGGATAATCAGCAAATTTGACAAAAGCTCACCACTGTCCGAAGGCATTCAACTCACGAGATGGCCCACGTCGTACAAGCCAATACCTCTCCCGAGATACAATGGCCGTTTCGACCCAAGACAATTTCTCATGAGCTACGAAGCTGCAATCTCCTCCGCTGGCGGAAACGACATCGTTCTAGCCAAAAAGCTTATCACTGCACTCGAGGGTCCGGCGTTGGACTGGTACTCAACCCTTCGCCCAGGCACAATATACTCGTGGGAAAATCTAAGGGACAAGTTGACCCCAAACTTTCAAGGTTTCCTACGCAAAACCGTCTCAGCTCAAGAGCTGCGGGCTTGCGTACAAGGAGAGCGGGAGCCCCTTCAAGACTATTTCCGAAGATTTGTAGAACTAAGATCTCAGGCCCCAGAAGTGGAAGATAGCTCAGCAATTGATGCAGCAATCGCGGGGCTTCGGGCCGGACCTTGTTCGACGCATTTGACAATGAACACTCCAGCGACTATCGAAGACCTATACACAGAGCTAGCAAAGTACAGCAAAGCTGATTTCGACTATCGAAGACGAAAAGCAACTGAAAACAGTCAAAAGCAAATGGCGAAGCCAAACAATCAACGAAGCCAACCAGACTGGAACACCTCGAGAAGGCGAAACAAAGATGAACAGCAAGCCCAATACATCAACCAGATCGACAGCACAAAGACGGAAACACCTCCGGAGTCTAACAGTTACCGAAGAGTTGTTGGATGGTGCCAGCAGTCTCCGTGTAGATGTTGAGGAGATGCAGGGCACGGAGCTGGGCCGGAGCGCCGTGGACATGGTTGGGGATGATGTATTGGGCTCGACCGGCAGTAGAACGGTCTGAAGATACCGGGAGCTCCAGTGCTTCGGAGAATTCTGATGGTTCATCGTCTTCGGGCGACGACTCTGACTCAAGCTCCGACGCGGGGAGCTCGTACGGGACCACGAAGGATGCTAGCTCTCTCGATGTTTCGCTGGCGGTGATGAGTGGCTTGAGGGAATACAATCCCGAAGGTCCTTAGACTTGTGGCCTTAGTTTTCTTCTCTTTACTCTTTTATATATATTTTTTGTTCTCACGCTTTAATTGTGTTGCGTAGAGCTTCGGGCCACGCTGGAGGCGAATTCCGCTCCTAACCTCGCCGACTTACTGCTCCGGCAAGGCCAAATGGTAATTGGATTGGAGGGTTTCTCTTCGTTTGTATTGTTGACCTTTTGGAGGGAAGTTTTTCCGGGATCGGCTCCGGCCACATCCGAATGTTCTTCGAGGGTTCGGCTCATCGGCGTTGAACCTCGCCCACGAGGGGCTACTGTTGGGGATCCGCGGAGCAGGACTCGATCCCGGACAGCCCTCTCTTTGTGCCCGAAGGGTTTAACCAGGCTAACCAAATTACCCTCCGTGTGTCGCTTGTATTTCCTTCCGCAAGGATTGATGCTGGGCGCGAAGGGCGTACCGAGCGCCCGAAGGGTCTCCGTCGTCCGAAGGCTCAAGACTTCGGACGAAGCTCGGAGGGGCGCCTCGCGCATGCCCGAAGATCCGCGGGACCTGTTGCAGGGCACGAAGGGCGGATCAATCGTCCGAAGGGTCGCTGCTGCGCTAAGGCTATGGACTTCGGACAAGGCTCGGCTGGGTGCCTCGTATGTACCCGAAGACCTACGAGTGGGCCCGGAGGACAAGTGCGTCAGCAGCTAGGGTTTCTGGTGTACCCTCGACAGGAAGATGGCAAAAGTCTATTGTGCCCTCCGGACATTTTTGTACCGAATATTCTGTACATTATTCTCCGTGATCAGGGGTAGTTTAGGCATCGATTTGTAATTCCTGATCACGGTATAAATACCCCCTCCCGTGCAATGGAGAGGGGGTCGACTCTTTGTGATGTAACATGATTATGAATGCAATAGCCTAGGCTTCGTGTTGCGCAGAGTCCCTTCGAAGCACGTGAAGCCACTTCTCTCTCTCTCACACGCTTCCTCTCCGTGCTTCACCCGGTGCTGGGTTTTCTTTACGAAGAATCCCAACATGCTCCTAGGAAGCCAACCAGACGCCGACAATAGTGGTGACGCGCCGCCCCTTCGACACCCTTCTACATCGAGCACCGACGCCCGGAAGCCGCCGCACGACGTCGCCGAAGAACCGCCGCCGAACCTCGCCATCAATCTCCTTCTCGCGAGCTCCATCTCACGCCCTTTGTGAGTCTTTCCATCTTCCCCTACCTCTCCCCGTGCCTTTCCCTCCTTGATCCGAGCCCTCTAGCCTGTTTTGACGAGCTCCGGCGATCCTCTGGCGAGCCGCCGCCCTTCCCCGGCAAACTGGGTCACTATGGACTAGTGGACCGAAGTCCTCAGCCGGTCTATTGCTCGCGTAGACCCAGTTCATAGCTTTTTTCCGGTTTTAGTTAATCCTTTTTCCTTTTCTGCATCATCCTTGCGCAATAATCTGCTTTTCCAATATGCTGTTAGCGGTGGAACCTTAGCGAGTGCTTACAGGATTTGGAAGCACTTTGTAAAAGCATCGTAGTGATCACCTCAACGGAGCGGAGAAGTTTAAACTCTGGTAAAAAAATCAGCATATCTCTTATTTAGTGTGCTTGTTTTTAATTATGAATTGATGCATGAATTTAGTTTTTGGAGACATATAATTGGAAGATGTGTCTTGTTGGACAATGTAAAATGTTCTTCATACACATGATACAGATGTTTTAATCTAAATATGGAAAACATTGTTACTCAGGTTTGGCGAGTAAACCTCACCAAGAAACATTTGGCATAGAATTGACCCCATAATTAATCACCAGATAATCACCAAAGTATATTTAGTATTCTGACCAAGTAAGCTCGACATCATAAATCTGCTCCATTTCATTTTCGGTGTAATAATGGTTACCACCTACATGGGTCCTGTTGGAAATCTCCATAGTGAAATAAGGGGTCTTCCCTTTTGAAAAACAAATCTGTTGTAGGTGGCAAATATTTTTATGTCGGCATAGTTCATTGCTCTCAATGTAATATTGCTTTTGAGCAACAATTTTTTAAAAAATATCACATTGCATGTCAAGATTGCGAATTACATCCTTCAGTTTAGGACACACAAATACCAACAAATTTTCTCTCTGTTCTAGTTCTTGCCAAGTCTGAATACCGAGCATGCCGTAGTTTACCTTCCGGGTTGCAGTCTGCAGGCATTGCAAGAGCAAGAAGGTAAGTAAGGAGAGCAGCTGTTGCAAACAGATACCCTATTGCTGCACAAATGAAATATGAGAAGCGGTTGATGGTTCAACTGGGGAGTGGTAGGCATTTATATACAGTGGCATAAACAAAGAAAAGTTACTAGCAAAAAGGATTCTTCCAATTTTCTTGGTGATTAATTGTTGGCATAGAATTTGTGCCCATAACTAATCACCAGATAATTACGGAAGCAATAGTCATTCAGTCCTTAAAATCCGGCGATTGCTATTCAATATTTAGAAAACAAAGTATTTGGGATTATGTGTTTGGGTTCTAATAAAGCATGATTTTTAGTTGTTGGATACACATAATTGCAAGATGTGTATTATTTGACCATGTAAAATGCGTTTGACACACATAATACATATAGTTTATTACATAAATGTTTTACATCATATAAGAGGATTATATTGTTATTAGATATTGCAGTTGCATTGTCCAAACTTGGTCGAAAGTCTCTGACCAAAATAGAAATCACACTTTGACACACAAATAATAGTCATACACTACTCGTGTTTCACACATTTACGACCAAAATAGAATCACAATCTTGTATTTGATATCAAACTCTTGTACCATCTTTTCCTTAACTGGGTTACCGTATATTTCACACAATAGTGTACAAAGTCTACTGAGGAGAGGCATGGCTGACGGCGGCGAACACAGGCCGGCCAGTAGTGGTGTAGCATGGGTCTGGTAAGATTTCGTGTCTCAGGGCAGAAAGGGTGGCAGACCTGATGCAAGGTGTAGAGAAAAGGAAGTCAGTTAGGGTTCGATCGGGGAGGGGGAGGGCAGCCTTATATAGCCCGCATGGGCCATTGAAGAAAGCCGCAAGCCACATACCTCATTTTGCCTAGGCCTGTGCCGCCCGACGTACTCCACATCAATCTTTTCATTTCTATCTGATAGCACAAATAAGTGAGATCCTTACAGTGACCTTTCATTTCTAAACAAATATCACAACATCCATGTTTTCATCTCATAATAACAAAATTCCCATAATTAGAATTATTCTTACCCATTTGTCACATGAGTTAAAGTTCTGACCTAGACATCGGATTATCCTTTTGATTTGCATAAATCAGAACACCCAACCTTCAAGTAAGAATAAAATTTCCAGCTTCCCTATATATATACGCCCACACTATCCCAAAAGATAGGTTTGTTGTATCCTTGAGCTGAGAAAATATATCTTGTGCATTTTCAAAAACTTGTCCCCTCACCCATGCTTTTGTGGATTTTTTTTCTTCGAGTGAGATTGAGAAAAGAGAGCAAATTAAATGAGAGAAAAACACCATCTCATGAGCAAGTGATCGGAAATGTTCAAAGGTGAAATCTATGAGTATTTATTCCTCCTAGATGGCCAGGGCACTATTGAGCCACAATAGCTTTTCTGGTGAACCAATGGGAAGTTTGTGAAAGCCCTAGTTCCCGTTTGTGAGGAAGGAATTGAATCAAGCCTGTCATAAGCTCGATCGATGTGATTGTTAGCATAGAATTTGTACCCATAACTAATCACCAGATAATTACGGAAGCAATTGTTATTCAGTCCTTCAAATCCTACGATTGCTATGCAATATTTAGAAAACAAATAATTTGGGATTATGTGTTTGGTTTCTAATAAAGCATGATTTTTAGTTGTTGGATACACATAATTGCAAGATGTGTATTATTTGACCATGTAAAATGCGGTTGTCACACATAATACATATAGTTTCAAACAATTTTAACATACTTCCTTGAATTCCTTTGAATCTCTTTCACTTTTTTATGTTCCATAAATATTTCCCAAGTAATTTTATCCTGGAAAATCCTTTATTGGAATAGTATTTCTGTGCCTCACATCGATTATATAAAAATGATTTCTGTTCGAATGAACCTCACTGACGAGAAATCTTTGAGTGTCAACAGTTTATTGAGGTAGAATAACTTACGGAGACCGTAGTGTCTTGATATTGCCTAGGGAGGCAGGAATGGGTCCACTCAGCAAATTCTTCTGAAGTTCCAAGTTCACAAGGTTGGTCAGATTTCCCAAAGATGTGGGTATCGATCCTGTCAGGTTGTTCCCATGCAACCTTCTGCAGAACAACACCACATTTCATATATTGCCTAGGGAGTTAGAAATCAGGGGCATTCCTTATGCATCAAACATGTGAAAATGCACTAAAAGCTGTATACATATTTTTCAGTGTGTTGATGGCGCCAAGCGAAGCAGGTATTGTGCCAGAGAGAAGGTTATCCTGAAGATCAAGGTTGATTAGATTACTCAGTTTTCCAAGTGTTGTTGGTATTGATCCATTCAGGCCATTACCAAAAACCTCCCTGCAAACATTGGCGATTCAATAATTAATTTTTGGGGTCTGGGTTGTTGGATCCGAAGTTTTTTTTTCCTATTCTTACATGAGCTGAAGCTTCTTCAGATCTCCCAGCTCTCTGGAATCAGAGGGCCTGACATACCAACATTCCTTAAATCCCTGCAAATAAGGTAACAGGTCCGTTCACTTCAACATGAAAAGTTTTTCAGAAAGTTATACCATCTACTCGATATTAGTTTCAACGAATCAGAAGTTTTGAATTTTCTTACTTTTCTTTTATTTAAAAAACAAAGAATTCGAATGGTTCTACGGTCCTACAAGAAACATATGCAAATCGATCATGATAATAAGAAGAGGAGATAGTGGCATACAAGCGGGTTATGTGGCTTTCATTGTCGCAAGTGACATACTCCCAAGTGCAGGGATTGACGAGGGTTGGATCCCAGCTATCCAGTGCAGTGATTGGCTGCTGCCAAGCAGCTCTTTGCATGAACAATATGTCACCTGCAAGTCCCAACACTTCAATTTAGCATGCATGTCTTAAGGAAAGACTGTTGTAGTTTAGCAACCCAGCTTACCAAAGAAATAGTAAATAAACAAACTTACAACCTTAGTAAGCAAATTCTAATTATTTAGCAGAGTTGTACATTTACAAGTAGTATATATTCAGCCCGTTCAGTTCATCATTTGTTATTAAGCTCGGGACATTTTCGTAATATACTACACCACTAAGTTGCACATTACTTGCCATTAACCTCGGAAAACCACTAAAAAGGGATTGAACCTCACTGACTAAAACATTGTTACTCCGTTCAGGTGCCTGCAGAAATGTGCTTCATACACATAATAAAGAAATGTGCCTGCAGAAATATACTACACCACTAAAATGTGCTTCATACACATAATACATATGTTTTAATATCTAAATGTCTAACACATTGTTACTCCGTTCAGGTGCCTCCAGAGAATAGCAAATAGTTTTAACGGCCATAAAAAGGGATTGAACCTCACTGACAAGAAAACCTTTTGCAATTTAGAATTTACCATTTATATATCATTACAAACTTGTATATTTGAAATTTTCATCAGATATAAGGGAATGTACTTAGGGCCTTTCAAAGAATGCTGATATGTTCTATGAGTCTCGACGGTTTATTGTGTTCAGAGAGACCGTAGTGTCTTGACATTGCCTAGGGAGGAATGGGTCCACTCAGCAAATTCTTCTGAAGTTCCAAGTTAACAAGATTGGTTAGATTTCCCAAAGATGAGGATATCGATCCCGTCAGGTTGTTCCCATACAACCTGCTGCAGAACAACACCACATTTCATTCATATATTGCATAGGGAGTCAGAAATCACGCGAATATATTCTTTGTGTGCCTCAAACACACGAAAATGTTCTAACAAATTCTACACATATTTTTCAGTGTGTTGACGCCGAGCCAAGAGAGAAGGTTGTCCTCAAGATCCAGGTTGACTAAATTATTCAGCTTCCTCAGTGTTGTTGGTATTGATCCATTCAGTCCATTACCAGAATAATGATCCCTGCAATCATTGGCAAGTCAATAGCTCAAATTTGTATTAATTTTGAGGGCCTGGTTGTTGGATCAGAAGTTCCGAACTCTTTTTCTATTCTTACATGAACTTTTGCTCCATTCTAGTTCTTGCCAGTTCTGAATGCCGAGCATGCCGTAGTTTACGGATCAGGGACTAGAGGCCCAGCATATCTGTACCTTCAGGGTCACAGTGTTGTCACACCCCAAAATTTTAAATTTTAGAATGTGACTCAAATTACACTAAATCTGAAATATTTTGAAATATATTAAAATTTTATTAGATTTATTTAGGTTCTTAACATTTATTTTAGGCAAAAGAGCTATTTTCTAAATTAAATTAATTAATATAGGTTATAATAAATTTTATTGTTGCATTCATGCTGACTAGTCTGCGTTAGGATTTTATTTGAGTGGAAAATGTATTTAAAAACCGATTAGAAAATCGTTTTGGTTTAATCCAGAATATAGAAATAGAAAAGGAAACGAAACGACCTTCAGCCGGCTTGGGCCAAATCTCCTCGGCCCGTTTTCTTTTTCCCTTCCCTTTTCTCCTATTTTTCCCCAGCCTGGGCTGCATTCTTCCATCTCCCTCTTTCGGCCCAACACACCCATCGCGGCCCACCTGGCCCAGCATCACCGCCGCCCAAACCCTAACCAGCGCCACCGCCCGTATGCCGCCGCCGCCACCTCGGCGTGCGTGCCCGGCAAACCTAGGGCACCGAGCCCTATAAAATGGAGGACCTTGACGCGCCGCGCTCCGTTTGGCCAACACCGCCGCCTCCCGCGTCGCCAAACTCCAGAACGCGCCGTCGTATTCCCCATCTCCGGCAACCATGCGCCGCCACTCGACGTCAAGGCGTCCAAGCTGTTCCGGCTCACTGCGACGAGACGAGGAGGACCACCATGACGATTTGCACCCGCCCACGCCTCTACAACATGATCCCGAGCCCGAAGCTCCTTCCCGACGATCTACGCCGACCGCCGCTGCCATTGACGACACCGAGCTCGACGCCCAGCCACTCCACACCGCCCCGGCCTTCTCTGACCCGACGCTGAGCTTCGTATGGACGCGCCGCCAGTCTTTTGACCCGACACGACGAGCTCCAGTGCCCCGAAGTCCTTCCTCGACGTCGCCGAGCCCTCACCGACGAACCTTGCCGCCGCTGACCTCCTTCCCAGCCTTCTTCAACCGCACACGAATCGCTGGTGAGTTCTCCGCTTCTTCCCCTCTCTCTCTCTCTCTCTCTCTCTCTCTCTCTCTCTCTCTCTCTCTCTCTCTCTCTCTCTCTCTCTCTCTCTCTCTCTCTCTCTCTCTCCCTCCTCGCGGTGAGCTTCGGCGCCCACAAACGCCGTCCCGGCCGAGCTCCGGCGAGCCGCCGCCCTTCCCCGGTGAACTGGTTCACCCTACTCATGGACCGAGCCTCCCGATCCGGTCTACGGCCGCGTAGACCTGGTTCACAAGCTTTTCACGTTCTCTGTAGAAGAATAATTCCAGAAAATGATAGTTTTTGCAGAATCAACCCTCTCACTTCAAAAGTTCATATCTTTTTGCTAGTAAATCCGTTTTCAGCGATTCTTCCACTCACGCGATCGTACCAACGGGTACGTTCTGTTAGTACAGTTTTGGTAGTCCATTTCATATTGTTTTATGTACTGGTTCTTATTGTTTGTGTATGTATGCTTTTCTGGTATACCATTTTATAGAGCGAGGAATTCGAGAATCATGAAGATGAAGATCAGGACCTTGAAGACTCTGAGCAGCAGCAATGGTGTTAAGGCAAGTGTCCTTGATGCATTTTGTGCCTATTTCTTTCTCCCTTTAATTTAGTCATGCATTGCGTATAAATTTGAATCCTATGTGTCATATCCTGTTCCTTTATTATTTCTTTGTCGCCTGGTTGTGGTAGATGATAGCGGTGTTCTTGGGTAGATTCTTGCTTAGCCCTGCTGATGTTTAGGATGGGAGTTCTTAATTTTGACTAATGATCTATGCAACCTAATTGGGAATGGTAATGGTTAGAAACATGGAGCTTAGGAATCTAGGCAGGACGGTTGGTTTGGTATGGTGCCGACGTGCACGAGATTATGGTTGGTGCTAGTTTCCTGCTTAGATTCTAAGGACCGGTTCATGGAGCATGTAACCCGGCATAACCGTGCCATCACAAGACTGCTATGGAACAGCTTGGCCAATTAATTAGATGTTTTTCTTTTTCTGTGTGCACCATCCGGTGGTTTAGTGGCGCAAGAGGGGGCTTCTACAGCGGAGGTAAAATGGACTCCAATATGCTGTTAGCGGTGGAACCTTAGCGGGTGCATACAGGATTTGGAAGCGTTTTGTAAAGGCCTCGTAGTGATCTCCTGGCCGCACACCATAGGAAGTGTGCACTGGCATAATGGAGGTTTTAGTCACCGGCGGGTGATGAAATCATGACTTGTGGGTAAAGTGGTGCAACCTCTGCAGAGTGTAAAACTGTCTTGACAGCCGTGCTCACAGTCACAAGCAAGCCTGGACTTATTCATGATTAGATGGTTGTGGTTTGGTTGGTTGGTAGTTGGGTGGTGGGAACCCGATGAGTTGTTAGCCAGGTGGTGGCAACCTGGTGAGCTGTCTGTTTGTGGTTGCTGGGAGTGGTCATCACACTTAGTAATATAGGTGCTTTATGTCATAGTTGTAGGTGATTTTCTTCTTTTAACCATATGTTAGCTTTTCTTTCATATAAGTCTTGCATGTCATACTTTCCTACACTTGCGGAGTACGGCATGTACTCACGCTTGCTTTTTCCTCCACATTACGAATTGCTGCTCAGAGTGAAGACGGGCTACTTCGACAATGATGATGAAGACTAAGCTTGTGGAGCCCCCGGTCGACTGCCTGTGATGTTATGGAGACTTCCTCTAGCGTTTGTATTGCTTTTAGCCCTTTGAGACAATTTACTGTAATAGTGTACGATCTATTTATGACATTGGTTTTCTGTTGTACTGTACTTTATTTGTTCTATGTGTGTGAAATTTGATCCTGACTCACATATAGATGAGCATTTGGTTTTGTCCTTGAAAACGGGTGTGACAAGTGTGCAGGCATCGCAAGAGCAATAATGTAAGTAAGGAGATCAGCTGTTGCAAACAGAGACCCTAATGCCGCACTAAGTATATATAGAAATAGTTGATGCTTGATCTCGGGGTTGGTATGCATTTATATACAGTTGCATAAATGGAGAAAAGTTACTAGCAAAAAGGATTCTGCAAATTTTCTTGGTGATTGAACTTTGGGCCCATAGCTAATCACCAGATAATCACTAAAGCAATAGTTATTTAGTCCTTAATATCCTACAATTGCTATTCAATATTTAGAAAACAAAACATTTGGGATTATGTGTTAGGGTCCAAATAAAGCATGATTTTTAGTTGTTGGATACACATAATTACACAATGTGTATTAGTTGACCACGTAAAATGGGTTTGACACACATAATAAATATAGCTTAATACGTAAATATTTTACATAATATAAGTGGATTATATTTTTATAAGATATTGCAGTTGCATTGACCAAAACTAGGTCGAGACTCTGTGACCAAAATAGAAATCACATTTTGACACACAAATAATAATAATATACTACTCGTGTTGTTTCACATATCTACCAAAATATCACATTCCATGTCAAGATTGTGAATGATAACCTTCAATTTAGGTCTCACAAATACCAACAATTTTTGCTCTGTTCTAGTTCTTGCCAATTCTGAATGCTGAGCATGCCGTAGTTTACGACTCAGGGACCAGGGCCAGCAGGCGGCAGGAATTACAGCACCCTTATCATCGTCACCCAAGTAAATTCGTGTCATTAGCACCATTTTATTAGATTTCTTAGCACGTTATGTACAAGTTTAGCACACCATCTTAGTAAGGAAATATTAGATCAACAACCTCATATCTATCATCTTGGCTACTTGAACGATTCTAAAATATTGAAGAAAATTCACAATATTTCGAAGAGTTGTACATTCAGACGGAGTATAAATTTAATCCTTATAATTCATCACCTATTCAATTTGGAAAAAAAAAGATTAGGATGTGTTTGGATCCCAATAAGAAAAAATCTACCTTTTGAAAACAATCAAATTGGATACTGCCACATAAGTTGGTGATGTTTACAAGCTCCAACCACTTCCTTGTGATATATCAATAACATTATTCCATACGAGGGTATTTGGTGCTGAAGTCAATCGCCTTGATTACCAGCTAGATCAGGTATCTGACAAATTCTAAAGAAATGTGATGGCATACCATTAGCTATCATCACAATGGCTAGCTTATTGATCGGTGAATCGAGGGAAGAGTGAATTCAAATGTCCAACTCTATTGCTTTTTGTAGTGTCTCCCCTTTTCACAGGATCGAGTCGGTACGTGCTGATGAACAGACACAACAGTACATCACATAAAAAGCACAAATTTTACATCTTTAAGTTATTACAAGTCTCAAATGATTTAAAACACGTGAGTAGCACAGCGGAAGTCTCAACTATACCAATTCTACAACACTCGACGATACATGGCCGCACATCAAAGCCCGCGATGTGGACCTGGAGGAACTTCACCAAGCAGCAATGTAAACAAGACTACCTGCACAAAAACATAAAAAGCCAAACCCTGAGCAACTAATACTCAGCAAGAATTACCCGTGAACGTGGCTAACTACAGCCGACTCCTAGAATGCAAAGGCTACAAGGGGTAGGCTGACTCACTTGCATAAAAGTGCACTAATTACTTGGTCCTGACTTTCAAATTTTATTTCAGATTAAGTACTTAGCCAGTAAAACAGTGCACTTATCGCTACAACAGATATAAAGCAATACATCATAGTAACAGTGCAGTAGTAAATACAGTAATGAAAGATAAATACAGTAGTACTAGAGCATCATCATCAATCATATCACACTACGATGTGACGCAGTGAGCAAGGCTGCTCATGTCCGAGAGCGGCGGCATCGAGGTACATCCTGCAGGAGAAAACCTGACCACACGACGCACATGCGTAAAGTCGCATGCGGCAACCGTTTGCAAAGGTCCCCCTGAAGCTAGGCCGGATCCAACCCCTCCCGAGAAAGGCCTTCCCGCACGGTCCCCGTCCCAGACGTACACCTCGATTGGGAAGCATCATTTCTCTCCCGAATACCATGATAGAAAGGGCAGGCTTCCACCGCACACCAGGGCAACTCGAGCTACTAAGTTTACTAGGCCTATAAAAACACTAGCATGTGATCAGTACGTTCAAACTTGCTCAACAGGGCCAACAACAAACGGTCCTTAATCGACACAGACGGGGCTACCACCGTGAAGGCCCAGCCTTCTCCAACCATCCTATACAAACAATCCCCCGTCCGGTCTCAACAAATCCTAAATCCATCTAGTACAATCCAGGGTGATTCCTATCATGCGAGTGGGACCTACCACTCATCTTCTACCGTTCGCTAGACCCTAAGCATAGCAAGTACTAACGTGACCTAGACCACATCTACAAAAATAGGACACAGGTAGTATACGGAAGGGTGGTCCTAATGCAGTTCTAAGGTTTCACATCAACTCCTAATAAACTTAATGCACAAACAATTACTAGCCCCAATCAAGTGATAAACAAAAATCCTAAATAGGAAGGCATACAAGGGATCAGTCAGTGGCTCCTCCTTAACAGCTCAGCATCCCGATCCTCCACCTGCGCTCCTGAATCACCTCGAGAGCTATATGCCTTGACAAGGAAATTCAAGTTAGATGCAATAACACAATGCAATTAAGATTTAATTATTTATAGGACAGTCATTTACATTGTAAGTGCAATTGATTAATTCGCTTAATTACTTTCATCTGAAATATTTTCTTCATTGACTCTTGTTTAAGTTAATTACTTAATTAACTTAAGTTTATTAGTTAGTTAACTGGACTTCAAATATTTGTTTCGGTCCAGTGGCATTTTTCTGTTGAAAGCCACCACTGGAAGTAATTTACTGTGAAGTTTGGCGATTTATTGTTATACGAATTATTTATAACAGTTTAAACAATGCTGAGAACGATTTAAATCATACGAAAATAACCACACAGTATATGACAGTAGAAAATGTTCTGTAAGTGTGTTAACAAATTCTTAGAAAGCATGCAAAAGTTCAGGATTTATGGAGCAACAGAGAATTTATTATGAATTAAACAAGATCTGCATAAACGTATTTATACAGGAAATAGATGAAGTGCATTGAGTGATCTGACATTTTGACTGGACAGAGCAGAGTAGAAGGAAGTCAATAAAATTGGATTTGCATTTTTCGAAGTTGTATACAATTTATCATGTATTTTACAAGCTTATGGTAATTTACAGATATTAAGAAAAGGAGTAAAAACGGGCTGACCAATCAGATCCGAGCCACCAGAATGGCTACATGACCTGGGCCGCACCAGATCCAGGCTGCCCACAAAGTGATCCAGCCACTCACGTTTAAGGACACAAGGAAGGATACACGGGGAGGAGCACCAGATCCTGCGTTTACACACAGGATCCTGGGGCTGTGGCCCACTGTGCACTTGCCGGAGGCGTCGCCGGAGTGCGGCGGCGACCTCGCTGGAAAGAGTTACCGACGGCCATTTGACTAATGGTGAACGCGAGACGGAAGATAGCGGGATGTCGAGCTCACCTAGGGTCACAGTCTCACGCGGGGGTGGCCGGAGCTTGGACGGCGATGAGCGGCGGCGGTTGCGGAGGTGTGGCGACGTCGCGAGGGCGGAGAGAAGCTCGGGGATGAACAGGCTCTCCACGGGAAGCTTCACGGTGACGAGGCGAAGCTCGGCTCGAACACCATCGACGACGAGGTGGCTCGGAGGGCAAGGCTTGACGGAGAGGCGTCCGCAGCAGTTCAACGGCGGTGGCGGAAGGACGAAGCTTGCAGCGGCGTTCCGGGCGACGGTGAGGGCGCGGGGAAGAGTTGGCGCGAGCACGGGGTTCAACACATCGGCGTGGACCGCTTCGGCCAATAGGTTGACGACAAGGAGGCCGCGCTTGTGTAGATCGACGTGGAGGCGGACGGTGACTAGGAATCGGCGGCAGGGAAACTTGATGCTCTGGTGACCCGGCTGTGAAAGGAAGAGGACGGTGAAGTTAGGGGAGTGCGTGACGAGGCTGGCTACCTCCATGAGCGATCAATCGAAGAAATACTCACCGCAAGAGGCATAATCAGCGCGGACGAGGTTCGACTGCCGGAGTCGAAGGGGAAAAGCTCGATTGGCGAGCTCAAGGCGGGGAGAAAACGGGCGGCGCCATGGTGGAGCTCGAGGACTTCAAGGCGAAGCTTGCTAGGGCGGAGAGATGCCCAGGAGAGAGCGAGGGAGCTGGGCGCTGAGTTGAGCTCGGATGAGGTGCGGCAATGGCGATAGGGCGGCTCTGCTGTGGAGAGGAGTGCGACGGTGGAGGGAATGGCGATGCGGAACGTTCGGACAGGGGCGGGGATGGCGTTTTGGAGCCGGTCCGTGGTCGGGAGCAAGGCCAGGGGCGGCGCGGCATCGCCGGTCATCGACGGCCACGCGGCGAGTGAGTTCGGGCGCGGGCAGAGAGAGGAGGGTAGCTGACATGCGGGCCCGGCGGCATCTTTTCTTTTTCCATGAATTTCTGGTCAACAGAATTTCCCCAATTTTATGCACGGCATTTGGGGTAGCAATTGAGCTCCAAAAATCACAAATTTGGTCTCCTTGGAAAGATCGTGAGCTTAACTACGAACTGGCCAACATGCACATCTGGATTTCAAAAGGATTTGAAATGGTAACTGGTCAAAGTAGAGTACTTTCTAAGATTTGGGGATTTTATGGGGGCATCATATGAATTTCAAAAATCATCGAAAATTCTCCAAAATTATTATTTTATAAGGGCTATCTACTGGTATTTTTTTGCTCAACTTAGTGTTGAAAAGTTTGAGTTCCTTCACAAGGCTTGGTTTGACAATTGTTTGAATTTTTGTAATTCGAATTTAAACTTGATTTGATTTTGGTTTCTGTTCAGTTTGGTGATGTGTGTGCGGGCTGGCTTCAGTGACACGGGGTGTCACACTTTTCGTGACAAAGATAACAATCAAGTAAATGAAACCGAATGGATAGTCCCTCAGGTTCAGCTACTATGACCTGCCCCCTCATCAGAAGACTTGCTTATGTTCTACTGTCCATGTCAGAGAACATGCCCATGTCAGCTCGAGTATCATCAGCCGTTGGATTCAAAAATGAGAGAATCTTGCACATCAATTCAATCGAGCGAAGGTAGCCTGACGCCAATTTTGTGTGTGGAATTGGAGAGTCGCCAAGTCATCCAGCGCTCTCCAGACTCTTCGTCAAGCGCCGAACGCCGCCGCTCCCTCCTCTAGCGAACGGCAGCACGCGCCCCCTCCTCTGCATCAAGCGCCGGCCGCACATGCCCCTCTCGCACGATTCTTCTTCTGCAAACGGCGCCTTGTTTCTTCTTCTGCAAACGGCGCCGGCCCAACTCAGTTCGTCGTCTCCCTTCCATTCATCACCGCAATTCGTCTCCCCTTCCATCACTCCCATCCTGGTATGCGAGCGAGAGCACCGGGCCTTTGACGTTCTCGTGAGCAGCTCGGCTGCCTCCGCGAGACTTCCTGGGGACTCCGCGGTTGTTGTGACATCCTGGCCCATTTGAGATTAGACTTTAGTGGCCCATGTGCACTAGTGTGCATGAGGAGGTGGGATTTAGTTCCACCTTGCTAGTCTAGTAAGGGGAAGGTCAACATATAAGCCTAGATTGTCCACCATCCATCACCTTGGGTTAACCCTTTTACGCGAAGCGAGGCCGAAAGCGTAAAAGGTTGGTTGGTTAGAGTGGGGTCCGCACAAAATGTGAGCAGGCCCAGCCTGGTGGCAGCCTGGGATGTTACAAATGGTATCAGAGCCGACCCTCGCGGTTGCACTGGCGTGTGTACCAGGGGTGCAGACATATGGCGCATGGCGCGTGTGGGCCCCGTGAGTGGGACACGGCATGGTATATGGGCTGACACTGGACACAGACGTGTGCCAAGAGGGGAGCGTTCCTGGTCCTTTGCCCGCAAGGGTGTGTTGCGCTGGTATTCCCGACGAGGACGTCGGTTCCTTTGAGGAGGGGTGTTTGTGACATCCTGGCCCATTTGAGATTAGGCCTTAGTGGTCCATGTGCACTAGTGTGCATGAGGGGGTGGGATTTAGTCCCACCTTGCTAGTTCCGAAAGCGTAAAAGGTTGGTGGGTTAGAGTGAGGTCCGAACGGAGGCAGGCCTCTTAAACGTGGATTATTTAAGCCAGTTGCATGGGACTGCTTTAAGGTGAACACACTACTGATTATGTTCGGCCTGTAAATTCATGCAAACAAACTGTTCGACGGAATGCTTTCCCTATGAAAGAATCAAATCCACGAGTTCATTTTTCCTTTTGAATTTCATCTTGACTGTGTTCCAACACTACAATTTGCATAAATTTATTCCATTCATATGTGGTCAATAACCTATATTTTGGAGTCGCATCATACATTTCATATTCCGTAAGTTACGCTGAATGCACCTACAGTTAGATTTGATTATTGGAACAAATTGACATGGCTTTCTTCAAAACGTTAGCTGTAGAAACAAGAGAAGTAGCAATAATCCATCCACCCAAGGTTTGCTTGTATAAAAGCTTTTTTTGATTCTAGACACAGAACTACACACTCTCCGTTTTTAAACAGTTGACACCGTTGATTTTTTGAGAATAAAGGTCCAACAAAAAGCTTAATCTTCCAAAGCTGACAACTGCAACTGCATGTAGATTAGTACTGCGTAATCCACCATATTTGACTTCCGCGGTCATGTTGTTGTTTGTAGTATTTCTGAATGCAGATATTATTTTCTTCTGTCAGTGTATAACTTTCAAAAGAGAGGATCTCATAAATATATTATGGCGTAGCCATGCTGAAGCAGTAATAATGTATCAAATTTTAAACTGGCCATATTACTTACAATTCAGACAAGTTCCCCTCCCTGGTGAGGGATAGGATTTCAGAAGGCACTGTGCCAGTCAGCATATTTCCATCAAGGCGCCTGGAGTAAAAGTGAAAGATGTCATCGCAAAAAAATAACGAGTAAATATTGCACTTCAGGAAAATTGGCACCTATACTTTAGTATTAAGAAAATCAAAAACTTTATAACTGCTTCGGCATTAGGAAATTTGGCTCCTATACTGCACTTGTTCAAATTTATATTTTGCGAGGAATATAGAGTAGGAATAATTACTGTTCTGTAGCTTGATTTTGGAAATACGCTGATAACTTTTCTAATGAGTTCAGAACAATAACTTACAGGACATGTAATCCTTTTATTTTGCCAAGGGAGGCCGGAATAAAGCCACTCAGTTTGTTCCCGTTCAACCTTCTGCAAAGTATCAATACAATATTCTAGTTCAAATACTAATCCGCACCTTGGGCAGGCTTTTGGTACCCAGCATGTGAGTTATTTTCGTTAAAAACAAATTGCATACAGATATTGCAGTGTGCTGATGCCACCAAGTGAAGCCGGTATAGTGCCAGTGAGAAGGTTGCCCTGAAGTTCTAATCTTAGTAGATTACTCAGGTTACCCAGCGTTGTTGGTATTGATCCATTCAGGTCATTCTCATACAACTCTCTGCAATAATTGGCAAACCATTTGAGAAAACTAACATTTTGAGTGCAGTTGCTGAGATCTGCAGTATGTTGTGCTATTCTTACAGGTACTGAAGATTATTTAGCCCTCCCAGTTGGGGAACCAGAGAGCCTGATATACCTCCATTCCCTAAATCTCTGGAAAGAAACAAGGAATAGGTCATTGAAATACGAATTCTTAAATCTTCAAAGGGATGCATAAGAAATAATGCCAAACGTTACTTTATTTTAAACTAATGATGAGGAATGACTCGACTGTCTTACTGGGAATTATGCGAACCTGATAATATAACAAGGCCTGTCCTAAAATATTGCCGCTTAATAAAGGAAAAGAATTAAAGTGTGTCATACATGCGGATAGTGTAGTTGAGGTTGTCACAAGTGACATGAAACCAGGAGCAGGGATTGTCGTCGTGGGTTGGATCCCAGGTCTCCAGCACATTATTTGGGTCCTTCCAGGCCATCTTGCGCGTACAGTATGTCGGCTTCAGGTTTCAACATTGGAAATCAGCATCCATATTCCACAATGGACCGTGCTCAACAATGATGCGTGTAAAACAATCACAACCAGTTTTGAAATATGCCACTACAATTCACGAAATCGGGTCAGTGTCATTAGAATTTGTATGCGCTTCGAAATGCCACTTTATACAAGTTTGTACAATTTTGCCCTTATCTTCTGCATCAGCTACCTCCTCTCCCCAACTCCTCCCCATCTGCCATGGCCGCCACCAAGCCAAGCTCCAACTCCGGCATCTGCCTCCATCGTTGCTGCTCACGAATTTCGTCGATCCGGTCACCTTGGCCGAGTTGCCGTGGCCCGTGGCGGCACTATCTGTAGGAGACCCGTTGGCCATGGCAAGGCTTCGATGGAGATGGAGGAAGAAGAGGGCATATTTTAAAGAGGACACACATTATAATGGTAGTGATGGTATATTTTAAAACCGGCAAAATTGTAATGATATACTAAATAACCCTTTAAAATAGGAAGGTAACAGAAACAAAACATCATCTGAATTTATTTATTCCTACAAAATGACATGGAGTATCTACATACCTTCGGTGTTGCAGTATGCAAGTGTTGCCAGAGCAAGAACGCCAGTCAGAAGTGCTGCTGCAAACGCGGTCCCCATTGTAACAAACCTGAGAATTTCTTCGTACCCTGAAATGTGAGACAAGGGATGAGGTTATATACAGTAGTACAGACGGAGAGGGGCCGGGATGGTCTGTTGACAAAAAAAATCTGGAAAACCTTCCACTTGCTCTAATTAAGAAATATAGATTGCAATCTTCTAAAAATGATACCGAGATCCTCTGAAAATGATACTGTATGTTCTAAAGAATAAAGTGTTGAGAAAATACGTGAGCTCTGGAGTAGATTTATTATTCTGACCAAGTCAGCCTCATGAATTAAACCATTTTAGTTCCTTGTTTTTCGGCGGCGACTGCAGCCCGCATGGGTTGACGGGAATTCTGCCATAGAAAAGGGAATCTCGTTTAAGAATTACCTACTGATTTTGAGGACCGATGAACACTTTTGAATTTCAAGGGCTCTCATTTGTTCACATGGGTACACGTGCTAAATAATTTAAAATTTAACACGGCATAAACGATGTGTGGAAATTTAAAATTAAATAATCTAATGTGCCATTGAAGGAAGGAATTTTCTATCCTTTCATATGCAGAACTTGATTTTATGTTCTTATGGTATGAGCACTCAAATGTCTTTTCAATGTTTTTCCAGGAGCCTTCCATCATTGCAAATACAACAAGGCCCTTCGCCATTGAGAAGAAACGCAGCATCATCAATCGTCAACACAAAATATTCATGATATATAGTCACAGCACCCAGGCATATGTAGAATCTCACAAGATGTGATTGGACAAAAAATTCCAAAAAAAAAAAGACATTATAGTACTAAAAAAATATTAAAAACTAGGCAAAATCCCTTATATGCCATTGGTTAAACTTCTAATCCCGGATTTGCCATCGTTTAAACTCTAATCCTTTATATGCCAGCGTTGCTAAAATTTTATCCCTTACATGCCACTATTGACCATTTTCTGTTAGTATTGACTAACAGACATAACAAAATGACTTGTTTGCCCTTCTCATCATCTGTTGAAAAACATTTTACTCCGTCCCCTTTATGCCGTTGGCTGAAATTTTCTTTTTGACGTGAACACTCCATTTATTCTGGAGTCCAGCAGCTCGTCGGGCTCGGACAGCACCGTCGACGAGCACTCCATCACCGTCCCGCACGTTGACAAGTGCACCATTGGCTGCCGGAGAACCACAGCTGTGCGGTGCATGCTGGCGCCAGGCGTCAACTCACCCGTCGCCTCGCCGGAGAGGGCCATCCTTCTCGTCCCAGCCCAAGTCGCCGCAAGCAGGATGTTTTCATTAAGCACGGAGCTTTTGCTTTTGCCTGTGGACGACTTCGAAGTGCTTGTGGGAAAAAAAAAAAGAGAGCTGGCGCTGGCACCTAGATTATATATGTATTCGGATACAACCTACGCTGAAGGAAAAAAACAATAACCCGCTTCACCGTTCGCTCAGCAGGGTACTTAAGTACCAAATTAAATCATGTGGATGGTTCACGGAGGTGCTTAAGCACCATAATTTGTCATGATTTTGTTTCGGCATCTCCTGAATTTGTCACGTGGATGGCTCACGAAGAGGTGCTTAAATACTACTTGAGCACACAAGGGCAGTTTGGTCATTTTAGAAAATCACTAAACGTTGAAGCTAACAGAATTGACGTCCATGGCATATAAGGGATAAAATTTTAGGAACGTTGGCATATAAGGGATTAGAGTTTAAACAATGACGAATCCGGGATTAGAAGTTTAACCAATGGCATATAAGGGATTTTCCCTAAAAACTATTGTGTCTAAAATTACACGGCTATATACAGTTTAGTTGAAACTGTTGTGACAGTGCTTATACCACCTTGTACATGTTTTTTTTCCTAAACCTTATACATTTATTGTCATATGAAATAAATGAACATGAGTCATGAGAGAGTGCAACTTACATCTTACGTATTTCAAATGGTCTAAAGTACGAAATGCATGTGCTCAACTATCGGAATCCAAGAAGAATAAATATTTTTCTGAAGATAGCAATCTCACCATTTGATTACCATATAGGTACCCAGTGGCCTGTAGCAATCGCCAACTCTCCATATAATATTTCAGCAACGTATATGCTCATGATCAGAAAAATAATAGAGGAATCGTCACCGTAATGTCTATGCAACACTAAACACATGTTCAGCGCAGCGGCGGGAGAAGGGTGAGAACACATACCAAACTACGCAATTGATCCATTTGAGAAAATCCTGAGAGTAAACGAAGGGCCTTTTTGGTAGGGCCGTAGTTATGCTGGCTTCGGCTGTGGCTGTGGCTTGTTTAGAAAAACGGTTGTGCTGGCTGTGTCTGCGGCTGTGTCTAAAACGTTTGGCAAAACGGCTTTTTCTACAGCTTCTCTATATTTTTAGGGACAAATATAGAAAGATGAGAGAGCTTTAGAGAAAAGAAACCGGTGAAGCTACCATTTTATGGCTTTATGCTTCACCTTATTTTTGGATAAGGCTTCTTCTTTTTTTTAAGGAGAAGCACATGAAAAAGCACCTCCTTTGATTGTAAAACATGTGAAGCCGTTGAAGAAGCCATCAAAAAAACCCTACCAAAGAGGGCCTAAATTGTTCATTTTGGACTCAGCTTGTAGCCTTTAGGCGCATAATGTTGCCAATGCACCAAGGAGAAAAAAAGGGAACTTCCAGACTTGCAATTGATGCTCATTACCAGATATATACTAAAAGACAACTGTCCGGTCAAAAAAAAAAAAAAAAACTACTAACAGACAACTTCAGTTGGAAATTTTCAGCTCAACCGGCATACATTCAGGTCGATTCAAAGAGCTGTCAATACGAAAGCTTTGAACTGCAGCGACAGAGCCTTCATCCCATTTGAAAACTCCGAATAACTGTCAGCTTGAAAAATCCAAAAACATTGTAAACAAGAGAAAGCATGGCGCTGGCCTCCCTGCCGTGTGCCCTGCACGGACAGCACAGCACGGCCCCTAACTTCGGCGCTGAGCGAGACGACACGGCTTGGAGATGCGAATTTTTTAGTGCGTTCCTCATCGGCGGTGAGCTTGCTGGAGCACTGCGTGGTGAGAGGAAGAGCCGAAGAGGGGTGGCTGAGGTGATGACTGATTTTTAGATAATGGGAAAAGATATCCCGGGCTTCAGCTCAACGAGGTTTAGAGCCGCAAGTTAATTATTACAAAATTGTAGCACTTCCGTCTGCCAAACACTCCACGATAGAGAAAAGAAACACATAATGTTTGTTTGATCGACATGTCTAAGGCATAAGTCTATTACTAAAACTACATTCATGATGAGTGAAAATCTGCATCACCGTAGTCTCCAATCTACGGCACGCCATCTTCATCATTTCTTTGTCTTGATCACATTTTTAGAGGAGCGACCAAGACCGAAGCTAATACGTTCCTCTGTATAGTATCTCCATGTAAGTTTTTAGTGGAGTGCGATCAAAAACTGTATCATTCCTACTAAGCCATATAGCCTAACATAAAGCAGAAGCTCCGACAAATAGTTGCTTCTTTAATTTAACATCCACCCCCCCCCCCCCCCAACTAATCCCCAAACATATGAGAGACATTGTTAGGCGGTCTTAAATCAAAAGTAAAATGAACTACTCTCTAAAGAAATCTAGCATAATGACAATCAAAAAAGAGATATTGAATAGTTTCATCTTGGTTACACAAACCACACTTTTTACTCCCATTCCAATTACGTCTAGCCAAATTATCTTTGGTGAGTGTCACCCCTTCTTTGGTGATGACTGATGAGTAAAAGGGACATTGGAGTCAGCGCTCCACGCATCGCTTGCACAACGCAGACATGAGATGAGGCGATGCTTTACTCGTTACTTTATATGTTCCTTTTTTTTTCCGAGGGCGTTAAGTTTCATAGTTTTAAAAAGCGGGTTAATAGATTTAGCGGCATGTCTCTAAAATAGCTAATAGCGGAGCTAAATTGGCCTATAGCGGGAGACAGCGGTTAATTTGTATATAAACACAAATAGCGGTACACTAC
This sequence comes from Eragrostis curvula, assembly GCA_007726485.1. Classification (NCBI taxonomy): domain Eukaryota; kingdom Viridiplantae; phylum Streptophyta; class Magnoliopsida; order Poales; family Poaceae; genus Eragrostis; species Eragrostis curvula. The sequence continues at coordinate 28,346,873 of CM017440.1, read as the reverse complement.
CTCAAAAAGTTATAGCGGGCTTTAGCGGCAGCTATAGCGAAGATTTAAAACCTTAAGTTCACATCATGCATCTATCTATCGTGCTGAAAGATTATCGTGCTCTCTTAAATTTCTTGCCCGTCACTGAACATGCTGTCGCGGAGTACGACTAGTCCATGCCTTATCTAGAACTAATTCCAGGCTCCCCACTGAATTCTATTTTTCCTTAGGGTTAATTAGAAATATGCCATTATAATTTTTTCAGATTTGAAATATACCACTACAATTCGTAAAATCGGTCTAGTGCCATTACAATTTTGTTCAAGTTTGAAACATGCCATTCTATACGTCTTTTATGTGTTTGGACCCACTGGCAAGTGCTTGTATTTCTGTATGTACCGAAATGCCCCTGTCTTCAACCTTGCTCCAGCCCGATCTGCTCGCCACCCTCTTCTCCCCTTCGTGCCGGTCTGATGAACTCTTCCATGACCACCACGAGCAAGCTGATGCAGACCAGGAGCACGCCGTCGAAGACCTCCATGGCCCCGCGGAACACGAGCTTGGCAAAGGCAACACTGCGAGGTGCCATTGAGGACACCGAGATCTCGTCCGACCATGTAACACAACAATAGTGCCCTGCCGCTGTCTGTTACCTGCTTTATCCTCCGCTAATGCCCGTATGCGTTGTCCAAGTACAGAAAGAAATCGAGCATAAAAACTGCATGTGGCATCAAAGAACTTGGACTAGTACCCGTCATGGTTGAGAGGAGCATCACCCGCAAGATGTGCGGCTTGGTGGCCGTTGCGGAACACTCGGCCAACCGAGCAACTCCACCACGAAGCAAAATCGAAGACCCATAAAAGCCTTGCGGCACTAACTGAACCTCCATCATACAAATTGAAGCCATATAGCATAAATCACTGCCGGATTGAGATCCAATCGAATCGGTGTCCATGAGAGCACATCTGGGACCACCTGGGGCGGACGCTGGTCTCCCGAGAGGTGCGCATAGCAGCGTCAGAGGGGAGGTGCGACTTGAGCACGTCGGAGGGGAGGTGCGACCTGAGCATGGACTGGCCGGCCGGAGAGAGCGGCGCCGATGGGGCTGCGACGCTGCTGGAAGAGCCAGAGGAGAGACATGGGGAAAGGAGCTTGTGGAGGACGGCCATGGAGCTGATGTCGACAGGCGCTTGTGGAGGACGGCATGGCCATGGAGCGGAGGACGGCCATGGAGCTTGTGGAGGTCGGCGGCCACCGGCCAGCAACGAGTCTGCGTGAATTGCTTGTGGATGGCAGGGGTAATCTGGTCAGTACGAAAATACAATTACCTGCATGTGGGTCTGAAGTAGCTGAAAACGTACATAGTGGCATATTTCAAAGACAAACAAAATTGTGATGGCACCCACTCAGTTTCTGGAGTTGCGATGGCATATTTCAATTCCATAAAAATTGTAATGGCACCAATCTAAATAACCCTTTTCCGTATTGTGGCCCAAAAGGAACTGTTGTTCATTTAGAAAATAGAAGTTATCCATTCTCACAATCCATTTATTGCTCACTAATTTGGAATACAGAATTCTATTGCAAGGTACTAGACCAATGCGTCTCATGGGACTTATTTTATTCACTTATTTCGTCTACATCTGTGTCGCGACTCATCATGCAATCTTCAGCTTGTCCTGGATAATCGCAGTCACTGTGACAATGCCAATTTTGAGTTATTGTTAGCATGATTTGATAGTATATATAGCGGAATGAATATCAAAAGGACAAATATGTCAAAGCTGCGATTCACATTCGCCCACTATAGTACCTCTAACTCCTGAAGATCTGACTGTTCCTGCCAAGTCGTTCTTTGCAATATTTCTGAAGATAGATAGTTTTTCTTGAGTCAGCGCAAGTCAATGTAGAGAAAATATAACCTCGCAGTAAATCTTTTCTATATTTTGAAGAGCGATGTGGCAATCAAATTGATGTATTACTCACAGCTCGGTCAAGTTTCCAGCAGTGACAAGAGACAGGATTTCAGAAGGAACCGTGCCAGTCAGCATATTGTCATTCAACCGCCTGCAGACTCATGTGTACTTTAGACTCCAGAAGAAGTGTACAACTCATATGTACTTTAGACTAGTATTTATAGTGAGGAATGCATATTTAAGGGGAATTTATTCTAGGAATATCGTAATTTCATAAGATTTTGTAACGGATATAATAGCAAAAACATACAGAAATTGTAGACTCTTGATGTTTCCAAGGGATTCTGGAATAGACCCTGACAAGAAGTTCTTCTGAAGCTCCAAATTCACAAGGCTCTTCAGACTTCCCAGTGAAGTTGGTATTTCCGCTGTCAAGTTGTTCTCATACAACCTCCTGCCGAACATCAACAAAATTTCAGTTCAGAAAATAGTCGATCCTATGAAAGTATGTGAAATCCTTGTAAAAAAGTGCATACAGATATCGCAGGGTGCTGATGGCGCCAAGCGAAGTAGGAATCATGCCACTAAACTTGTTGTCCCAAAGATCCAAGCTGATTAGGTTAGTCAGGTTGCCCAATGTTGCTGGTATTGTACCGTTCAGGCTATTGCCATACAGCTCACTGCAAAATTCAAGGTGTTGGGATTATGTGTGCAATCCAAGAATCTTGCAGTGCTTGCAACAAGTCATGTAATGCTTACAGGTACTGAAGGTTCTTCATTCGTCCTAGACCTGGAAGCAGAGGGCCTGCAAGTCCTGCGTTTCCCAAATCACTGCAGAAGGCCAAGAAACATATACTTATGCTCCATTACTAACAAAGTTTTCAGAAATATGCAAAAAAAAGTGTATGTAACAAGATACGCTGTCAATGAATCTAAGGTTCTGAATTCTTAAAGGGAAGATACATATAGTAACGCTAACTGAGATCCAGAAAATGCCGCACAGACCGAGGCTAATAACAAACAGTGCAGGTCTTCAAGACAAGAATTTTGCAGTTATTGTAGCGCCTAAAACTTTCCACTTCATACGAAGATGGGAGAAAAGAGAGTGCATACACACGGACGACGGTGTTGTCGTTGTTGCAAGTGACATGAAACCAAGTGCAGGGATTGACAAGGGTAGGATCCCAGCTCTCCAGCACATTGTTCGGGTCATACCACGACTGCCTTTGCGCATACAGTATATCCCCTTCAAATCCCAGCAACAGGTTTCAGAAAATACTGGACTTAACAATGATGCCTTTCAAATGATAAGATATTTGGTATGTGGGTTACCTTCAGTGTTGCAACTTGCCAGTGTTGCAAGAGCAAGAACGCCAGCAACGAGTGCTGCTGCTGCTGTTTCAAAGCGAGAAGCCATTCCTGCAAAAACTGTGAAGTTCTTGGCATACTGAAATGTTAGATGGATAGACCTTTATATACAATCGTATGGAGAACTAAAGGGATGAGTTCTGAAGTTTTCATGGCCTGATTAGTTATTTTTCCTTCTCTGACCTGATTTTGTGCTCTTCTGAGCAACAATAATGTGCCAAACCATGGACTGGATTTGTTACTCTGACCAAGTAAAGCTTCTATGTGACTCGTTTGACCCACCACGCTGCTGTGATGGCTACACTCAACATGGGACCACTTGGAGTCTGAATACTGGACCAAGATAAAGGTTTGCGCGTACTAGGTCCAAGTCTTCAGTCAGAATGTTTGAATGGAGCTCTTTTGGCTGTTTTCTTAGTGGTAAGCAGGGATGAAAGTTTTTGTGCTGTTTATGCACTATCCAAGTTTTGTCGGTCTCTTCGCTTCAAATGGGTTTATTTTTTATGATTTGCTCCTTCTCAGGTGACTGAGATTTTGTAGATCTCTGAGTCACATTTTTAGAACAACCAAAATGTACTCATGGAACACTTGTTTTGTGAAGCTGGAACATTTCTTTTATTAAAGTTGGAACATTTAGTTACTAGGTGACTAATATATAGAACATGCATGTCTTCCTCACATTCTACAGAACAAATAGAATGCATGCGTGGAACATTGATTTATTGAAGCTAGAACAATTTTTTGTTAAAGCTAGAATATTTTTATTATTCAGCAGACTATTTTTTCAAAATAAGTTTCAGGGACACTTGATAAGAAGACACACCTTTTTTTTAAGGCAAAACAAGTGACTCGGAGAGCTCAGGCCTAGACCGGCAGGACCACATATTTCACAGGGTAAACGCCGAAGACAGACGTACAATTTTTTTATCGGAACTAATAAAGCAGGAACCATATGCTTAGTCAACATAGACGGCTGGTCTCCAAATTTTTACTGCGTGCTCAGATATCATAACACGCATCTTCATGGAACACGTAGGCAATAGTTATTGGGGACACCAAAATATTTGAAGCGTTACAACATTTAGATATAGCTTGCTAATGGGACATGCAAACCCCTGGACACAAAATCTGCTTTATTTTCCCATATACATGTCACTTTGTTTATTCACGCGTTTGTGATATGTGAGACGAATAGGAAGTTCTTGCTCTTGGTCTCAGTTTGAAGATGTCAGTGTATCTTGTATGATTCTGGTAACTGCAAAAGTGTCGATCAAATGCATCAGAAAGAATCAGTTTAAGTTAATAGAGCTGCAAATCACATATATGCACGCACCTCTCATTTCGGGAGTCCTGGCTGTGCCATCTAGACTGTTATTTCGAACATTTCTGCATGTAACAGATTTAGCTTGTGAACAGGACAAAGAAATGGAATTTAATGCCACAAAGCAAATATTAACTCACAATTCCGCCAAGTTTCCAAGGGCAAGAGAAAGGATTTGAAACGGAAGTCTACCAGTCAACATATTTCCATTTAGCCGCCTGCATGAAAAGCAATCAATATAATCGCCCTGTTACTCAAAATGAATTTCAATGCACCAATGATACTTGTGCCATCAAAATGTCATATAGTTTCAGTTTACATGCAGAAATATGTTGACCCATTAAACCCAAACTCTTTCCTTCTTAGAGTAGTTGCCTTAGTTTCTAGTTAGTTGTGTTAAACTCGTTTGTAATTTTGGGCTTTCACCATTGTTCATTGACTATACGCGCACTACACGTACTTGTAAAAAAAGTGATCTATAATGTACTTATGGATACAGCTAGTCCCCTGCCGGCCCGTCCCCCTGTCAATAATGTTAACCTTGTTTATAGTTTCAGGGTTTAACCGTTGTTCATTGACTATATGTGCACTATACGATTAAGAAAAATAAGATCTATATTGTACTTATGGATATAATGTAAATTCTCTAGTAACTACTAAATTTGGAACAAATACATACAAGTATGCCAACGTTTTGATGTTGCCTATAGTAGCAGGGATAGAGCCACTCAGTTCATTATTCTGAAGCTCCAGGAATTCAAGGCTCCTGAGATTGCCTATCGATGGTGGTATAGTCCCTGTCAACATGTTCTCACTTAGCCTCCTGCAGAACATCAGAGCAAGTTTAAATTGCAAACAACTGCTAATGAGTTCACAAGATTCTTTTACCATATTTCAGAATCGATATTTCTGCATAACAAATCACATACAGAAATTGCAACGAGCTGATGGCACCAAGCGAGGTAGGTATCGTCCCAATGAGGTTGTTTTGCTGAAGATCCAAGCTGACCAATTGACTCAGTTTTCCTAGTGATGATGGTATTGATCCGTTGAGGCGATTCCCATATAGCTCACTTCATGACACAAGCGAATCAATATTAGCACACTATAATCCATTATTAGTCGTCAGTTTGACAGAGTTATTTGACTCTTACAAGTACTGGAGGTTCTTCAATCCTCCCAGTAGAGGTATCAGAGGCCCTAAGACTCCTGCATTCTCCAGATCCCTGAAGAAAAGCAAAGTTTGTTGTAATCACCTTACAAGAGACCTGATAACTATCCTTGAAGAAACTTCATCCCTAGGATTAGATGTGGATTTGATAATAGGTGAAGTTGTGAATCTTGAAGGAAATATTAACCTTAGAGTGCAGCCATAAATGAGAATTGAAAAAGTGTCAACCATTTGCAGATACTGATGCCTCACATTTACTTTACCATATTTTGGTCTTTCCAGGACACAACAAGAGAGGGGGGGGGGGGGGGGGGGGGGGGGGGGACGTACACACGGATCACCGAGTTATTGTTGTTGCAGGTGATATGGAACCAGGTGCAGGGATTGACAAGAGTCGGATCCCAGCTCTGCAATGTGTGGGTCCTCCCATGCCAGTCTTTCTTCATATAGAATATCTCCTTTAGATTCTACATAAAAAATTCAGAATTCAAATTTTACAACAGAATAGAATTTTGATTGAGATATTAGATCTATGTCCATCCGATGACATGGCGTATAAATGCATGTACCTTCAGTATTGCAGCTTGCAAGTGTTGCAAGAACTATAACGCCAGTGAGGCGTAGGAGAACAGCTGCCCTTTGAGCTGCAGACCAATATGCCATTGCTGAAGTTTCCTGATTTGAACTTGACTGTATCAAGTTTTCTGAACAATCGGGGAAGAATTTTATACTGCTAGATGCTCTGAATAGTCTTCAGTCTAGTTGCTCAAAACAATATGGAAAAGTAAAGCAAGAAAACGAATTTGCTTGGTGCAAATACAAATATGGGAACGGTTTTCTGCACCTGGAACATTGAATCTTCCTGGTGGGACTAACCTTTTGTCTTCCACTTGCTGGGTTTAGTAGTCTTCGCATCCCTTTGATGGTTATGTGCCAAACAAGTCCTGAAGTACGCCCACTTTCCAACTTCCAAGTAGATCATAGGGTGTAAACCCTGCCCAGTTATTTATCGATGGTGACTAGCATGCTGTGTATTCTTGCAACAAAGAATTCTTTTTTTTTTTTACGAGGAAGGATTCTTGTTATTTATTTATTTTTTTAGAGTAGGAAAGAGACAGATACCGTGAAACTAGGTATGTAATGAAAATCTTAATTACAAATACACCAATATTTATTATGGACGCATTTGTAGGCTGCACCGCTGCAAGTATGTGCGCTATTGAGGACTTGAGGTTCACAGCACCAGAAAAGTGGCTAGGATCCCCACTAGGATAGATATCAGGGATATTTCCATTAGTTAGTTTGGTTGTTAGCTTTATTTCAATAGTTTGTTAGTGCTGGCACCTGACTATAAAGCTTTCCGAGTGTATCAGTTGTAATCATCACAGAGTAATCAATTTGGCTGTTTAGGCGGGATTGTTCTTGGTCGCCAAGGCATCCACGTCCAGCGACGATAACAATTCATCCCTGCGCACTCCTACGGTCCTACCCGACCTTGCCACTTCAGTATTGTGCAGTCATTTTTTTGATAATTCTCACCAACATGAAAGAAGAGTTCCCCTTTTTGTTCATGCATATTTATTTTAGGTGTTCCATTTGCATTCCCAACTTTGAGGACAAGGCTTAAATTATTGGGGCATTTGCATTTCTACCCCTGGTTTGCATCTCAATTGCGATTTTACCTCTCATTTTTCAACTTTGCGATTTTACCTCTGATTTTTCAAACTGAAGCAAAAACTTACTCCTATGGTTAGGACATGTTAATATCACAAGTAAAATTAGTGATTTATCTTCCGGGTGGAAATTCTAGATCCAGCACACCAGTCAAGTAAACACACTCGGAGATAAGTAAACCCAAAGTTTCCACAGAAGCTTCCAACAGCACGTGTGTCATCTGTCTTGAAGTCAAAATGTTTGAATGCAGCAATTTCTTCAATTTTGTTTCTTTAGAAGAATGAAAGGCACTTGTCCAGCTATTTCTTCCTCCAAGTATAAAGTGAAATAAATTAATTTTATTTATCTTGACCATTCTCCCATTATTTTTCAAGCTTTTTTTTCAAAAAAAAACTCGACCTGTGGGGCGTAAGACAGCACCCGGGCACTGCATTTTTAAAAAGAAGACCTTCTCACGCAGGTCGAGAAAACCCCCGAGCTCTGCCCCATCCATACACAGCGGCACCGTAGCCCATGTAAGTATGGGGCACCGTAGGCCATGTAAGACGACCAACAACCTGGGCCGGGCCCTAGACCTATGCTTTGGTTTTTGGACAGACAAGGGGATTTTTTTAACCTCAACCTAAAATTTGCTCCTATCGGGAATCGAACTCAGGACCTGAGGAGTGCTACTGAGACCACCTAACCAGTTAAGCTAGAGGCCCTTTCGCAAACATAACCTTAACTCACAACTGGATTTGTAAACATAGGAGATTGATCTCCCAAATTTTCTATTACAGATCAAGTTCCAAGAAACACGCACATGACCAGTGAGCACACCAAGGATCAGGGACAATTATTGTGTTCTGGAAATGTGTACCATAGATTTTCCTTTGATGCTCTGTGCTTCAGTTAGAAAAATCTGACCATATGACAGTAAGAAACTCTATTCTTTCCTATTATTTATGATTCTATGAGACATGAAGTGTTTACTATCAGATGGTAAATATTTCCCATCATACAGATTTAGATTGTGCTTCCTTCTTTCTTGGTGGCTTATGCAGGATCCAAGACCTATTGGACTAGATACTTTGATGTGTAAACTAGAACTTCTGCTACTTTTTGCAGTACAGTGGAAGGAAGCATCGTAAGTGGAACTATCATTTAGTATGTACTTGGTCTTCGTCGTCATTCAGATGCTCCTTGAGGCTCTGAATCTGTGGTTGGCAATTGACATTCTCCCAGACTGAATCTGTGCTTGGCAACTCATAGCCTTCTGGTCTCAGAGACAGCGCAAACTCTGGTAGATCAGGTATTGATTGAAGGGCGCTGCACCACAAAAGTAGCAAATTTGTAACTAGAGCAAAGAAAAATGTGAATACTATAGGTTCGTCATTCAAGTTCTTGAGCCAAATCAACGAAGATATCATCACAAACTGTTCTGAAAGTGTATGCTCCTTTTTTGGTGTTACAAAGGCATTTATCATCAATAAACTTTCATCAACTCTGCAACTATCCATTAGAGCTTTAGAGGGTTTTTTTTATCGATTATAGTTTTAGAGTTACTCAAACGATGTGGGGTTTACCTATTTTTGTCTTGTTCAAATAGATGCCCGTACACTTGGAACTTTTTGTATGCAACATCTGGAATTTTCTTGTGCATGTTCTTCATGACGCCCCAAGGAGGTGGTACCCTACATACAATTGATCAATAACATTCTTCGTCAGCATATGTATTTCAATTCAATGTAAACTGCTAATCCCCTGGACAAGTATCAGACCTTGTGACAGGATTTGCTAAGCAGAAACTCAAGCAAGCCCTCTTGCTTTCCGAAAGTAAGTCATCAGCTGCAGAGAGGCAACAGACTGCACTGATATGGTTGGCCGCCTCACCGCCCTTGTCGAGCACGAGACCATGGTAATAATATGCTACTGCCTGATAGCAAGATGTAACAGCATGTAAATATCATAAATAAAGTATTTGGCTTTGTTCAGGAATTATGTTGTGTCATAAGGCAACCTTAGCCTCCATGCATTTCCACTTTAGGAACAGCAGAAGCTTCTTTCCATATGAATCGCTTGTGTCGCATCCGGACAGGCAGTAGTGAGCCTGCCATAAACAGTGAGGACAAAATGTAATGTCATAGGTATGCTCAAACAGGGTGCAAATGTGAATTAAACATTAGCTTATTACTGGAACACTGACCTGAGAAAAATAGCTGACTTGTTCACAGGCTAATCTCCTTTTTACTGACAGTGTCGCCTTTTCACACTCAGAAGCCAAGCCAAGCTGTATTTCTACACACTATGTTTCGTAGGGGAGATAGAGCAAGGCGATTAACAACTATACTTCATAATATTTGGATTATTCAAGGATAAAAGGTGTAATTACCTGAGCCAGTGCCTGAATTGAGATGGCCTCAAGCATACCTTCCTGCAAGTAACTTGGAAAGCTCTTCCTGTAATTGAGAACAGAATGCGAAGAAAGTACTTGATTAATGGAATATTCGATGAGATAATTTCTCAAGGATACTTTTGAAATGCTTGATGGCATACTTGACTTGTGCAGGTATCTGAACAAGTATTCGATGAACGGAATAGTCTAAGCATCCCGATGCCCTGAGCAACGAATCGACAACGTCCTTCTTTGCATCTGTAACAATTCATCATCACAGTAAGAATCAAGACCCCAGTTTTATCATCCTCAACCAAGTATTTATGAAATGGAAACTTCTCGTATATTGCTGCAAAATGTATTCTGTGTTATTGTTACAATCATCAAAATATTATATTTGTAAGCCCCAGCTGTCACTGAATTATTGAAGCTATTTTCTGCCGTTAAGGTAATCATGAAAGTTCGCCATAAATCCCAACATATGTGAAAAATGAATAGCAGTAAAAAGAAGAATTTATGGACATCTAGTGAAAAAATAAGAACAGACCTTCTGATACCTTCCTTTCACCTCCAGATTGACCGTTCTTTGGAATGAGTATCAGGTTGGCCTCAAACAATGCAAGCATCGCCATCATGTGCACGATAGACAGCACTTCATACCATGCACTCGCCAAACAACATTCCTGAAATGAACAATATCCTCTTGCAAACCATTCAGTAAAGGCATCTAGATAAGTGGAACTAGAAAAGTATAAGTGCTGAACTAGCTCTCACCTGGTCATCATCTAAAGTCTTCCATCTAAACTGAACTGATGATTCAAGACGGCTCTCTGTTGGAAAAAAGAATACATCATTTTAGAACTTTAAATAACCAGGTGAATTACAGATAAGTGAATATGAAAAAGTTGAAACCTTTCATTGTTAGACCAAGAACAACTGGCAAGTACTCCTCTAGCGCGTGTTGCAGTTCTGAAACAGCTGATACATCTGAATAATCTGCGCAGAAGATCACCAGTTCAACAACGAGTCAGAACCATTGCAAGTTGTCTATCAAACTCAATCCATATGCAACAAACCAAAAAAAAAAAGAAAAAAAGAATCAGTAATCAACATACAAATTTCTTCAGCCAGAGCAACGACATGAACACGGAGCGTTGATAGGCGTTCCACAAGATCCTTGGAAACGAGCCCCCTGAGAGGATGGACTATATCAGAAGCCACAGGGATACGGACAGTGGGCACGAAGACGGCAACCTCCTGTATGATGCTCCGACGCTTTCGTCCCTTCCCGCCTATGCTGTACTTCTTGGGGATCGATGGGCCACACCCCATCTCTACAAATCCTATGTGGCAGCAAAATGCAGAGTAGCCAATTGTCAAGTCTCTTGAATTATAATTTGGGATTAACAAGCTAAAAACAAATTGTAACCACGAAAGTCTGAATCAAGCAGCAGAAAATCGATCTAGACATGCTGAATCTTGATAATTTCGGAAATCATCGTATATATGACTCAGCTTCAGCCGTTTTGGCATAAATGAAATCATCAAACATGTTGTGGATCTCTGCACCCAACACTGAAATGTGGCGACTCAATCAAAAGCATTATACGCAGCAAACATGAACAGATCAGATGACAGGGGGCAGCAAGAACATTAAGTTTTCCCCACACTTACAATGTGAGCCAAGATGGCAGCTGCAGGCAGGTGACCTGAAGAAGTTGACCCTGCACATCGATACAAAAAGGTCACTCATCAAAGGACCCCGGCTTTATAGTTGCGAACGGAAGGGTAAAGTGGGAGATGGATTACGAGGAGGCGACGCAAATGGCAGCAATGGCTCCGGCTCTGCTCAGAGAGAGAGAGAGAGAGAGAGGAGAGATGTTTGCATAATGGCATGTAGATACCGAGGAGGAAGGAGTGGGAAGAGGGAGAGCACATGGCGAGGCCACAGGAGCAGCATCCGCCTCCTCGTCCTCGCCCAAGTGGAGGATGTACTGAACCCATTAAACAATGCCCACCGTCGTGGGAGAGAGTGCCACGGCCACTCTATAAAATTGAACTCCGAAATTGAGAACCATTGGAGACAGAGGGAGAGATGGGTGCAAATGTTATAAATTGAACTACTGTGAACGTTTGACTGGGAAATGAGATGCTAATTATTAGGAGTTGAGAACATGGATTCCAGAATGCTAAAGGGGCACTTTGCGTGCATTTGTATTTCTGTTTACTCAGAGGATTGTATTTTATATTTTGGCAAGCGTGGCAAAAGTAGGTAAAATAAGTGCCTCGAATTAGAATGCAAGGTTTCAGCAAGCAGCCGCTAGGCGAAAATCAGCGAAACAACTAAAACAGTGTAAACTAGGTAAAATTGGCGTGTAGAAATTTAACAAAAATATTAAAAAATAACAGCTATAGGCAAGCTTCCACTTTACATCCATGAGAAACATCAGCATCAAACAAATCGGTTCTACATGCCTTCTTCCAAATGTGTCATGCTTCTAAAACAATACCTTCGGGGGAAAGTAGATAAGATCCAACTTTGTTTATAATACTTGTGTTAATCTATCTTTAAACTAATATCCAAAGACTAATTAAGTAGTTTGGCATTAAAAAGTAAGTACAGAAAAACAGGAATATTAAAGAGTAAGTACAGAAAACAGGAATATTATCCAGCCGGAACTCTTAAAAGCTGGATTTAATATGATCACACCTCCTTGAAACTTATATTCGGACAGTTTCATTGTTCGTGATATGCTTTTACATGCTTAATGGAAAAGAACAAATGTTGAAGCGTCATTATTAGAAATGGAGCAGTAATGGGTGTTTCTCTTTTCAGTGGGTACTTGAAAATCTGGCCCTCGATTGATTCAAAAAAAATTTAAAGATAAAACTTTTTATTTCTCTACTGAGCAATTTTTCCATTAAGTCAATGAAATAAAGGTATATCCAGTTGTCTTACATCTACTAATTTTTAGGGAGGTATTTTGTTGGCAAGTTATAAAATAATATCCAGCTAACTGTATTAAAAATGTCATTTCATATACTTGATTGTAGTTAAATGCATATTCTCTAAGTATACAAATATATTTATAGGCGTCATATGTCAAGAAAATAATCTTTATTTTCTCTATAGATTAGTTCTTTAGAAGTATCTTTGGGAAGCTTCAACCTTATATCAAATCTTGCTTAGAATGATACAAAAGATTATTGATCCTCCACTAGACCACAACTTACATGCCTAGAAAGATATTCTAAAGTTCGCAGGGATTGCGATGGATTATGAATGTTGCTAAACAAGGTGGCAAGAGCAAAGACTCAATGTTGATTGATTTCCAAATCCGTTAACAAATTTCACTTGGAAAACAAGCTATGCCCTGTACTACAGCATATCCGAGCCTGATAGTCCCATGCAAGGTGGTTGACAAGCAGATCCATTCTGCAGAGATACAGACACCACCAGCTGAAAGCTCCCATGCAGCCATGTTCGGCAGATCAGATGGGGCTGCAACTTGCAAAGTGGCAAAGTGCAGTACTGTACAGCTATAAGTACACATGCCTAGAAACCAGCCATGAGCAGGAGGTAATCCACTTGCTCGCAAAAAGAAACTAAATTAAACTCAGCACACCTTGGCTTTCTCCCTGGATGTTATATTGTCATAGACCACTTCCACGTGACCCATTGCTCTAGAAAGATATGCTTTGTGTGAGAAATGTTCAAGTTCCTAAGGATCTTTTGAGGTCTCCTTAATCAGTGTGAGAAATAACTTTCCACGCCTGATAACAGACAAATTGAAATGTGGGTTTTCTGAAATTGTTTCACAAAATCCACTTTTCATCTATCGAAACAGGTGCATGCAAATCGGTATCAGCATAAACAAACACCAAACCTTCAATTTTAACTATTAAAAATATTCATGAAACATGTGTTTATACAAAATTATGTAAAAGTATTTATCATCCTGACAATTTCAGAAGAAACCTATGCAGGAGACTGTCGGTCAAAGGAGACACAAGCATGCTCGATCAAATAGCGTACATTCTAAGTCAGAGCACTATTTACGCATGGATGCATGAACAAGAGGAATGTAGGTCCCAAAGCCATTAGTTTGTGCATCGATTGGCCTGCAAGATCTTCATACCTCAGATCTCCCTGCTCAAGTTGACAAGAACATATATATACATATATGGTATGAAAACTTTAGGAGGTAGCAAAATGTACCGTCATAAATAAACAAGGGTAGATGCATGTATGCATGCCCTTGGACATATCCTTTGGTGCTTAAGTGAAGCTAAAGAGTCTGATGACTCAGCTCGTTCACATGAAGGTCGGTTCCATGCCAAGGAACATCCATCGTCAGTTAGGTAGATAAGGATGAAAGAACAATGTCGAAATGCACGATGCCTTAGCATGGAGGAAAACTTTGTTTGATCTTAGGAATACATTTCAATACTCCAGCTTATGCATCGATTGATGTTCAAAGATACAACCAAAACAAACTAACAAAGGTACGAGCCATTACAGGCAAAGGAAAAACACTCTATGCCTAAAAGTATTACAGACCAATTCTATTGTTAAAACTCCATGCTTGGCAGAGATTTCAATCGCCACCATTTCAGGCACATGTAATCCACACTACAGAGTTTATTAGTTCGAGGCCCTAATGTAACCAGATTACCTGAAGGAGATCTGTGCAAAACTTTTGTATAAAACGAATATATATAGTTTAGTCTTCTTCAACAGAGTGAATCCTCTGACATGAATGAGAATATACGCGCCAGCAGTACCTGTTCAAGTGTTCATGCTTTGGCTGTCTACTTCATCGATATAAGGTGCATAAAAGAAAGCTTATTCATACAAGGCCAATCAAGTAATTAGTTCAATAATGCCTGCAACAACATTGGAGTCCTCGGTGTTATTTCAGTCGATTTTTTATAACACGGCTGGGCACAAAGACTTTGCCCATCCATTGGACTGTTTAATTCTGGCCACATTTTGTGGGCCGCCCGTTCCCTAGCCCGGTCTATTTTGCATGGGCCTCGAGGTCAAGCTTCTTTATTCTCCTTTTAAAAGCTGGCTTCTCTTGCTAAATTTTGTTGTGACCTACATTTCGTTCGTACATGGAGTGAAATACAAAAAACTTTTCTCTTTGAAAGTCACATTTGTTATTTTTTTTAAGCATAAGTACAGACGAAGATGTTATACACACATGCCCACTTATTCGTATGATTGAAGTCATCACATTTGCTTTCCTGGTCGACAAAATTGTCACGCCGTAAATGCGAACACACATACTAAGTCTAGGACGCGGAGCTCAATGGACATGCTTCAGCACAAGAGACATTCCCTTAGTTTGCCACATCGAATTGATGATAAAGATCTGCCATCAATAAAATACCATCATTCGATCTGTATAATCTTTTACTTCAATAGTTGAATTACATCCGTAGATACAACGCACTACGCACAAGGCTCTGCGCACATCTTATTTTGGGGGCCTCAATTGCTCTGCTCCACGGCATCTGACAAATTCATGTGCAGGTGGAGTGCTACGGCTGCGCCACAGGAGCTACTAGCATTCTAGCAATTTCGTGCGCATCTGACAAATTCACTTGTTTTGTTTATCACCGAAACAGAGTTTAGCTGATCACCGCTGTGCACACAGTTCTTTGACCTCTCTAGTACACACGTATCCGGTGTTCTGAGAACTACACGCGGCAGCCAGTAACTGTACCTCCGTGGTATTGGGAATTTGAATTCCTTTTTACAAATGCATTTTTCTCTGGAACTATGAACTTATATTTCACCTGTTTAAAACAAAATTATTGTTTACAATCTTTATTATACAAAAAAATACCAGTTGATTGTTTGTGTCATTTACCCCTACTCAACACCAGAGTTTTAAGCTTCGACAAAAGGAAATTTAATGGGGCTATTAAGAATCCAAAAAAAGTTAACTAAATTGTAAAAAATATCACACCTTCTAGAGGAAATTGAATCTTCCTTTACTTAATTGTTTTAGCTGTAGCAATGGGCGAGTATACTACTAGTCAATATAAAAAAAAATCCAATAGATGGATATATTTTTAAAAAAATATTTGAACATTATAAAGTGTTGAAGTAGTTTCTTAAAATATTGAACATATTCTTTACATTTGTTGAATCCGTTCGAATGATGAAATATGAAATAAAAATATTGAATTACTCCTACAAATATGGATTAAGAAAAACATAATTTTTTTTGGAGACGACTCATACATTATTACTCAGTGTGAGTAGAGTTACAAACGTCCTCAGCCATACATGTCTACTGGGGATCTCCTATATGCAAAGCGTCATATGGTTAATAAATGATAGATAGGCTCAATAGCCCATCAAATCTGAGCAGCCCAGCCTAAGCCATAGCGTCAATATTTCAAAACAGAAGAGTCCCATTTTTTGTAGTTCTATTTCATTATTTTTTAAATAAAATCAACATTTAAAAAAAATGTTGACCACTAACAAAAAAATTGTTGACATGGTGCAAGCAAAATGTTAACGTAATACATTCAAAATGTTAACGAAAATTTTATATTTTCAAAAATTCAAATAATATTTATATTGAAACTCATTTTGTAGAATTAATTGTAACAAACATGTGGATTCAAACTGATTCCCAAACGGACTTACAGTTTAGGAGAAAAATACGTTTAAAGTTTAAAATCCTTTATTTTTTTCTCCCACTCCCACCTGCCCCAATCAGAGAGGGCGACACATGGCACTCTCTCAGCTTTTTCCTTCTCTATGTGCGCGCGGAGCCAGGGTCTCAAACACTATTCTATCATAGCTTACCCATAGATTCATTTTTTTCTGGTGTTGGTTTGCCATGGCCTATCGTTAGTGGGCCGCTTTACGGGCTGGACTGGCTTTGCAACGCGTGGCTTTATGGGCCCACGAACAATATGAGCATTGTTTTTTTTTAGGCTGGCTAGTGAGCATTTTTCTTGTTTTACCATTGATGTATTGATTTGTTGGTCGGGAACTCAATAAGGAGCTATTTTCAAAAAAAAAAACTCAATACAGAGCTCGTAGTAGTATTGTTTTCAGCTTGCGGGTTTTTTTTTTGGAACATTTTCAGCTTGCTTTGGTGCACTTGGAGTGGCCGCCGCATCTCAACGCAGGCAACAGTTTTCCTTTCCCAACGAATTTGCATCGGTGGCTTGGTAACATTATCTGAACTTTTCGTCAAAAACATTATCTGAACTTTTCGTCAAAAAACATTATCTGAACTTCATGTTGCCTTTTTTGTTTCTTCATATGACTTTTGAAGCATTGGATGGGCCCAACATCACGCTGTGAAGCATTGGATGGGCCCAACAGAGCAGGCGCGTAATAGTACGCTGGCGCTGCTCGACATCCATCGCCGCAGCGCGGCACGTGCACACTAGTACCCGAAGCAGAGAGCACGACGCCACGACCCCGGCAGTCAGGGCAAGAGTCGGCGGCCAAATGAAATGACCTGCCGCCGTGCGATCGTCGATCCGCACGAAGGCGTGCACAGCTCGCGCCCGCGCAGAGGATCCTCGTGCAACCAGCTCACGCGGGCCATGTGACTGAGCGCGTCGGCGCAGCCAATAGCCAACAACCCCGCCACTCCTCCCGCTAATCGCCCGGTCGGTCACTTGTTTATCATCCGCACAGGACAATCACACTACTAGTATCTGCACGTCTGAGTACGTGCGATCCCGCTCACTTGAGCTTCGGTGTACATAAGTTGGCACATGATGATCCGAGTAGGCCTGAAACCGGAGCGGATCGGGGCGACCTTTTTCCTGCCCCTGCAAACCTTATGCTCGAAAATGAGGATCAGGGTCAACCCGCCCCTGAATCTTCGTGCGAACCGACGATCCGCGGGTCTTGACAGGATTGGCTTCCCTCGCCGTCGGAGCAGCTGACGCGCATCTCCGAGAACTGCACTGATGGCGCCATGGCCGTCTCCTGCCTACGTTTTGTCCCTTCCGTTGCGCCCCTTCTCCAAGGACCAATCGCCATGGCAGACTACAAGAGCTGTAGACGGCAGCGGAATGGGGATGCGGCGGATCGAATCGCTCCTAGGGTCAACCCTAGGGAAACCGTTACGATTTGGGGTCGAACCGAGCCGATCCTATGGCATTTTTCAGGTGCGGTTCGTGAGGTTCAGCGGTTTGATCCGCTACGTTTTCAGGACTAGATCCGGGTGAAGAAGGTTCGGGTTCAGCCATGCAACGCCGCAGGAGACGATACCGAAACTCAAGTGAGCGGGATCGCGTGTACTCAGACGTGCAGATACTAGTACTGTGATTGTCATGTGCGGATGATAAACAAAGTGTACATCGAGCTTTAAGACTCTGAGTCATCGGCATGTATTTAGTTGTCGCATCCCAGTCTGAACTGAAATGTTTCGTCTACGAGCATCTTGAATTAGTGCTATGCTTCGTCATGTACTAGTACTAGTATAATGGTACTGTACTCGATCAGTCACTAGCAGAACAGCAGCAAGGCGGTGACATGACCAGTAAGTTAAAACGCCCCCTAGGGGCCATGGCCTTGGATGGAGGAGGTGATGCGCGTCTGGCCTAGGGATATGTGCTAGTTGTCGATAGAGAGATGGTTTTTCTCATATACCTTGTGAATGCAATCTGTACTCACTATTGCAAGATCACCTACTCTAATCTTTGGTGCTTTCGATTTTTTTCTGAGTGTAAGGGGGCTCAAGCCCCCATTGCCCCCTCCGCTCAGGGGCGGAGCGAGAAAATCACCATGAAGAGGGCCAAGTAGCAGTAACTAGGTTTTGAGGGGGTTCAAACTGAAATTTTACACTCAAATACATGGTGATTTTTTATGTTCAATAGAGTTGTGCCCCTAGCATTGGGGGTGGGGGGGGGGGGGGGGGGGGGGGGGGGCAGGCCCCTGCTCGCCCCGGCCCCCCCTTTGTCTCCGCCCCTGCCTCCGCTGGATCCGCCCATGAACACAACACACACGTCTTTCCATAGTACACACATATTTGGTGTGGTAAGAGCAGCCAGTAATCGATGGTGGGAGATTGAATTCATTTTTAATATCAGCTGGGTGGTTCATCACCATATTTACCCCTAGTATTTGGATTAGTTACTCGCAATGCCCCTTACTAGAGGGAGAGAGAGGATGGAAACAAAAAGAAAATGTTAATGGGCCTAGTATCTGTATACTTTCCCGTTCTATTACAGAATCCAAGACTTTAACTAAACTGTCAGAAGATACACATCTTGCAGAGAAAATCGAATTTTCCTTTATTTTAAATTTGCCGTAGCAACACAAAATATACAAATAGTTTACTTTTTTTTTAAAAAAAATCATTATTTTGAATACAATAGTTCATTTTTTGTAAATTTTATGTCAACATTACTACAAAGTGTTGAACTAGCTTTAACATATTGAACCTATTCTTTCAAATTGTTGAATCCATTTAAAGAATGAATTTTAGAATAAAAATATGAATTGCTAATATAGATAAAAAAGTACAAAAGTGAAAAATAAAAATTGAAGTTGGCTTGTCGTGACTCGAGGCTTATCGTTATTGGGCTACTTTGACGGGCTAGACTCCATGCAGTAGCTATTTGGGCCCACCAACAACATGAAAAAAATTTCTTGTTCCCTTTTTTGCGAGGGAAGAGAGCTTTATGCAAATCCTGGGCAACTAATCTCTCAGGGTGTTCGTTTCCAGGGGTTTAAATTTTAGATGAGTCACATCAAAGAGAATCTTGTTATTTAGAAGTATTAAATAAAGTTTAATTACAAAACTAACTGCAGAACCCCGGGTCACATCACATCAAAAAAGTTTTGTCATTAAATTTTATTTAATGCTCTTAAATGATAAGATTCTCTTTCATTTTAGAGGTCTAAAATTTAGAGGGTGAAAGAACACCCCCAACCCGTTCACGTCACACATCCCAGTGAACATTGAATAGGCCCAAAAGAGTAGGCGGGTAGCTGCACGCTAGCACTGGTCTGACCTCAATCGCCGCAGGGCGACACGTGCAGTTGAGATTGTGCACACGTGGGGGTATGGACAGTGGAGTACCAAAACTGAAGGGCACGAAGAAGAGCTGCCCAAGCTCGGGAAAAATCGATTCCAAAGATCACCTAAGATGAGGACTCGATATAGGCTATACATTTGTAAAATGAATGATTCAGATCGCTGCACTCAAAGTAGTTCAAGTGCAGTAGCAGATCTAGACTATTAATTTTGTAGATGGATGGTCTAGATAGACTCCTCATCTTAGGTGGCTCACAGAAAATCCACTCTACCCAAGCCAAGCATAGGACGACCTCGGCAGGCAAGACCGCAAGAGGCTTTCAGAGTTGGTCAGAGAATGTGGCGCAGCTAGGACGACCCCGGCAGGCAAGACCGCAAGAGGCTTTCAGAGTTGGTCAGAGAATGTGGCGCAGCTTGGCTATCCGTGATCGCGCAAAGACGGAAAGAGGTTTGCCCGCGCAGAGGATCCTGCATTGGCAGCCCACGGTCAGCATAGCGCGGAACCAGCTCACGGTCCATGTTGTTGGCACGTGCGAGCACTGCAAGTTCATCGAGATGGAACGAAGCAGACAAGTAATCTGGGAATGCTAAACGCCCTGCCAAGAGGACCAACATATGAGACTGGAACATATCATGTGTTACCACGAATTCATGTGTTACCGTGTTACCAATCGTTGTACCTTCTTCAAACATGCATCTAAATTTCCAATAGAAAATATGAAGGAATAGAGTATGCAATTATCTACCATCATGCAAATTTGAAATTCCAATGAAAATGTATGGAAGGAGAAAAAAAAAGAAAACAACCTGTGAATAGTAACGGGTGCGGGTTTCAGACGAACAGTTGCAACCCGCACTATTCAAGCCTGATTTTTCCTCTTTTTTTGCATCTTATACAAATTTCCATGGCATCTCAATTTTTGCAATATATTTTTGTTGTATTTTTTTTAGCATTTAATAAGAATTTATTTTAGTTGATAACACGGTAACACCTAAAGTGGTAGTAATACAGATGGGCTATTTATGTTAACTAGAATAGCCACATTTATGCGGCTAGTTTTCATATTACTATTTTTTATTTCTTATATTATTTTTTATTTTTTGTTCCGCCTTTGTTAAACTTGATTTTTGAACTTTAGGTGCGCTAACCAATGCAGTCTGATCTTGAGCTTCAGATCATGATGTGAGATGCCAAAAAACTGCAATGTATTGAGGAATTCTTTAATTTGGATTCATATGGTACGTGCTGTTTGTTGATGCGCTGCATCACATCTTCAACAGCTGTAGTTTGTACAGCATGTCTGGGTACAAACATTATAGAGAGGATGCACCCATACAAAACTTGTTACCTGAATACACACAAACCACCCACCACCCACACTCCCCCCCCCCCCCCCCCCCCCCCCCCGGCGCGGGAGATGTGGCAATCCGGCAGCCATGGGTCCTCGGCCTCTCATCAACGAACAACTTTAAGGATTTCTGGCGCATGGCAGCCTTGCCCACAGGGAAGAAAGGGAAATGGGAAAATGGTGACTAGTGGGGTCCATGACAGATAGACTAATGTGTACTTGGTTGCTTAAAATCGGGCAAGTGTGCACGCTGACTTTGGTAAAAATGTGTACGCTGACTTGCATGATATAGCTAGTTGGGCCAGTAATAATAGTCGTACGCATAGAGAATACGTATGTGTACCAATGCTGCGTGAATCTCACAAGACCATGCATTTTGTCAACAAAAAAAAAAGGCTTGTGTCCTGGGCCTCTCATCAATGAACAACTTTCGCTTGGAGCAGGCCCATCGCGTTGTCGTTTCGACAAGGCACGTAAGGAATTCCTGACGTGGATGAAAGAGAAACTACTTCTGACAGCACCCTTGTTGCCCGCAGCTGTGACGATCGCATCGTGTAGTCACGGGCCCGCCACCTCCTGCAGCCTCTCTCATCTGTACTGCGCGATGCTCGCGTCTGGATGGGACCCACGAGGTGGCGTTCCACGGGCGCGCGTTGGATGGCCTAGGCTAGTGCATGGGTGCTGGATCGGCTACGCGATTACCGCGATGGCCCTGCTTGTAACACCCCAAATTCTTAATTGCACTTAGGCCTTCTTGATTAGTGAAAATACCTGTTAATTATAAATTTTTATAATTGAACTCGCAAATCAAATCAAAATTTCTTGAATTTTGGTCAAACATACACTTGAACTAGAACTTCAAAATTTTGTATACAAGTGGGCCCCTTTAAAAATTTCCTTGGCATCCAGGGGCAAAAAGAGATTTTTGGAGAATTTTGTGGATTTTTCTACAAAAGGAAATGGGCCCAAATAAATCAAAGATCATTTGTCCAAAATCTGTCTTAATTGAATTTTAACTCAAAATTTAAATCGAATTAGGGAAAATTGCAATAAGGTAAGCTGTTCATCTTAGTGAGACTTTTCAACCCTGAGTTTTTCAGATTTTTCTGAACACAGGAACATTGGAATTAAATTGTCACAAATCGGCACATGGAAAATCATTGAAAATTCGAAAATGTTACTGTAGCGCGCCGGGTGTCACCTTCTTCTTCGCGCCGTGCGGAGCGCCGCTGTGGCCGGCGTCACCTTGCACAGCATCGATGACCGGTTCCACGCCCTTATCACCTCCTAGCCGCGGTCAAGTCATCGCCCTAGCTCTCTTCTTCCTCGTTCTCTCCAACCGACCGAAACAGAGCCGCCATTACCGCCGGGAAGAGCTCGCCGCTGCGCCGTCCCTGCAGCCACCTCCGAGCTCGACCCCAACAGCAAAGCAGAGCGCCGAGACACCCTCTAGCTGCTCCTCAACTCCAATCGAAACCTCCTCGCCTGTGGCGCGAGATCGACGAGGATTTTCAGTCATGGCCGCCGGGTGACCGAGCTCCACATCGTCGTCGATTCCTCCCTCCTTGGTGAGTTTCCACTCGATTACTCGCACCCATAGCTTCCTCACATCCCTACGCATCCATTGGTGTCATGCCTCGTGCAATCCCACCACCTAAATCGACGAATTTCAAGGATTTCTGGTCGCCGTCTGTAGCTCTGTTCTGATGAAGACGAAGGTGGCAATTTCGTAAATAACTCGAACTTGTTCAGAAATTGACCAAACTTGTAAAATCGATAGAAATTCGAATACAGCTCATAAAAATCCAAAACAAAATTTGTTGGTTTCCTTATGAGCAGAACTATCCAGTGGTATAACATAAACATCTGAAATCATCTTAATTAATTTTCTAAAATTCTGAGAACAGAAACTGAAAATTAATTTTATAAAAATATATACACATGCAATAGGTCTGATTTTTGGCATGCGTATTCCATGTAGGCTCCCTGAACTTTTCCCTGAAACCAGTTCTTAAAAATCAACTTGAATTAAGATTAATTTCAGTTTCAAGTTTCTATCAAAATCTTTTTATCATTTTATTCCTGCACCTTTTGGCATCAAATTTTGGATATGTTACTGTACCTAGGATTAGGTTGCTAAATAAAAATACAAATTTAATTTTAGATCTTCCAGAAACCTTTTAAGGAATTTAGAAGAAGATCCCTTATTTGCACGTAAGGAAATTCGTAAATTCAAAATAATTTGTGCAAATCACTTGAGACCAGAATACTAAAATCTGGTAAATGGACCTGCAAGCATGTTGCTTTGTGCAGAATAAAATCATCATGTCATATTTGTCAAGGAAGTTCCATGAACCCTTTTTGACTTTGTGCATATCATTGCATTCATTAAGGAACCGACGCCGGACTCGAGGACTTGGAGCTCGTGACCGAGGAGACCGGCGCTGACTTGAACGTGCTCGAGTGTGCTAACCACCAGCCCCAAGGCAAGCCCCGGTGCACTCCTATGTTTACAAAGTTTTTACCTTTTCTCACATGTACTTCGAGTCATGAATTGTGCATTTAAGTTTTAGGAGTTGTATGGAACCATAGATACATTTGCCTTACATGCTCCTATGGGTGGGTTCAGTTTTGTACAGCCGCTCGGTAGATTTTGCTAAGCTTAAGGTTGTGTCACCGATAGAAATCGAGTGGTATGGAGACCGCTCGGTGTAAGTGGGGTCGGATTTACTATATGTTCTCACATGATGATGATAATGAATTTGAGACCGAACGGGGAAGTTTCATGTGTAGGTTGGGGTGACAAGGCCCGCCTTGTTCGCCATAGCCCCGTTTGTGTCGGTTGAGGACCGTTCGTTGTGGCCCCGCTGAGCAAGTTTGAACAGTACCGGATACATGCTAGCAGAATGGGAACTAGTAAACTGAGTACCTCGATGTTGTATTGTTGGACGGTGCCCCTCCTCTCTTTTGGTGATGAAGATGGTATGGTGGTTGCGGGTTTGTGTAGGAAGGGAGGGCACACGGGCTAACCACGGATTGCCTGGCGCGGGTATCGCGTGGAGGACGTGTGTCCGGGAGAGGTGAAATCGGCCCGGCTCTACGGTGTCTTGTGAAAGGTTGCCGTGCGTGACTCTTTTGAGTGTGCGTACGTCGTGTATTCGGGTTTTCGCCTGCAGGTGTAAATCGATTCGAATCGCCGTCCCTCGCGGTTATTGAGTACCACTTGTTCACTGTGTCACATCGTAGTAAGAAGTGAATTGAATGGATGAATGTTGCTGAATTGTATTTCAATTAATTGTATTGCCACTTGTTTGATTTAGCCTAGGTGCAAACATTTAGATTTCTGCAATAAAGGATAAATTTGGCTAAAACATGAAAGAAGGACCAACTCTTAATGCTATATTTATGCAAAGATACATCCTTTTGCCATGTCAACCCCCTGCATGCTAGAAGTCGGTCTTAGAAGGCCAAATTTGACGGGTAAGACTTGCTGAGTATTAGTTGCTCAGGGTTTTTGTTGAAAATGTTTATGCAGGTAATTGGTCTTTTGAAGTGGTTCCTGTTTCTCCTACTTCGGAGCATGAAGAGTGAAATTGTGTCTATGGCCGGACATGATATCACTTTAGTTATATCGTCGTGTGTTTCGCTTCCGCTCGCTTTTATGTAATCGAACTTCGAACTTTGTATCCTATGTTAATTATGGAACCAATGTAATAACTAAACTTGATGTAAAATTATTTTAATTATGCTTATGTGTGTGGTCATGTGCATACTTGCTTCGCCAAGTATCCCCCGATTATGATCCTGGTTAGCCAAACCCCTCATTAATTTGAGGTGGGGTGCTACACTGCTCTTAGAGCAAGCCCAACGCTTATCTTATCGACAAGCATAGCATGCTGTCTAACCAATGCGGAGGAGAGAAGGCATGAGAGAGAGAGAGAGGAGGTTGTAGTTGCATCCAGCGACCGTCGCGTGAGCAAATGTGTGAGGATTGGTGGGGCCCAGCAGTGAATGATGAGACAAGCTGGTTGCAAATCTGTCTATTTACTTGTCTAGCATTGGACTTGCTCTTAGAGGTCGTAGAAGACTTCTGGCGTATGGCAGCCTTGCTCAGAGGGAAGAAAGGGGAACGGAAACGGGAAAATGGTGACTAGTGGGGCCAGGGGCGGAGCCAAGGGGGGTTGGCAGGGGCCATGCCCCCCCCCCCCCCCCCCATGATTTGTGCAAACGTGCTATAGCTAATTAAAATTAATAATCTGGCACTTAGCACATGAGATTAGTTACTAAGAATAGCTCTCTCCAGAACAAATTAAGCAACTAGTAACACTGTAATGTGCAAGAGATAGGTATATGTGATCGTTTTTTCTCGACAAACGATACATTTGTTTCAATTTTTGTATATGGTTTGCTTGCCCGGCCCCACCTATCGTGTTATGCTAGCTCCGCCACTGAGTGGGGCCTATGACAGATAGAAAATGGAAAGAAGGATGTACTTGCATTGGTTGCAGATAGAAAGGGTAAGTATGAATGCTGACTTGCATGATATAACTAGTTTGGCCAATATTAATAGCTGTACGCATAGAGAATACGTACGTGTACCAGCGCGAATCTTACAAGACCATTTTGTTCAAAAACAAAGATCTGTACATGTATAGAATACGAACCTGTACTAGAGCTACATGAAACTTACAAGAGTATTTTGTCAAAAAAGAAAAAAATCTGTATGTGTGCTACACACAGTACGCTGGTCTCAGGGTTCTTCCATGACTTTATAAACAGTTTGAAATGGAGCTATCTACATATTATAATTTGAAACCGAAAGTTTAAAGTATACCATTGAAATTTGATAATACAACTGAAGCAAGAACCGACGTGCATATCGTTATTGTGTGTTTGTGCTCGTTTGTGGATCGAAAAAGTGCTCAACTAATCTCAATAATACCAAAATTGCCAAGCATATGTATGATATATAACTGAAACAAGCCATATGACTCGAAAGATAAATTGTAAAAAAGTTGTGATGCCCCCGCGCATCATAGACACATCCATGGCGTGCCAGGGATTAGGAGTTTTACATATGGCATATAAGGGAACAATTTCCATTATTGGTATGGGTACCAGATCCAAGATCGATCTTGTTAATTTGGCCGATTTAAGCTTGTTAGATAACTCAACGATAATTTTTTTCTAGTCAAATTGGGTTGCTCATAAGTTGGCCAAGCCTTTTTTTTCTTGCAATAAGGCGTGAATGACAAACTATTCTAACCGATTTTTGTTATCAACGAAAAAATATCTGTTTTTGCGGAGAAAGAATTAATTGGAGCTCCGAACTTTCCAACAGACAGAAACGAAGCTACATTTAACTGGAACCAGATAAACTCTTTTCCCCCAATGAAAAAAGAAAAGACTCAATAAACATCGGCACCCATGGACATCGAACCAATCTCTTTTTTTTTTTTTTATTACACAGTACAACTCAGACACTCACAACGCACGCACACTCACCCCTATGAACGCACATACGCAAACCCTATCCCTATGAGCATCTTCGAAGACTGAGCCGGCAAATCCTTCAGATTGACGAAGTCACCACTGGCGCCTCGCTGTCGACGGCCACGTCGCCTACCGCTGAAAGCACAAATGCCGTTAAATCCTAGAAAATTCGCTCCCACCGGGAGTCGAACCCAGGACCTCAAAGGTGCTACTCGGATGCCTTAACCACTAGGCTAAGACCCCTTTCACAACATCGAACCAATCTCCCCTGACCAAGCTAATGTCAAGCTGTACTTTGTTATTATTATGGCACAATGCATATGGAACGTCATCCACAAAGAAAAAGGGTATCAGTCCCCTCTTTAAATAGTGGCTTAGACTATCCGTAGCGGCTCCCGGTACAGCGATCTGCAGGTCGCGTATAGCGTTTTTTTTGCTGCAGCGGCTCCCGCTAAAACGAACGCAAGCGTAGCGATCGCCTGGCCGGCCGCCAAACTGAGCGATTTCGCGTTCCATCGGTAAAGGGAGAGAGAGAGAAAGGTGAGAAAGGGAAAATACGGGCCCCACTGTTTCAACGAACTAAAAAATGTTATAATTCACAAATCACAAAACCAAATCAAATTCCGATTACACCATTAAATTTGTTTCAATAAATCCTTCAAAACAAGATCTCAGATGGATATATTTTGATAAAATTACAAGTGGGCCCCACTGATGGTAGTTGGAGATGGTTGAATAAAATATAGATTAGTTGGTATAGAGGTTGAGATATAGAGTTTGACGGGTGCGGAAGAAGTTAGTATAGAGATGAGAATCTCAATGACTAGGCAGGAATATTCTGTTTTAGAGTCTGGGATAGAGGCCAACCAGTACGGATAGTCTTAACCATGCATTGGAACTCCACCACCATTCTCCTACTTGGCACTCAAGCTTCACAAATGGCAATGATCAAGAGCCTGCATGTTCTGGTCCCGGTGGCGCTCTGCTTCCTTCTGGTGGTCGCAGCACAAGAAAGAGAGCTCAATGTTAACGTCGTTGTCCAAGGCCAAGCGAAATGCAAGAACAACCCCTCTGCAGTCATGAGCCGTAAGAGATCTTCTTGCCTCAAGCAATCTGAACTTAGTCACCCCAAATATACATGCATTATATTGTTATTACACCCGCGACTGTCTCAATTCTTACTGCTATATATATATTGTGTTTTATTTTCTTGTGCCAATAAATATTGCAGACACCCCCCTGGGCCTGATGATCAATGGAACCACAGTCCCCGGCGCCGCCGGCACCACGACGAGCACTGGCGAGGTGGTGATGGCGGTGAACCTAACAACCACGCCGCAACAGCTTTTTTCCATTATTAGCGACAGCAGTCCGATGCTCGTCACGGCTCCTCCAAACGCCTGCGGTGCCCCAAGCAGTAGTATTCCGACCGGGGCCGTGCTGGGCGCCCCCCTGGACGCAAATGATCTGATTATGCTAGACGCAGCTACGGGCCTTGAATCAAGTATTTCGAACGCGGCCGAGGTGATCGAAGCCTTGGAGGCCCGCCTCGAAGCCGAGGGCGACGACGGCCTTGAGCTGCGCATCACTGCCACAGGTTCTTCCGGGGCGTTTGATGATTACTTGAACGTGATTCTATTCTAAATCCAAGAGTCCATCTCTACGTCTTTAAATGCCTAAAGATTCTTCTGCGTTGTCCTGTGTTAAAATAATGGTCTGATACTGTCACGGCCAGTCTAAATAAATATAGTTGATGAACAAATAAATCCATGTATGTCGTCACAGACTCACAGCCCGATGAATTATATAATATGGATTCCACATGCTTGGAGTATGTAATCATGAGCAAGTGCTTGTCTCTAAATTGAACATGTCAGCAAAATAACAGTCCATCTCAGACAAAAATGGCGAAGTGCCGAGGTCTCTCGTTGGGTGCAGCGGCGGTCAGGAGGAGTGCCTCCCCGCGCTCGGCGTGCTCTTCGTCTTTTCGGGCGTGATTGGTTGTCGTCTAAACGTTGCCTGGCTTGGTTTTGGGGAGCCAGGTCCCAGATGGCCTGCAGCGCACAAGCTTGGCCCGGTAGAAACAAATTCCGATTTCGTTTCTCCAAAGCCTGGCTGAGGTTGCTTTTTGTATCATGCGGGTCAGGCTCAGCCTATCCAAGCAGTCAACCAATTCACGATATTTACATGTGGGGAGCCTAGCCACAGAGCTGGTACACTCAACTAATCAATTGGTGGCTACACGTGGAGGGCCTGGCCGGGGCTGGGATACCAACCATTCACCCCCCCCCCCCCCCCCCCCCCTCCCAATTTCTATCCCCGTTCCTACTCGTCAGGGGTACATAGTCAGGTTTGTGGTCATCTTTGCCGCCTGGCTCTCCAGAGACGACGAGTAGAGTTTGCCGAGTTGGTACCAAACCATTGGGTTCCGGTAATAGCTTTGCATTCGACATCTACACCCATGTTGTCCCGAGCTAGTTTCAGGCTTCACACTCGGGAGACAGAGACGCATGGCAGCAGATGGCTCTTTCGCCCACGCAGAGGATACCCATGAGGCGGCGGCTGACCGGATAAGGGGCGGCGCGGCGGGCAGAAGGATTCCGCGCCAAAATGAAGATTGCCGTACAAGATCGAGCAGAGCCGTCTCCAGCTAACAACTATAGATCACAACAAGCGTCTTATCGTCGAGATGGCCTCGGAGCACAAGACCTCGAAGTCGTCTCGTGAGACGATGATTCCTTCCTCTTTCCTCATTTAATCGGTTACACGTAGACAATGGCGGACGTAGGACGGATATTAAGGGGGGGGGGGGGCTCTCCTCTCTTCTTCTTCCTCTAGCCCTCCCATTCTTGTTCATCCCCCTCTTCTTATTCCTTAATTCCTCTCCTTAATATCAATGGAGGACCAGCCAGTGGAGGAGGAGGGGTGGGGGGGGGGGGGGGGGGGGGCTGGAGCCCCCTCGCTGGACCCACCCATGCACGTAGACTAAACATGCTGATGTGGCATTATATAGAAGGCACATTAAACTAACATTGTGGGTGTTTTAACCATCCGCACAGGACAAAGCTCAATATCTGCATGTGCAGTACTGACCGCCCTGCTAAGCGGACCGACAGATGGATTATTTATGTTCAGACATTTTTTCACTGTACTTGGACAACAGGTCTGGATAGATACATTTTTTAGATAAAAGAAAATTTTATTTCGAGATGAAATAATATTCTCTGCAGAACAAAGGTATATTTAGCCTTTACATACAAACAACCAGGTGAGCCGATACAAATACCCTTAAAACACCTAAAAACAACGAAAACTCTATCATCTAGCTCAGCCCCTTAAAGGTCCTATGGTGTCAATCAAACAACATTGTTGCAGCTGCATCTTCATCCTCAAAAAAAAAAAAATTCCCCCTGTAGAAATGATGTCGCCACTTAAAACAATACTTCATCACTTATATCCAAAATCCGATAGGCAAGTCCCAGAAATCATCAAACAACTACACGCACATGGCTTTTGTAGCCTCTCTCGAACAAGCGAAGATTTAGCCACCATAGGCCAAATGTTGTCCCAGACTCCAAAAAGATTGCTTCACCATTTTGATGCAACGTTGACCACCAAAATGACGAAAGGTACTTGCTTCACCATTACATTATATTGATAAATTATCCAAATGCAGAACTCGACATCGGAGAAATAAAATGAACTTCGTCTTCTCCATCAGAAAGGATCCATGAACCATACAAGGAAGAACCTACTAGACTGTGTCTGATCTGCATCCCTGTTGATCTTCCATCGCACCGACAACCATCCAACGCGAACAACATCAGAGCCGCCACCCACGTTCCCTCACATGACTGCGTGGGCGTGAAATTGACACCAGTCGCCATGCGGCCTGCCAACAAAGCAGCTCGATGAGGCAGGCTGGGTCATCGAGCTCGCCTCCATTCAAATGTCGAGGATAGGTTGGAGACCCGACACCATACAAAACCAGTCCGCCGCCAAGCTCAATAGTTCACCGAACCTGATGACGACGAACAGCAAAAGACGAAGCAACCGGCGAGGATCACACGGTCACAAAACAGATCCGCATGTTGTGCAGGCAACACCAACCAGGGCACGCCTCAGCCTCCTCATGGATCCACAATGAGCATCGACAGCCGCCACCGTCGCGCCCTGAAACCTTCCACCATGGGTGTGAGATTGTGCCGCGCCGCCGCCGCCGTCCCCGCTGCCGTGCGGGTTGTGTCGCGCCGCCCGGCTCCAGCGACAGCGAGGTGGGTGGAGGTAGGAGAGAGAAGTGGTGGCGCAGTGGGAGTCGCCGCCCGTGTCACCCAGGCGGGCGGCGCGGGAGCAGAGACGCGGGGACAACAGGATACAAACATGCTTTTGATAATCCTTTCTCTTGATCGTTTTCTAATACTTGTAGAGAGCAAACACCACACAAACACATGTTACTTTCATTCTCCGTTGTCTAAATCGGCCCCTCCCTGGAGATGTTGCAATTAATCCGGCAGCCCGGGCTCGAGCTGAACGTTGGACGAGTGTTCGGCCTCTCATCAATGAACCACTTTGACTTCCAGGTCGTCGTAGTAGTAGTAGAAGAAGAAGATTTCAAAGGAGAACATATCAGGTGTTACCATCTCTTTATGTGTTACCGTGTTACCAACTAAAATTACT
Source organism: Eragrostis curvula (assembly GCA_007726485.1). NCBI lineage: Eukaryota > Viridiplantae > Streptophyta > Magnoliopsida > Poales > Poaceae > Eragrostis > Eragrostis curvula. The sequence goes on along the minus strand of CM017440.1, from coordinate 28,315,519 downwards.
CACTCTAAATCATTAAAAAATTACAACAAAAATATAGATGGATAGCTCATATTATCTTCTACCAACATGCAAAATTGAGGTATAATGAAAATTTATATAAGATACTACAAAAAAGAGAAATCAGGCTGTGAATAGTGCGTGTTGCAACCGTTCATCTTGTACCCACAACCCGTTACTATTGATAGGCTGATTTCTTTTTCTTTTTTTTCTTCCACAAGTTTTGGTTGCATCTCAAAATTTACATGATGGTAGATGGTTGCATTATCTATTCATTCATATTTTTGTTCGAATTTTAGATGTTCATTTGAAAAGGTACAATGATTAGTGACACGGTATCACGCGAACCCGAGGTAACACCTTATTTATTCTCCATTTTTTACGCATGGCTAGTGCTGGGACTTGGGCCGTGCTCGTGCCGGCACGGCACGGGCCCGTCGTGCTTCGTGCCGTTCCGTGCCGTGCCGTGACGGCCCGTCGTGCCACGTCGTGCCGTGCCGATCGGCCCGACATGATGAAAATGCGGCCCGGGCACGGCCCGACGACGGCCCGCCGTGCTCCTGAAAGAGGCTTCTACTGAAACCAGGCCGTGCCCGTGCTTGGCACGGCCCGACGACGGCCCGCCGTGCTCCGTGCCGTGCCAAGCACGGGCACGGCCTGGTTTCAGTAGAAGCCTCTTTCAGGAGTGCGCTTTCAGTGTAGACAAGGCGCATTTTTGTTGTTTATTTTGATTCTTTTATAGTGTAACATGGATAAAATAATTTCAAAAATTCCACTAAAATTACAATAGCTTAGTACAGATATATTAGATGCGTATATCAAATTTGAGTTCCAAAATCATTATACTTTGAGTGCGACAAAAAAACAAAGGAAAAGTGAGCTTTTGCAATTTTTATCTCTAAAAATATATTGAATTTTGAACTTCATTTTGGTGTGGAAGTGTTCCAAGTCAATACAAACCTTTACAATTTTTGGGCAATTTTTTCAACAATATTTGCATTAATGTTTGTTCAAAATTTACTAAACAATATAGAAGTTATGAGCTTTTGAGACAAATGAGGAGCAATTCAAACGTACATGAGTGTAAGTGTCACAACAAAATTATACAAAATTCCTATGTGTAGATATGTATAAGTTGTACATCCACACAAAAAATTACTTAAAAATTCAAATTATTTGGGGATTAACAAAAAAGTGAAGATAATAGTGAATAGTGACCATTAGTGTATTGATTGATCAGTACAAAATTGAACTAGGAAAGTTTGCATACAAAGATTCCACATGATAGAGATGATTTTTTGAAGATTATAGAAAAAAGAATCATCAAATTTGGACCATATATGCAAAATCTGTACAAGTTTATATTTTGAAATACAAATCAAAATAACAAAAATAACGTTGGTTAAAGAACTTGACAAGAACACACTGCCGGGCCAAATCCAGGCCGCCGGGCCGCTTTCGTGCCGTGCCGGCCCGAGCATGGCCCATGTAACAGTATCGTGCCGTGCCGGCCCGATGTGCCGAAAACCCGGCACGGCACGGCCCGTCAGCTCGGGCCGGGCCGGCACGGCACGAAATCCCATCGGGCCGGGCCGTGCCACATGCCGGGCCAAACATTCGGGCCACGGCCCACCCGGATTTGGCCCGGCCCAAGTCCCAGGACTACGCATGGCAGCCTTGCTCAGGGAAGAAAGAGGAACGGGAATGGGAAAATGGTTACTAGTCGGGCCCATGACAAAAAGAAAATGAAAAAAATATAAAAATGTACTTGCATTTGTTGCTTAAGATAGAAAGGGTAAATGTTTACGCTGACTTGCATGATATGACTAGTTTGGTCATTAACAATAAGTTGCACGCATAGAAAATGCGTACTTGTAGCAACGCTACGTGAATCTTGCAAGAGCATTTTGACAAAAAGAATATTTTTTATACACGTAAAGAATACGTACATGTACTGGAGCTACATGAAACTTACAAGAGTATTTTGTCCAAAAAATAACTATTTTTCCGTATGTGTGCTCTACACGGTACGCTGGTCTCAGAGTTCTTCCATTACTTTTTAAACAGTTTGAAATAGATCTGTTATCCTCTCGTGCTACTTGCTTCTCCCGACCTCATCCTCTCCTGACCATGCCAGAAGCAAAGGCAGTGATGGAGAAGGGGCGGCACTGACCGGCTATTAAATCTTCCTCTCACGACCCTATTTTCCTCCTCTCTTGGCGGTCTTCTACTCTTCCTGTTGTCTCGGATCTCGCTGCTGACTGCCTAAGGAGCGCCTACCCCCTAGGCGAGGCAGAAGGCCACCCCTAGCCCGTTTTGTGTAGGAAAATGTTTTCACTGTAGTTGGATTGCATGTCTGGGTATATACATGCTTTTGATAATCTTTTCTCCTGGATTGTCTCCTAAAAGTTGTAGAGAGCACACACCACACAAAACTTGTTACTTCATCAGGGTTTTTAATGTTATTTTAGGCTTGGCCACAGAAATTAATGAGAAATAAAAAAAGTAAAATGCACGCTCAAAATGAAGAACAATAAAGGAGGAGAGATAGGGAGAGCTACATTAGAAAACGAGAATGGCACTTAAAGTAGAAAAATTATGTGTTGGTAAAATGACATTTAAAGTGAAACAAAGAGAGTACTTTTATTTCACGTTGTCTAAATCCACCCCTTCCTGGGGAATGGAGATGTCGCAATCCGGCAGCCCGGCCTCGATCTGAACGTTGGCTTGTGTGCTCGGCCTCTCATCGATGAACAACTTTGACTTCGAGGTCGTAGAAGACTTCTAGCCAAAGTACTTGCATTGGTTGCTTAAGATAGAAAGGGTGAGTGTGGATCCTGACTTGCATGATATAACTATTTGGGGCATTGGCGTTTCTACCCCTGGTTTCAAAGCTAATTGCGATTTTACCCTTCGTTTTTCAACTTTGTGATTTTACTCCTGAAATTTCAAAACGAAACAAAGTTTGCCCCTATTAGGGGTAAAATCGCAATATTTTTATTGCGATTTTACGCCTGGTAGGGACAAAGTCACGCTTCAATTTGAAAAACCAGGGGTAAAATCGTAAAGTTAAAAAACGAGGGGTAAAATCGTAATTAGCTTTGAAACTAGGGGTAAAAACACCAAATTTCCTAACTATTTTGACCATTAATAATAGTTGTACGCATACAGAATACGTACGTGTACCAGCGCTAACTGATTCTTACAAGAACATTTTGTCAAAAACAAAACATTTTTTCTGTACACATAGAATAGGTACCTGTACTAGAGCTACATGGAACTTACAAGACTATTTTGTCAAAAAAAAACTATTCTCTTTAAGTGTGCTACACACAGTACGCTGGTCTCAGGATTCTTCCATGACTGTTTAAACAGTTTGAAATGGAGCTATCTACATATCATAATTTCAAACCAAAAGTTTAAACCATTCAAATTTGATATATAACTGAAGCAAGAACTGACTTGTGTGCTCGTTTGTGGCTCCAAAAGTACCTAATTTTTTTTTTTGTTGCGATTACACAGTATAACTCAGACACTCACAACGCACGCACACTCACCCCTATGAACGCACATACGCAAACCCTATCTTTACGAGCATCTTCGAAGACTGAGCCGGCAAATCCTCAAGATTGACTAAATCACCACTGGCGCCTCACTGTCGATAGCCACGTCACCTACCGCTGAAAGCACAAAGCTGTTAAATCATAAGAATTTCGCTCCCACAGGGAGTCGAACCTAGGACCAGAAAGGTGCTACTCAGATCCCTTAACCGCTAGGCCAAGACCCCTTTCACCTAAAAGTACCCGACTACTCTCAATAGTACCAAATTTGCCAAACATAAGTTTAATATACAACTGAAACAAGCCACGACTTGAAAGATAAATTGTAAAACAGTGTTAAATGAACCACAAATCCCTTTGTCAGTGATTGTGATGAGCCCCACATCTCATAGACACATCTCACGTGTCAGGGTTTAGGAGTTTTAGGCCTCCTTTAGAACGTAGGAATTTCACATGAGTTTTAGACACATCTTGGTAATTTGGCCGATTTAAGCTTGTTAGATAACACATCGATAATTTATTGCTAATAAAATTGGTTGCTCGTGAGTTGGCCAAGCTTTTTTTTTTTTGCAGTAACGACCTGTTTGGATCCATCCAGATCTTAAGAATCCAGATTTTAAAAGTTATAGGGGATCCAAACAGGGCAGATTATGCACCCGATTCTAGAATCTAGATTATGAGATTTTTAGAATCACATAATTTACTCCAACCCAGCTTTTAGGTGATTTTATTTATCAAAACACCCTTACCCTTGACTGTTTTTGGATAATTACAGTTTGTGCCACTATTTTACCCTAATATAGAAAGGACAGCCTGGTCATTAACTACCTCAAAAACTGGTTTCTAGATTTTAAGAATCCAGAATCCAAACACCTTCACCCAGATTTTTTTTAGAAGCCACATAATAGAAACTATACCTTAAAATCTAGATTCTTAAAAGCTGATGGGGATCCAAACACCACCTAAGGCGAGAATGACAAACTATTCTTACATATTTTGGTATCAACGAAAATTATCCTTTTTTGCAAAGAAAGAATTAACTGAAGATCCCAATTTTCTAAAGGGAAAGAAACCAAGCACCAGATAAACTTTTTCCCTCAATCAAAAGGAAAAGAACTCGATAGACTTCGCCACCCATGGCACAATACATATGGAACGTTATCCACAAAGAAAGATGGTATCAATCCCCTCTTTAAATAGTCGCCTAACCATGCGTTCGATCTCCACCAGCAGGCCTCACTATTCTCCCACTTGACTTACTCAGGTTCACAAATGGCAATCAAGAGCCTGCATGTTTTGGTCCCGGTGACGCTCTGCTTCCTTCTCGTGGTCGCAGCACAGGGAAAAGAGCTCAATGTTACCGTCGTTGTCCAAGGCCAAGCGAAATGCAAGAACAACACCTCCGCAGTCATGAGCCGTAAGAGATCTTCTTGGCTCAAGCAATCTAGACTTTTACTCCAAATATGCATTTTTCTTACATGCATTTGTGCCAATATTGCAGATGCTACCCTGCACCTGATGATCAATGGAACCACAGTCCCAGGAGCCGGCACCACGACGAGCAATGGCGAGATCTTGATGGCGGTGAACCTAACGACCAGATGCTACCCTGCACCTAATGATCAATGGAACCACAGTCCCAGGAGCCGGCACCACGACGAGCAATGGCGAGATCTTGATGGCGGTGAACCTAACGACCACAACGCAGCAGCTTTTGTCCATGATTAGTGACAGCAGTCAGCTGGTGGTCGTCACGGCTCCTGCGCACGCCTGCGGTGCCCCAACCGGGACCGTGGAGGGAGCCCACGTGGCCATGGCAACTATGCTTAGAGCAGGTCCAACGCCTTGTCTTACAGCCGATTGGTGTCAGAAATTTCTGATGTGGAGGAAAGAAAAAGGAAGAGAGAAGGTGTGCTTGTCGCAGCAGCACGCGACCGGCTTCACGGCACTTGTGTCAGGGTGGTGGAGGACAAAGCTGTGATAAAGTAGACCCAGAACAAGGCGTTTGCTTTGCGCAGCGTTGGATGACAGAGTCGCGTGGGTGAGCGCGAACTGGCGTTGCGACCGTCCGCAATGGCCTTGTTCTTAGAGCAAGCCCAACGTGGATAGTCGCGTCGCGGGCCCATATCATCTAACGCATATGCATGTGACCTATCCATCCAACTATTAGCTGATTTAAAGCTTACTCTGGGTCCCACTTCCACTACAACAAATCTGTTGATCCATGACGAATTGGGGGTGACATTTGAGGCGAGCGTCACAAACACAAGCATTCTGTGACGATATTGAAGTGAACGTCACAAACACTTTTATTCTATGACGATCTACATGTAAGCGTCACGAACTCTACCATTCTATGACGATCTATAAGTATTTGTCATTGATCAACGCCAGACCATCAAGGCTCCCAAAATCGAACAATGTCTGGAATTGTCACATACTTTGAATTCCAACTTGCCGTCATAAAATGAAACTTAGAATTGTCACTCAGGTTTGCCATCACAAAATGAAAACCGGAATGGTCACATTCACACGTTGGTATGGCACAGATGTTAGTTTAGCTGCGGGATCTAAAGAAATTCGGAAGCAGGCGATGATGATCGAACCATTGAAGTATCTGTGTATCTATAATGCCTTACCGCTGCATTATTTGATTTTTTTTAGGACTGCTGTGTTATTTGATTGAACGCGGTGATAATAGGACTTTTTTTTTTTGAGAAGTAGGACTTGTTTATGTTAGTACAGTATATACCGGTGTCGTGTGGTTGGGCCGGTCGTTTTAGGCCCAAAGCAATGTTCTGATATAAAATCTGAGTAAACCCTAAACTATCGTCATCTCTCTCTCATTCACCTCACCCACCGCCGCCTTTCTCTCTTCTCTCCTCATCCGCTTCTCTTCCCATCTTCCTGGTGCGCATCAATCCGGCCGTCAAGCTCGCGAGCTACATTGCCCCGGCTCGCCGCTGCCCAGTTGCGTGGGATCTACAGCGAGCGGTTGCGGGGGGGCGTCCACGCGCGGTGACGAGGGGCTCCCAGGCGCGACGGCGGCGGCGTCCAGGCGCGACGGCGGGGGTCGTCCAGGCGCGGCGATGAAGGACTCCAACGCGCGACGGCAGGGGCGGCGAGGCTCAGCAGCAGGGGGTGTCCAGGTGCGGGGGCCGGCGCTTCCAGGCTCAGCGGGGGGCGTCCAAGTGCGGCGGCCAAGCAGCTCCGACGTGCGGCGGCGGCTGCTCGGAGATGCGGCGGCGGGCGGCTCCAAGGCTAGATCTACGGCTTGTGCATTTGTTGCTTCTCTGTGACGACCAAGGAACGTCATAGAATTTAGCAATCCGTGACGAAAATTTAAGGAACGTCATTCGAGTTAATCTATGACGCGAGATACATGACGAATCACCTAATCGTCACAGATTCCATTTTATGACGGTTTTTTTTTTATCTATGACAAATTACAAACGTCATTGATCAACAGAATTCTTGTAGTGTTCATTCCAGTCTCCGCCTCTTCCCACCCTCACCCGGGTCACGCCAGGGTCCCACTATTGCGAATCTCGCGTCCAGTCGGTCGCTGGCTGTGGCGACATGTGCCTTCTCTCTCCTCCTTTCTCTTCCCCCCACCTCAGCAAAATCTGACACCGACCGACTCCAAAACAAAACATTGGCCTTGCTCTTAGGCACCGTGGTCGATATTTCGATCGTCGACGGCAAGCTCCGTGCGACGAACGAGGGTGATGCGGCCCGCCTCGAAAAGCTACTCAACTAGTAGTACTACGCCGGCGTGCTGCGCCGTGGCGTACTTGAAAGCATTTCAATTTGATGTCCAACAGTCCATCTCTCACTAGTACACTTGAGGCCTTCAATGGCGGTCGAAAAGGGGCTAAAGTGGCAGACGAGCCGTCCGCCATCATGCTTCCGCCACTGCTAATGAGAAAGTAGCAGTGGCGCACGGGTCCGTCCGCCACTGCAAGGGAGCAGGGAATTAAAAAAAAGGGTGGGTCCCATGACCAACGCACCCGTCCGCGTCGAGCTGGGCCGGGCCAGGCCCGCAGCCGCTCCACCACCCGAATCCACGCGGCCGCCGGATCTGCGCCCTCGTCGCCGACGATGCGCGTCGCGTCGTCAGGAGGGGAGCCGCCCAGGAGGAAGGCCCGCCGCGCCGCAACCCGGAGACGCCTCGTCGTCGTCGTCGTGCCACGGATCTGCGTCGAGCTGCCTCGTTATCGTCGCCGTGCCGCGCCGCGTCGAGCTGCCTCGTTATCGTCGCCGTGCCCCGCCGCGTCGAGCTGCCTCGTTATCGTCGCCGTGCCGCGCCGCGCCACGCTGCAACCCGAGCCGAGCCTACCGTCGGCAGATCCGCGCTGTTCAAGGCACCACAGAGGTTCCCCTCGACGGAGCCGCGCGCAACAGCGTCGCACGCGCGTGCCGGCGAGAGGGGCCACCACCATGGTTGCCGTCGAACCACTCGGGGAAGGGGAAGGTGAGGGACTGAGGGTCGCCACGCCTCGCAGCCCCGGATCAGCGCCGCCCCCGAAGCTGCCGCGTCCGGATCCTCCGCTGCCCCTTGAGCCGCCGCTCCCGGTGCGACCGCCCCTGAAGCTGTTGTTTTTGGATCCACGCGCCGAGCTCAGCGCTGCCCCGCCGCCCCTTGACCCACCGCCTCCGGAGCCGCCTCGTCCGGAGCTGTCGCGTCCGGATCCGCTCGGGGAAGGGGAGTTGAGACGACGGCGCGTGGAGGGGAAGGAGGTGGCGGCGCGTGGAGGGGAAGCGACGTTGCTTTGAGTGGAGGTGAAGGGAGGCGGCACGTCGAGCGGAGGGGAGGGGAGATGGCGGCGGTAGGTGGATCCGTGGAGGATAAGGGAGGCGGCGGTGCGTGGCTGAGAGAGGAGATGGAGAAGTGAAAGGAAAAACCTAAGTGCTTGGTTATATAGCAACTCGATAGATTGGGCTGAAGCGGGCTTAAATGGGCCTGTCTGTCATTGCTTATCTGATGACATAAGCGTGCCTGCCTCTTCTGTTTCGATTCAAGTGACGGCCGATGCCGATGTCACTCCTACCGCCACTGCAGTGGCACCGGGATGATGACGTCATCGCGTCCGCCACCTGATGCTACAGTACTAAACCGAGGCCTGCAGTGACGCTAGGCCATGCGCCCGCCACTAAAATTTTAAGGCCTGCGTCACTGCAGGCCCTTATTGTACTAGTGTCTGCGTTTTTAAATGCCTAAAGATTCTTCTGCGTCCCGTTCAAAAAAACAAAGATTCTTCTGCGTTATCCTGTGTTGAAGAGATGGTTTGAAAATGTCACGGCCAATCTAGCTGAAGAACAAATAAATCCATGTAATGTTGAAAATGTCACGGCCAATCTAGCTGAAGAACAAATAAATCCATGTAATGTCACGGTCAGATGAATTATACATGGATGACACATGCATGCTTGGTGTATATATGTCATCGACTCATCGTGACCATGTGTTTGTCTCTAAATTGAACATACCAGCAAAATAACAGTCCAGCTCATACAACAATGGGCTCTTGCTTGTCTCTAAATTTATTGGGACAATTTTTTCAGTGCCATTGAAAATGACCTTAATGTGAAATAGTCCATCATAAAAGGCTTAATCCCGTGTATGCTACCGAGTGTGCAATTACCGGTATGTGCCACTGTAGACTCTTCCTTTGCCTTTCAATTGAGATTTTATCTTTTTTTTTAACTTTGCGATTTTACTTTTGGTTTTTCAAAATGAAGCCAGAAGTTACCAAAGGGGTAAAATCGCAACCGCAGTGGTAAACTCTTGCTTCAATTTGAAAACCCAAGGTTAAAATCGTAAAGTTAAAAAACGAGAGGTAAAATTAGAATTCAGAGGCAAACCAGAGGTAGAAACGCAATATTCCTTATTCTATACGCATGAATAAAACGCTTGTCTAGATACATGAAAAAAATGCTATGAATCTTAACATCTAAAAACATAGCCTTGACGACAGGTAGATATTCATTATATTAGCCTTTTATTTGTTCATCTCAACTTTCTTAGAAAACCAAATAGTACTACATTTTCTTCATCCCAATGCAAAATTAAATAATTGGCCGGGCCCACATGAGGAGTGCAGTGTTGTGCTAGCTCGCGGGGCAGGAAGCATAGACACTGGAGTGGAACTGAAAGGATCGTGCGACGGACGAAACAAACATACTCCAGTGGCGTTATGCTCCCAGACAGACAGAGACCCTCGCACTAGACATGCTGCTTGGCCAACGACCCGAGTCACCCGACCCGTACGTCGTCCATTTGTTTATCGCGCACGGATACGGGCAGCCACACACAGCACAGGTCGCCTGCGCAGAGGATCCCCGCGGGCGGCGTGGCGCGCAACCAGCTCACGCAGGCCTCACGGGCCTTGGATGTGAGCAGCGCGTCGGCGCAGCCAACCAGCCTCCACTCCCGCTAATCGCCCGTCACTTGTTTGTTTGTTTATCATCCGGACAGAACAAGCACAGTAGTATCTGCATGTTGAATGTACGCGGCTCAGTTTCAATGTGCGTAAGTACGCACTTAGAGCTTTCCCAACGGGTCTTTTAGAGCTACCTCTTAAACTTTTTAATGGGGAAAAGGGAAGAGAGAGAGGGTAGGTGACGCTGGATCGGGATCGTCCGAACTGAGGCTCTCAATTCAGAGAGCTACAGTATTCCGGAATTGAGTGAAATCTCAGCCGTCGGATGGCAAATGGACAGTCAAGGTCGATGCTACAATAACTAGTGAACAGTACCAAAACGGGCTACAATAACTCCCAGTACTGTTTCTGCAGTGCGCTACAGTGTTTTAATTCAGGCTCCGGTCTACCTCCTCACAGATTACTGTAGCAATAACCCGGATCCGCGTCGCTTGAGGTAGCGCTAGCGCTTGTGCTTCTTTAGATCACTGACACCTCTCTGTGCATCTGAAATCTCGTACATCAAGAGGCAGCTGCTGCCTTCACCGTTGAGCACGTTCTTATGATAAGGGTTCAGGAAGGTTCAGGTTCAGGCTTGGCCATGCACCTAAGTTTCAGTCAGAACTGAAATGTTTTGTCAGGTACTAGTACTATTAGAGCAAGCTCAATAATCAGACAAGTAACTTGTCTTACCGATAGGTGTACAGACAAGCTCTACAACAAGTTGTCTTCACAACAAAATTTTAAATTTTTATTGAGTCCACAGTCTATCCTTTCTCCCTCACATGTGCACACAACAGGACCCACCAGCAGTCTCGAGATGCCTTGCGACGGTCGCTTCGCTGGCTGAAGCGACGATCCATCTTCTCTCTCCCTCCTTTTCTACTTTTTGTCACAAAAATGCAGACATTGTCCGGCTATAAGCCTTTTATTGAACCTGCTCTAAGAACAAGCGTTCACCTGGCGCATAGCCAAGACAACTCGGCCAAACGTGACTTGGAGGAAAGAGAAACCGGGCCTGACACCACGCTCGGCGCGAGCTCCAAGGCGTCGTGGGCCCTTTGTTGCCTCTCTCTCCCCTGAGCCGTGGCCTGCTCCTGATGTCTGCCGCGCGAGATATCAGCAGTTGTGGGGATAAGGTGGGACCTGGCAGGAGGCGCTGCGTTGAGCGGCACGGCGCGTGTGTTGCCTGCATGCTGCGCTGGATCGGCTACGCGCCCCTTCGCAATGGGCTTGCTCTAATGGTACCCCCATCAGGTGCGAGAAGAACAACGTGGTCCCACCATGGATGGCATCTCTGACGAGCGTACCGACAATCAAGTCGAAGCAAAGCGTACCGACAGACGGGTCATTACGTTCAGACCATGTATTTCTGAGCTGAGCAACGAACGAACGAGTAGCTGTGGGGCAGGGCAGGCAGTTTGGTTGGCGCCATGGGCAGTGAGCAACGAACGAACGAGTAGCGTTGTTTTTTCTTTTCAGGCTGGCTAGTGAGCACTGAGCAACGAACGAACGAGTAGCTGTGGAGCTGAGCAACGAACGAACGACGATGCGAATAGCAGCTAGCTGTACCTGTATCTATTGACGGCACGAAGGCGACAGCGAGAGACATCATCATTCCATTCTCATCAACAGCAAGATCAGCCCGCACATGGCATGCATATTAGAACGTCTTTAATGGTTATTTGTTAACTAATTTTTATAATTGTTTATTGAGAAGAAAAAAAAAAGAGAGAAGGCTGCTAGCTCTTCTTCAAAAGGCACTCTCTAACATTTATTGAGAGACTGACATGCGGGTCCGTTATTACTTTAGAATTGATATGAACTCTTATGTTGACTCTTAGATAACTCTTAGATGACGTAGAGAGTCAGTGCCGCTTCTACCTTTAAAGACGCTCTTATGCTCCTCTTGCAGCAACGAAGCCACTACCTGACACCATTCACAATTCGACCACTCTCTCCCGCTGCCACTGCCCAATGCCCATGTGACTAGCTCTACTACATGCCGGTGCGTTTTACAAGAACAATCGTGTAGATAACGAAATGTGTAATAAAATACTCATTTGGTGGAAACTAATAATGTTGGTAGATAACAAAATGTGTAAAAAAAAACAACGCTCATTTGGTGGAACAACATTATTAGTGAATTTCTAATACAGATTACAAAGAAAGTATAAATAAAACTGAAAAAGGGAAACTAATAATGTTGGTTTGCCGGGCGTGGCCTATCGTTGGTGGGCCGCTTTAATAGGCTGGACTGGGCTTTTCCATGCAGTGGCTTTATGGGGCCAGGAACCACATGAGCGTTGCTTTTTTTTCAAGGCTGGCTAGTGAGCACTGAGCACTTTTCTTGTTTTACCATTGATGTATTATTGATTTGTTGATTTGGGAACTCGATAAGGAGGAGCTCGGAGTGTTATTTTGTTTTCAGCTTGCGTTGGTCCACTTGGAGTGGCCTCATCTCGACGCAGGCAACAGTTTCCTTCCCCACGGTTGCATCGATGGCTTGATAACATTACAACTTGTTTTATCATTGAATGTATTTTAATTATGACATATTTATTTTTATATTTAAATAATTTTTTTGAATAAGACGAGCGGTCAAAAGTGATGTCTAAAAGTCAACAGCGACATCTATTTTGGGACAAAGAGAGTATGCGTTTTTAAGAAATGAAAATACATTCTTTTTCACCTCAATACAAAATTGCATCGTAAAGTTAGTACTGGATGGGCCCCAAAAGAGCCGGCGCGTAGCGCGTTGGCCCTGCTTCCACATCGATCGCCGCAGCGCGACACGTAAGAGCAAGGCCAACCCGGTAGTAGAACCGTATGGACACGTCTTTCTTCAGACGAGGGTTGCGCCAAGCGTCCTCCACGCACGCGACTGAGTCAAGAGTATTTTTTATGTCACCTAGGTTCACCTTCTCCTTTGTGCGTGAGTGAGCAGAGAAGCAGGGGGCCCGACACACAGTAAAAAACTGCAGAAATCGACCGTCGCGGGCAGCGGCGACCGTTCGCTGTCTGAACGCGTTTCTCTCTCCGCCACCTCAGTTTCTGGCTTACGTGGTGGTGGATCAGACAAAGGGTTAGGCTTGCTCTAATGCAGTAGAGATTGTGCACACGCGTGGCGCAGGGACAGTGAAGATGAGTAGTACAGTACCGGAACTGAAAGGCACGTGTGATGAAACAAAGAAGCCCTCTGCCCTGCCCAGCAAGACCCCGGCAGGCAAGAGTCGGTCAGCGAGTGCAGCGCAGAGCTCGGCGCCCAAATAACCAGCCGTCCGTCGATCCGCACAAAGGCATGCACATCTCGCGCCCGCGCAGAGGATCCCCGCGCACGAGCAGCCAGCTCACGCGGGCCATGCGTGTGAGCGGCGCGCGCGCGCGACCGAGACGAATTCGTCGGCGCAGCCAACCACCACAAGCTACAGCAGCTAATCGCCCGGTCACTTGTTTTTGTTTATCATCCGCACAGGACAAGCACAGTAGTACTAGTATCTGCACGTTGAGTACTAGTACACGCGATCCCGCTCAGGCGCTCACTTTGAGTGTACCTCAGTTTCAGTGTGCGCACACGATGATCCGGCCGGGTGAAGGAAGGTTCAGGTCCAGGCTCGGCCATGGACGCATCGCCGCAGAAAATACTGTAGAGAAATATACGTACTAGGGTACCTCGCCGCCCTTTCAGTCTCTCAGTCACCGGCATGGCATGTGTAGTTGTCACATTACCAATCTGAACTGCAATGTTTCGATCATTGCAGGGGTACGGTGACGGCATTCATTAACAACGCGCAAGGTGGTAGTAGTAGGTTCGTTTATTTTTCACACGAGGACCATTGACACGAGCGAGGACAGGTCAACAGGTTCTTGAATCAATGAGACGGGAAAAAAAAAATCCACGGCGCACCGAAACTGAACGTGCGGACGTCAGGCGTGAACGGCGAGCATGTTGGCACGTGCGTGCATCACACACAGAGAACGAACGCGGCTGATGATGCTGAACGGACGCCCCCCCTACCTGGCCCCAGCCCCCAGGCACCGGAACCAACAGATGCGCCATTACGTTCATCCGACCATGTGTTTCTGAGCAGAGCAACGAGTAGTATCGATGAGCGATAAGAACGCGACAGTCTCAGTAGCGATGACGTCGACAGCGAGAGACATCATCATCACAACAGAAGGTTCGCCGCTACCTCGATCAGGCTCAGATTCATTCCATTCTCATCAACAGCAAGATCAACCCGCACATGGCATTATGCTCCTCTTCGAGCAACGAAGCCACTACCTGACACCGTTCACAATTCCACCACTCCCTCCCGCTGGCCACTGCTCGATGCACACCGATGCCGTGTGACTAGCTCTACTACTACATGCCGGTGCGACAAACATTTCGAATCGGATTCGCATTTGGTACCACCAGCATATATTAATTATATCGGACCTAACATTGACCATATCATCTGTCGTGCATGGATGCTTAACTCCTACTAGTAGAGTATTAATTTGCAGGTAACTCTAATAGTACTCTACTAATAATCTTGGTGTCTTGGAGATGAATCTCCTGAACCCGCCGGCCGGCTGGACATGCTCCCTGGCCAGACATGCCCCCGTATTGCGACATTCAATCCGTCTCATGAATGCGTCAAGGGTGGTAGATTAGATCCCTGCTTCCTCATTACCTGCCTCTCCAATCCCGGTTCCCATGTGACCACACCACGGCTGCCAGTATGAACAGCAAATGATCGCCAAGACAGAATTGAGCCGTCTTTTGTACTGGCAATGTGCCGCTCAATGATTCTTAAACCCAAGCTGGCACTTGACGGAAGGAAAGGTGACGCGTAGGTGAAAGCGAAAACAAAAATCGTGGACGCGGATTCAGTAATCAGCGCCGGTTTCGATCAACTTTCAGCTTGTGATTCATATCATGGGAACCACCTGTAAACTGCGATAAAATTAACATCTATTGTTGGACATATTTTTGGGTAAATTGAACGGTCATGTGAAACGGTTTATGGCATTGTTTCACCCACGAAATCGAAGTTACAGTTCAGGGCAGGGGGGAGATTACCAGCTCACTCAAGTCATCAGGGAAGAGAAAGAAACACGAGAGGACGAGTATTCAAGAGCCTTGCTTCTATTTCTGTCAAACAGTGTATAAATCTGATCCATGCTTCTTAAAATCAAGCAGGCAATTAACCAGACAACCAACTGAAGGAATGACGACACAGGTGGAAGTGATAACAAAAAAACATGGGTGGAGATTCAGTAATCAAATCGGTTTCGGTCAGTGATTTAGCTAAGCTAACCGTAAACTGACACAAATCATCTAGAACTTCAGTACGTTTAACGGTTTACATCATATTGTTTCGTTGATGAACTCGAAGTTACAGTTCAGGGCAGGTTGGATATTCAAGAGAGAAGGGGACGAGTATTCAAGAGCCTTGCATCCATTTCTGTCAACTTGTACCATTTGTACAAATCTGCTCCCATTCCTTTAAGATGTAGCCGTGCCATTTCTCAACACGCTGGACTGAATTATGGACAGTGGCCCGGTCAGACCTGCACCCTCACTAGGGATGAAATGCTCTGTTAAGTATGGCAGTGACAATCCAGTGCTGACCTCCATCAAGATGAGCTGATACAGGTTGTTGGTCAATAATTCTAATTCCGCAATTATCGGTGCGTCCATTTCATGCTACAATGCCAAGAAAGTGACAGCAGGTGCACAATCACTCTGATTAGTTCTCAACACCTGGTTTGTTGTCCATGCAAAATGGAGGGAACAGCTAAATTGATATGGGGGGCAGGAATGCACATCAGCCGTACCATTTCTCAACACACTGATGAACTGAACTGTGGATAATCACCCGGTCAGAACTGCGCCCTCTTGAGTGGATGAAATAATGCTCAGTTAAGCAAGGCAATGACAATGCAATGCTGACCTCCATCAATATGACGTGTTATGGGTTGTTGTTCAATAATTCCAATTCCGCAATTATCGGTATGTCCATTTCATGCTACAATGCCAAGACATGACATCAGATTAAATACTATTTGGATTGTAAAGTTCCAATTACCTGGTTTGATGTCCTTGCAAAATGGAGTGATATGGAACAGGAATGCACATGAGCAAGCAAGTGGAGCTTGATTTCTTCAGATCAAAGGTTTACATACAAGGTTTTGTGTGTTCTTATTGGTTTCAGCAAGCTAAAACACTCGTCATCTATCAAGCAATAACACCCTACGCTATGGAACAGAGACGCACGCCGACATGTACAAGATTTGGATCATCACAAAACATCATACACAGATGAAGAAGAGTAGGAGGCGAATTTGAGGCAGGGGAAGTGGTCATGGCAGCACATACATACAGTTTGATGATGATCATCACACAGGAACTCTGAATTTCTTCCGGTGTCACGTCCTTGGAAGACGCCGAGCATTTTGCCTTTGCCGAGGCAGTCGGCGAGCTTCTTGGCGCCGTCGACCTCGGCGTCCACCAGGCCCTGCACGAACCCGCACGCGCCGGCGGCCACCATCTGCTTCCGGCACCGCCGCGACTGCGCCACGGCGAGCAGCACCGCCACGGGGAACCGCCTGTCGACGCCGTGCGCCGGGTCGAGCAGCTGCACCGCGTTCACGACGCCGCGCTCGTCCTTCCTGAACAGCTTGCGGTAGTGCCCGCCGCCGCCGCCGCCGGAGGCGAGCAGCGCCGCCAGCGCGCGCGCCGCGGCGTCGCGCTCGGCGGCGGGCTTGGCCTCCAGCATCCACACCAGCCGCGGGACGACCGAGTCGCCGAGCTCCTTGCGATTCTTGCTGTTGACGTGGCAGAGCTCGGCGAGCGCCGTGGCGGCCTCGGCGCGCGTGGCGGATCTGTCGCTGCCGACGAGCGCGGCGGCGACGAGGGCGACGAAGCCGGCGGATGCGGCGATCTCGGCGACGTAGCGGAAGGTGGCCATGTTGCGGAGGAGGCCGAGCGCGGGGGCGAGCGCCGGCTCGTCGCCGCGTGCGCCGTCGAGGAAGTCGCGGACGCAGGCGAGCGCGCCGTCCTGGAAGGCGTCGACTTTGAGGCGCTGCGCCTCGTCGCCGACGTCGCCGTCGCCGGCGGCGGTGAGGTTCTGGAGGCAGCCCAGCGCGAGCTCCCTTGCGCGCGGCGTGCCGAGGGCGACGAGCTGGAGGAGGAGCGGGACGGCGTTGCCCTCGTCGCGGAAGTAAGGGAGGACGTCCGGGAACGCGGCGAGGTTGCGGAGCACGCCGGCGGCGGCGGCCTGCGCGGCCGGCGTGCCGGCCGCGCAGGCGCCCAGGAGAGCCGCCACCCCGCCGCGCGCGGCCACGGCGGCGGCGGCGTCGCGGGAGGCCGCGGTGAGCGGGAGGAGCGCCGCGCAGGCGTGCTCCGCGGCGGCGCCCGCGCCGGACTCCAGCGCGCGGCAGAGGTGCGGAAGGATGGTGGAGGACTCCTGCGCGAGGAACGGGCGCGCGGGGTCGGAGGACGCGAAGGCGGCGAGCAGGGAGACGGCGCGCTCGCGGGAGGCCGGGAGGAGGTCGCCGGAGTCGAGCAGGACGCCCGACCGCGGACACCGCGGCCGCGGCGGAGGACGCCGGGAGGGTCTCCACGGCGGCGGCCAGATCCTCGAGCGCGGCGGCGCGGGAGGCGGCGGAGCCCATCCGGAGCCGGGAGACCACGCCGTCGATGCCGCCGCCGTCCCCTCCTCCCACCGCACCACCCTCCACCTCCGTTGACCGCCGGCGCAGCGAGGACGCGCGCGTCGGCGGCAAGCTGGGCGAGCGAGGCGGCGGAGGAGGAGAGGAGCGAGACGGTGTGGAGGTGCCCAACCGCCCGGCGTCTGCGGCCACCGACAGCAGCGCGGAGAGCGCGGCGGCGAGGGGCGCCAAAAGCGGCGCGGCAGGCGGGAAGGCCGGGCTGGAGAGCGCGGTGGACAGCGTGGCGAGCGACGGCGACACGGACGGCCAGTGGCGGCGGAAGGCCGGCGCCGACGCCGCCGCGGCGGGCACCTGCTCCATCAGCCGCAGGCAGTCCGCGACGCTGCAAGGGTCGCCGGCGCACTCGCCGGACTCCGGCGGCGACATGACGCGGCGGGAAGCAGGGGGAGGAGGGAATTCGGGGGCGGCGTTTGGCGCGTGTGAGTGCGAAACTGCGCGGAACCAGCGCGCCAACCACTCGCTCCCCGATACTGCTACTAGTACGCGGGTTAGTATGGGCTTTCAGTAATCTAATCTCGTGTGGTAGACGAGTGAGATGACTTTGCCACTCTGTCAGTGATCCATGTCTGGGCCTGCTTTGTCTGGAAACACGGTCAGGGTTCCCCGGGTGGACAGGGAGGGATCATCTGCAAAACCCGCTTCTTTCGCGGCCGGTCGTAATAAAGGTTGTATTTTCGTTAATGTAGACAAGTATGGATACAGTGTGCACCACGTTTTACCAGAAAAGGGTGCACATTAGACTATTCCCGATCTTTGATAGTATCATGTCAGTGTTTTAGTAGCCCTGCCATATGATAGATACGACGGGATGATCTAATTAACTCATACAATATATAGTATCAAATGAATTTGATTTTTAGGTCCTCAAAGCAATTGTTCCTTGTACTAACTTCGCTTTGATTCGCTAGGCATCTTTGACCAAGCACCAATACCAATATATAGTATCAGATGATCAACTAACTTTGACAGTACAATGTTACTAGTAGCTTCCTCACTCCTCTCGAAAAGATTCATCAGGGCTAATTTTGAAAATATAATTCTTAGGGAGCGTGTAGTGTCAAGTAGGAGTATATTTGTGAAAAGGAAAAGTGGTAAAAATTGTCAAGTTCGTATATACAGGTTCGTATTTGTGAGTAGGCATGGTGGGTCATTTTTATATTGTAGTTTTCCATGAGTTCAATATCGTCTTCAGTTTGTATAATCAAATCATATTAATTTCTTCTCTTTCTTCATTGTTCATGTCATAAAACAATTCTACATGGCAACAGATTTCTTCGTGTTACTCAAACTGCTAGGGGTAGTTAGTATTTTCTCCTATCTTAAAATAACTTTCATTTCTGAAGTTGCTACTACTTCTTTATGAAACCAGTCAAACATAAATTAGTATTTCTTACTTCAATCAACTTTAAAAATAAATTTATTTTCAGACAGACACAGTACTTGTCAGGTCATATTGTTCGTAGTGTGCCTCTCTAACATACTCAAAGCATTATCACCAACGTTTTGCTTGTGATTCGACAGATTAATTAGGCCTTTGTCGCATTGCAAGTAACAACAACATTGTGCAATATTCTGACAATAACTGCATTCTGACACTCAAATTTGGGTATATACGTGTTGACAGGAAAGACAATACTACTACTAGAAGCTGGAGAAGCACATGGAGCATGCAATCTGTAAAGGCATTTTTCCTTTCCATGGGAATGATCTGGTACTACTCTTACTACAGTTTCTTTGCAAGTACGACGGAGATATGCTGATAATTAATTGCACCGCAAATTCGCTCATCCTCATCCTTCAGAAGAATAATTAGACAAAAATGTAGCTCTCAAGCTTTACTTCATCTTAACTACTCCTCACGTCATTAGCAATTTGGATGCCAACAATTTTTCCTACTAGATATATTCAATCCTGGATAGAAAGATTAAGGCCCCTTTTGAAACGCAGGATTTTCACAGGAATTGTACAGGAATTTCACAGGAATCAGTTGACTGTTCACAGGAAAAACACAGGAATAGGAAAAATTCCCGCGTTCCAAAGAGGGCCTAAGCTGGTTAGTTGATAGCCTAAATTGTTTTTGTAATTTTTTTTTTTGCAATGAAATGTATTCTTTTTTTTGACACTTCTAATGTGCATTTTCTTTTTGCCAAGCAATGATAAAAAAAAATGGTGAACAATTTCGTATCATGTCCGGGTGCATTATGTTGCATGATGAAATGGTCAAAATAGGGGATGACTACAATAAGAAGGGCTATATATGCATAGTTATAATCAACATATAAACTGAAACAATTATTTGATTCAGGTATATCTTTTTGATAAGCTTACGTCTTACCCAAAATTGTGACATAAGTTTACTTTTTTTCATTTACATTCTTTCGAGATTAAATGTCACCTAAAAAGATTGCACAACTTTAGTGTGAAGTCACCCAAAATAGTAGCATGATTCTATATACCACAACCAAGGGAATTGTGCGTTTCCAGCATATATGTTTCTTATACGTTGGGAGAAACCATATGTAGGATACCTCTGGCAGCTGGTGTAGTTGCATGAATAGACTATTTTACTAACAATAACAACATGAAGAAACTGGAACAAATGTTTATATGCACTAAACAATTGATCTGTTCTTGGAAGCAACCAAAGATATGTCACCGTTGCCATTCTGTTTTGCTTGTGATGCTATTGCCAGGTCAGAAGCTCAGCCTCAGCATACATTGTTAAGCTTTTCCATTTGTAACATTTTTTGGTGTCTAATAACGAGCCCACTGCTAAAAAAGGGGGAACATGCATAGAACCATAGGCAGCCATAACAATGAACATGGAAAGATCGGGCTATATGTAACAGGAAAGACAAAATAAGGGTGGAAGAAGCTGGAAAGTTGGTGCGCGCACATGAAACCCAATCCTATCGTCAAAAAAGATCATGCATACGAGATGATCTAGTATATAAACTATAAAGTGGTAGTATGGTTCATGGCATGGAGTGGCAGTCGATCAGGAAAAAAATTGTGAAATAATAATGTAAAAGAGGTTATGAATGTTGACTCCATGGATCACAAGTTTCACCTCTTTTAGCTGTAGTAGGTTTGTGCAAAAGTCGCCGAGTCCGAAATGAACATCTAGATCTTTGCCTCTCTTTTTTCCCCTAAACAATGGGAAAATTGTTGATAATTGGTAAGGTATGGCACACTCACCAATTACTTACTTACTCTTCAGTTTTCAATTGAAAAATGCATTATAAAAATATTCTACCAGTGATTGCACGAGGTTCTATTTTGGTCACTTGTGCCGACACTGCTGACGTAGCTTTCAGTTAAAAAGTCAAATCAGTTCGACGAAGCCATCGTCACGATGCTTAAGAACTTGATTATTTTACTTCAGCCTCGAATGCATTGGATGGATGAGTTGACCAGTTATTAATTTGATCGTCAAGGTTTTTCTCTTGACTATTTCAAAACTGAGAAGCATCTGTCCTGACGTAAAAGGTTGGGAAAATTTTTTAGGTGCCATTGCAAATTTGCACAATCCCGAATATGCCACTATCAGTGACACAGGTGGGCCTCACCTGTCACTGAGAGACCAGTGGCATATACGGGATTACAATTTTTTTGCAATGGCACCTAAGGAATTGCCCCCCTAAAAGGTTTTACACGTTAGGTGTCTAGATCCACCCTTAGTAAATTATTGCAACATGCTTATGTCTGACATTAGGTCGTGTACTCTGCAGGGGCCATGGCGAAACATTTCATAAACAAGAACATTCACCTAAAGTTTTGTGACCGTAGTTGACTTAATTTTCGAGTTTTGACACCGTGATCTCTTCGCTACTTATCGTAAACACGACTATGGTGCCTAGAACATAAAGACTTACAAGGTCTCATTGTCATTTTCATAATACCCTTTTTTTTTTGTAAGATCCAACTTTTCAGAGCGCGCGTAATACTCGGCCGCGATGGACTTGATGTCTCCATCGATCTCCATTCGTACGATCCAAGTTTTTAGCTACTAGCATAGTAGTGATAGTTAAACGAGTAGACAACCTGCCATTGTCATACGCACACGTCTATGATATGCTACAAGTACAGCATACTAGGATTTTGGTACAGATCTTTGCTTCTGAGATGACAAATGATGTGGCTATGATTCCTCAAAAAAAAAATTATGGGCTACTACTCATTAATTTTTTTCTTGTAAATTTCCGATGAATCTATTAGTATCCGAAAATTCAGGGGCTCAAAGTTTGGCTCGGTCTTTGACTTTACCCGGAACACCGGTTTGCATCATTTCAGCACAAGTTCTAGCAGCACACTTATGTCACCCTTTGAATACCTATTAAATACCGCATATATTCAGTTCTCTCCCCTATAAACTGTCCACCAAAAAGGCATGTAAATACTCTCAGGAATATCTTCAAGTTCTTTTATGACAAGAATTTCTACATCCATACGCAATATACCCTCGAAACATGAGTGATCTGATATAACATACAGTTTACACATCTCCATGCGCCCAATGATGCTACCAGAACCAGAAAAAATATGTCAATTATCCATGATTAGTATCTGAAGAACTACACGAAGGCCCGACTATTAATTTTGTTTGGTCTCCATCTCTATTCGTTCGACTGTGATTTTTGGATCTCGGGGTTTCCGACCAGCCCTCATTTTACTCTTGTTGACTTAAACATGATTTGGCCTCATGGAACCTCAACCTTCCTTAGTAAAGAGAAAGGACATATAACTCAACTAGTCAAATTATACACAAGGCTACAATTAGTCAAAGCTAGCTGCTAGTATCAACTACCCAACTACCCTAGCTTTGCTGGTTGCATGCAAAGCGACGTTTACAATAAAGAAACGAATTATCAAGGCGCGAAAAAATGTCGGCTTTAGAAAAGGACGTGGTCTGTCCTGGCCGGCCATGCATGAGCTCTCTGACATTGACAAACCCTTGAAGCAAATAGGCTAGCAGCTAGTAGTGGTGGTTCACAAGATCGATCGCTTTCCTACTGTAAGGTGTAACAGAAAGCTGGAATCGATCGTAGCTAGCCCGTGTAAAGTAGCTTGAAAACATCATGCACACTTTTGCATGGGATTGGAGAACGAGGACCACATTTCTGTACCTGTTACAATTACACTAAAGCTAACACTAGGGTCCCCCAAGGAACACGAGACTCTCAAAAGGATTTTGTACGACGCCTCGATCGAGTTTTAAGACACAAAATTGTTCGTTGAGAAGTTCTGTTTTATACTATCTGCTTTTATTTTGCAGACAGAAGAATTTCTTTGAGACCTGTGTGACGGACTTAACAACAAGCACATGCATGCTCTTGATAAGGGCTCATCATCACCAGTCCTACACATAAGACGGTGTCAAACGCCAAGCACAATCCATGCAAACGAAAACGCAATACGGTTGTTGGAGTGGCCGGTTGTCTTAAAGTAACAACGTTTTGTGGCCAGGAATATTTTTCATGCCAAAAGAGGAACACATCATTGACGTGGTACAACAGTTAAGCGCTTGTGACTTATAAATATGTACAAAAATGCCTTACAAGAGAAAGGACAACTACTACATATTAAAGGTACTGTATGTGAAAGTATTTGATAACTCGAGTATGTCTAGTACCATAAGAGGAGACGCATGCAATAAGTATCTATTCTCTTTCTTTAGACTTAATTTGTTGACATTCAAATTACATTATCGTATACTTTTTGAAAAAAGAAAACCAAGGACCATGCAACTCACTTTTTAGCAAATGAATGTGGATGAAAATAAAATATAGGGGAATCAAACGATTAAAAGTTCAATGACAACCTCAACTTTGAACTTTTAATGGTAAGGCTGACCAGTGAGCATATTTTCATTTGTGTCTATTTCCTAAAAGGTTAGTAAGAAAGTTAAGAATGTCTGCAAAAAGGTTAACCATTTGTTTTTAATAAGTGGCATATGTCTGTTTCCTAAAAACATATTTACACAGTTGTAAAATTAAATGAATTATTTTCCGAATGACACTTTCAATATTTTCATTAACATCTAGTATCTTATTTGGTTTGCGAAAAAAAGTATGCTCAAGCTTAAGAAGTCTAGTAGCTCTTTTTCCTTCCCACCTACCCCAACCCCATCGCTTCCGGTCTTTGTTCGGCTATCGTAGTGAGGACATTGCCATATCCTGCATGGTGGCTTCTTTTCTTAGCTAATATTGAGTTAATAAATATTTAATTGAATTTTTTGTAGATTAAATGCATGCAATGTGTAGCGCACTTATTTTTACATACATTTTACCTACAATTTGTTAGAGGAATGTGCGTGTCAAGTAGCCAAGCTTTGCGTTGATAGAGTTTATTGCCATATCCTGCGTTGATAGAGTTTAGATTCACCTTGTACTCCACCGAGGAAGAAGCCCCGGCTAACTCCGTGCCAGCAGCTACGGTGAGACGGAAGGGGGGGGGGGGGGGGGGGGGCAAACTTCAGTTGCCGGTGCAACAGAATTGGCGGGGAGTTATACTGCCACGCTGTAGGGGCATAAGACAATGTTAAGCACTTAATAAGCAGATGAAATGGCCTTACTGTTGAGATCGCCAATTGCCTTAAGCAAATGGTGACCAAGAATATTTGGTGCCTTGCTAAGGATCTATTTGGTTGCTAGTCACACTTTGCCACAATTAATCTTAGCCAAAGTATGACTCACACAACTATAAATTTGTGGCGTGACTATTGTGGCGTGGCAAAGTGTGACTATAAACCAAACATGCTCTAAATGGTACAGACGTGGCAGGCCATACAAGTGCAAATAACAAAGTGTGCAACACTAGAGACCCATGCGTACAAACGTGCCATACAAGAGAAAGGACAAAAGCTACAGGGTTATAGGTACGTCGTGTTTAATACCACTTGTACTACGTATCAGGCCACTCGTGAGAAGCATGTTGCGTGCAAGACACATGGTAGTATTTGTTTCTTTTCTAGCTAACCCTCCTACTCCGCTGGCCATTCATAGTTTCTCATGATTTCATCACGAGCATTTCACTCTTTTCATATAAAAGAAACCCGCATCTTCCTCGGCAAATGGATTTGGAGGCCATTAGCATTTCGCGAGTAGCTCCCGAGTGAAATGCTGATGGTGTGTTGCAAAAATGTTTTAGCCTTCACGACTGGCTGCCAAGTGGAGTTGGCACTGCTGCAGGTACGTGTGGTGCGTGTTGCTCCCGCGGCGTGACATCTGAATCTCTTGGGTTGTCGTCTGCTTCCTCGTTACATTTGGCCAACTTCTATTGTTGCGGCAATTAGCTAGGAGCGTATTGTAGCTTCTGTTTATGAATCTCCTCAGCCTCGTGTGGTCATGCAACTATTTATAACTAGATTGGTGGTGGCCAAGTAGTCAAATTTCGTTTTGAGTAGTAGGTGGTGGTGGATCGTCTCACCTCATTTGTTGTTTGGTTTGAGAAACTGGATGAGTTGATCCATCGTCATTTCATCCCCGGGCGTACGTAGGCAGCTGGCAATACATGGCATGTGAAAACTACTTACGGAATGAGAGATCATCCCACCAATTAAGATTCTTGATGTGATCTTTCAAGAAATCAATTCATCCAGGATCAAGTGTTTCCTCAAGCAAAAATGAAATTTAACTTGCACGAACGTGCGACTAACCTTCACTTTCACTGCATGCACCACTGAGATCGGGTGGTGCCGTGGTGGTCCAATCATCTGGCTCGATCCGGGCATCAGATCGATCGCACCAAAGCATCAGGGCATGCACATGAATGTCTTTTTCTGAGATCTCACGATCGTCGATAACTTTGCATGCATGCAGCCGGGTGTACGTTGACCAGTCCCCTGTCACGTTCGTTAGGTGCAGGTAGCCAACACCAGAACAGACTTCGGCTGGTAGCAACTAGAGATGTCAATTTCACATGCCTAGTGTTAACAAGCAAGTGAGCTATCGTGACAAAATTACATACTCAACTTTCGGTTGAATTTCAAAAAGCCACATGTATGGTTTTTTTTTAAGAAAAAAACTTATATATTACTGATTATACATCACACTTTTCAGTACAGGGTCTTAGTTGAGAATGCCACCAGGCAGGTGTAGCACATAATCGATCCTCACTTAACTCAGCTGTTAGATTCGTTCGTGCTAGAGACTTTGCGTGAACAAACTCCGTGGCACCACACGTATCTCCAACAGTGCCAGCTCGATTCGGTAGCCGTCCAATTCGCATTATCTATTGTAGTGACGAACGAGGTGGTGGTGCTAGCGAGAAGAAGAAGAGATTGAGCCTCTTCATATGTCCACGGGAGGTGAAAAACCAAAAGCCATGCACGTTAAACAATTTGCAATAAATTGCATTAACCTTGCATGCACGGTTATGGTGAAAACGCACCAGCACAAAAGACATGCAAAGGAAGCAGTTAGCCACTTAATTGCATTAATCTTGCATGCACCTAATGGCCAAACGTTACCAGCCCAAACACATTCACATGTACACATAACTCCAATCAAATAAATTGCCTTTTGGAATTTCAGATTTAATGGGACACTACCAAATAAATCCAACAAGGACTCTCGCGTTTGGTCTATTGCTTTTCCGTTTGGCCGGCTACTGCATGCATGTAGCGACGAGTAGCCAGCAACGAACTCTAGCTTTTGGTCCTCGTCGTCGTCAACCTGCAGGTTCGCGGTGGTGCAACTATGTAGTGATGATGAGAGGTCTCAACTAAAACTAATTAAGAACTTAACAGCAGTGGCGGAGCTAGACCCAACCCACAGGGTGGGCCGAATCCTTTTTGGGCTGGCTAGGGTGGGTCGCAAAAGGAAAATAGAAGAAAAAAAAAGGAAAAACACAACTGTAGCACTACTACAGTGATCCGATTAAGGGTCAGGCTGGATCTCAGGGTGGGCCGCGGCCCACCGTGTCCACACTCCGGCTCCGCCACTGCTTAACAGCCCATCACCTCAACCCAAGCGCTGCTCGTGATATGCGGCAGCCAAAGGATATGCATGGGGGCTGCAAGCTACAATGCAGTGGGCATCGGATACTCTGATTGCATTTCCCCCGTTGCATTTCAAATGACGTTTGTAACTCCAAAACCCTTCAAAACGTGAGTAGTACGTGCGAGTCTCATCTCAAGCTGCCGATCATATAATTACCATACCTGTGCGTGCAAGTGTCGTCTCATTAATTCACTGTCACGCTTTGAATTACGAATCGACATGTGTAGCAATGTTGGCTGTTGGGTCCATTGACAGATCACGCTTCGAATTACAAATCGATGGATTGCACCGCACCAAGTGACATTGGTGTAAAAAAATCTCTGATTCAATTCTCAAACTTGTCCGTCACTTGGGTCAATGCAGTGGAGGAGCAAGGACTCAAAGCTAGGGTGGGCCGACAAAAAATTTTTTCCCCACAAGACCGTGCATGGTAAATTTACTGTAGCTCATTTTTGCACGGATCAGAGAAGAGCTAATAAAAAAACAAGAAGCAGTTCAGGGCAAGGCAATCACCTATTTCACGGTGGTTTACCAATTGTTGCTATGTGCTAGTTTTAATTGTACACAAGCGATAGATTGAGGAATTGCTTTAAATCTAGTCAAAACTCCAAAATGGCCTACCAGTTCCTTAAACTTAGTTTCATTTTTACCATCACAATCAAGTGTTAAAGAAAAGAATAACGGTATATTACAGTCAAAATAACTCCAGCACCAAAATCAGATGAAGTGCGTCACAATAAGCCCCGGTAGCCAACTATGTCAGGTTCAGCAAACTAATTTGGGTTCATTTTGCACCTTCTTGATAAGAGAGTCATATCAAACATTTGCTTCAATAATTTATTGCAATTTTTATTGAAGCATTTTCCTATCCTATCCAGGCGTTAGAACACAAATGTTGCGATTTTAAGATGAAACGAATCCACAGAAGCATACATACCATCCTAAAATGGTTGGGCTTCTACAGACAAAATTCCAAATGAATCAACAATCAGCAGGCAGTGCAGCACTGCGACAGAGAGGGAAGAGCTGCCGCCGTGGAAGAGATGAGCGTCGGGCATCGACGAGTTTGGTGGTTTTGGGGAGTAATAGAGAAGGAGGCAGCGCAGTACTGCGGCAGCGGCGGGTATCGACTGTCGCGGGCGGGCGGCAGCTGGCGGACGGAGGCAGGCAGCTCCATCGCCGCCGCCGTCGCCGCCAGCTCGCTCCATTCGCCTGGCGCTTGCTTCCTGGGCTCGGCTTGGCCCTTTGGGCAAGGGTGGGAGTGGGTCGCTGGCCCAAATCTCAGGGTGGGCCGCGGCCCACCCTGTCCACCCTATAGCTCCGCCCATGGGTCAATGTAGTCTTAAATTGATGCATCAACACCTTGTGGTTGTGTCACTTGTATCTGCAGCGTCCCGCCTCCCTGAGGCCGGGTCCGCACACCTGGCAGCTCTCTAGGACTTCAAAACTGCCCTTACAGACTCAGCCAGGTGTGCGGACCCGGCCTCAGGGAGGCGGGACCTTTTCTGCGCATTTTGTTCTCACTCGTGCGCACCCGGGAAAGACTTCTTGGTCGGTCACCTATCCCGAAATTGCTCCAGGTCAAGCACGCTTAACCTCGGAGTTCTTTCGAAATGAGCTTCAAACCGCAAGCCAGGAACGTCCTCTCTTGGCCACGTCCGTGCGTCCAGCGCATGGCTGTATGGCTACTATGGGCCCACACCAGCCATGCGCACCATGCCTGAACAACTGCGCCCACACGCGCCCGTGAAACCGCGAGAGCCGGCTCTGATACCACTATAGCGTCCCGCCTCCCTGAGGCCGGGTCCGCACACCTGGCAGCTCTCTAGGACCTCAAGACTACCCTCACAGATCAACACATGTCTTTTCTGCGCATTTTGTCCTCACTCATGCGCACCTGGGAAGGACTTCCCGGTCGGTCACACATACTGAAATTGCTCCAGGTCAAGCACGCTTAACCTCAGAGTTCTTTCAAAATGAGCTTCCGGAAAAGAAGTCGCAACTTATTGACATAAATATTCTAGCAATCCTATTAAGCCATGGGCCGGGATGTCACAGTATCAGTACCCTCAAATTGCATAATTGATGCTCTAAATATGTCCATCTATATCTCTTAGGTCCACTCTAGTTTTGACCCGCACTAGCGGGCATACTACCTAGGATCCAAAGTGGAAAAAGAGAGGGTATTGGTCTAGGAACTACTTGCCTCAGCCGAACCCAAGCTCCTCGCTAATCTATTTCCCTATTTGTCTCGACCAAGGTTCACAAAACCGGACGAACCGGTCCGGTTTACCGGAAAAACCGGACTTACCGGTCCGGTCCGGTTAGCAAAACCGACCGGTATTTCGCAAAAACCGACACTGTGTTCTCGAACAAAACGGTAAACCGCTCGGTTTTTCCGGTTTACCGAACCGGTTTTCTCGGTAGCGGTTTTCCCGGTTTTTCCGAAATTACAAACCTTGGTCTCGACTCGATTCCTAACATCGCCACCTCACAACAAACCACCGACAAGCTCCATTCGGTCATCGCTAATTAGCAATGCTTCCAAGAGATTCATGGAGAACCATATGTAGGGCAACCTCCTCCATATGTAAGGCAAAACTTTTTATAGTCACCTAACCGTGTTTGAGTCCACCGGCAGCTCTTCTCTCTTCATTGTGTCATTGTACGCCCTACATCATAGATGATTCTTTACTTGGTTAAAGTCGAACTTGCTTAACTTTGACCAATAATATCTATATAATTTAATATAAAAAATTAATACAAATGAAAAATGTTACATATTATGATAGTTTTCATAGTGAATCTAGCAAGATTATTTTCTTTACCTTTATCAATCTTTATTTGAATCATTGTTGTTTTTCTTCTGTGCTAGTAGATTTTTTTTGGGGGGGGGGCGGGGGGGGGGGGGGGGGGGGGGGTGGGGGGATGTTTCGTGCTGTAGATAGGACACATGGCTGTTGCAAGATGGGAGGAATTATGATTGCAATCAGATTCTTTTGCACCATACTTCACGTTGAAGCATGTACATCAGTAGCTTGGTCCTATGATGGAGTCTATACCATAGTAAAGTATTTTAAATAATTAATTAAACAGTTATATACATCTCCGGATGTAGAGGTCAGGATGCTTTTCAGCTGCTTAATAAAATAGATCTTTACTTTGTCAAAATAAAATGTAAACTGGTAGCTAGATAATCTATGTGATAAGAATGTGATGCTCAGAAAGAGAACAGCTGCATTGTAAAGAATTGGCAAGCCAAGCAAACAACGCTGCTTCATCGTGTTTGCATTGTAAAATCTCTGCTATAGCATGAGCTAGGCGGTCGTGCACAAAAACTACAACTGCTTGAGCACGCTTGGGTTGAGCTATCGCATGAAGGTCAAGGCCAGAGTATGGACTCTGGAGTGGAGAGCGCGCGCACATATACTGGCGAAGCCAGGTTCTCTCTCCCTGGTGCACCGGCATCAGGGCCAAAACCAAAATTCAGTTGTTACTATTCGATTATCACCCTATGTGCAACAGGTTGGTCTAAAAACATGCACCACCAGCAGCAGCTGTGGACAAGTCCAACAAAAGCACGCAAACCCAGCCAAGCTGCCAACTTGCCAAATGCAACACGAGAGCCCAACAATCATGCGTCACCACATTGTCACGACAACCTCAAACCTTGCCAATTTATGTGTTCCTCCCATGATCTCTCCTTTGGCTGCAAGTAATTCAATGCCCATGGTATGCTGTATGCATCTAATCTCCACCTAAATTTTATAAGTAAATTTTGATGGAGCAACATGGGGCTAGTCTGCTATAAGATTTTAATTGATCCTCGTGCATGGGGCTAGTCTGCTATAAGATTTTAATTGATCCTCGTGCATGAACTGTAATTACAGAGCTTTCTCGCAAAATTGAAAAGACAAGAAAAACGCATGTGCTTTCGGCTTGTAAAGTTAACAGTGGTATTGCGCATGTTGCCACTCCCACGGTTGAGAGATACCTCTCGGCCATAAAAATTGTTAAAAATATACTTGCGAAATCGTATTGGTGATGATTACATGAGTCATAGCCTTATCTGCTACGTGAGAAACAATAAATGGAGAAAGTTATTGTGGTTCGACCCTTCAAGGCCATGGCAGAACATAAATATTAGAAGGTAATGTATTTATTTTATTTGATCTTTTCTAGTAGTATTTAGTTTGAAGTTCAATAATCTGATGTGGTTTTTGTTAACTTCTTTCTTCAAGTTGTTGAAGCTGGATGGTGCATTTTGCTAGTGTATATTTTATTTAGTTCATGATTTCAACCTTTATTTTGCCTTAACTCAATATTTTAACTAGAATTATGAGATTGTGTATTTTCACAAGTATAAATATCACTATTTATCATGCGTGTTTTTGTAAGTACAGTGATCGCGCTATATATTGAACAATTATTGTCATATGTATGTTGAAGGGTGCACTCGGGTGCCTCGAGCTCTAGCTTCGCCACTGCATATACACATGGCCTGTGATCCAACACTGTTAGTGACAGATGTGCGCATGGAAATGACGAGCCCAGCGCAAGTCCACACATGTGGCCGCCATGTGCAACCGGGCCTGCTATCGAGTATCGACATGGACATCGATATGGACATGAGGTTGGACTTCTTTTTTTTTCTTTTTCTTTTTTGCGAAGAGAGGTTGGACTTTATTATTTTCACCTTCCCTTTTGTTCCCTATCGTTTATGAATAGATACTGTCAACTAATACAGCGTTAGAAAATGAATACAGATGTCTCCTAAGAAAGGAGAAAAATGATGTGCAAGAGTAAAGGTACGGGAAACTGAAGCTGCGAGGTGTAGCCCATTTAGTTCTACTGACAATGTTCGCATAGCTCGGGTCCTGCGTTGATATGTTCTGACTGTTCACGTGGAGTAATGTATAATGAACAGAGTAATTGATCTCTTGCTCACGTGGACAAGTTATTCAACTTTAAATGCTTCGCGCGAGGGTGTGTTTGGTGCTGCTTTTTGCACCGGCTTATGCTGCAGCTTATTGTCTTTTTTGTACTGTAGCTACAGTGTTTCACTGTTCCCTGACAGAATAAGCCACAATAAGCAGCATTTAGGGTGCTTTTTTCAGCTTGTTCACTGTAGCAACAGTGATTTTACTGTAGCGGCGTGAATAAGCATGTGAAGAAGCTGATGGAGAAGCCGTGCCAAACACGCCCTGAATTTGATACTAGCGGGTCACGACATGGTGAACTGTGCATAGGTACACTGCAAGTACGGTTCGATCTTGTAAAATTTGATACTACTAGCGCACATTTATTTCTGGTTCACAGGAGATTTGGAGAACCGTGTCACAACACAGACCATCAGAGCATACGAAGACAACGAACTCTGGCAAAACGTGTTGGCCCATTTGACCAGTGGCGGATCCAGCAGAGGAGGGGGGGGGGCTGGCTGGCAGGCATCCCATTCCCTCAGGGTGCTTCAATTTCAATTATTCTTTCGGGGGCAACAGCTTCGTTTTGATTTGATTTGTCTCTCGAGTTCCTGCTGATTTGCTTCTCTCTTTTGAACCTATAGTAGCAGGAGGCTTGGAGCATGCGGATCCCGGATCCGGCAGCCGGGGCTCCGGCGCAGACGTGCGACGGCTCGACAACGTACGGCGCGTAGGACGTGCAGCGAGAGGGCAGGAGACTTCCGCGCCAGCGCGGGAGCGTGGGTTGTTGAGATGAGGGGGCTGGTCCGATCCCCTACGGATGAGAGGGCAAAAGAAGAATTTGAGAGCCCTCTCATCCTTAGGAGAAGGATAAGGGCTTCATTGGAGACGTTGTTTTGTCCTCCTAGCTCTCAAAAGCAAGATGAGGGGGCAGATAAGGGGATGGTTGGAGATGCTCTTAGAGCCACCCCAAGCCCCTCCTAAACTTTCTTGAAAAAAAATAGCATGGAACAATGGTGTTCTCAAGCAAGGACAAGAAAATACAGAGGAATGAGGTGGGAGGAGGAAGAAGAACATGGAGGTTCAGCCCCCCCCCCCCCCCCCCCCCCCCCCTCAACTTGTTCTCTGCGTCCGCCACTGCATTTGACCAACCTTTACCTTCGACGAAATCTGGCAGAAATGTTCAAGCAGCCAACATTTAATATCACAATTCACAAACAGCCCAAGACAACGAACAAAAACACCAAAATGCAGTGCTTCTATGAACATGAATTACTGTCTTTAGTACTACATGTCTGACATAAGGTGGTCCAGATTCAGATAGCATGCAAGTTTTAGAGAATGCTATATATACATTACGTGCTTTGAAGCCTAACAAAACAGAGTAGCACCACTGCAATAGACAAGACTAACAAAACAGAGTAGCACCTCTGCGGTAGGCATAGTTCAGAACAACGAGTTTATCCAAAAGGCCGGTCCAGAGGAACTCTTTAGCTGCTACTGTTTCTCTTGTTTACAATATTGAGACAAATCCGGGCGCATCACCACGGGGTCCAGCGATTGTCCGGTAAAGATAAAGCTTATCCACTTTCTTCACATTGTTGGCCTCTTCATCCTCCTCATCAATGCTCGACACCACTTCGTTCATGACTTCAACGCTGAGGTTCGGCATGCTTGCAGCAAGGGACTTGCACGCCCCCAGGGTGATGTTGCATGAGGACATCCACAGAGAGCGTATTGACTCATACCTATCCATACCTGCAAGAAGAGCGGCGTCACCAAATGGACTGTCCCTGATCTCCAGCTTCTTGAGGTTCTTGCAGCCATTAAGCACATAGATCATGCCATCGTCAGTGTCTCCTGCAAATGCCACAGAAAGCATCTCCAGATTCTCTGCATACATTCCGATGTACAGGAACACAGTGTCAGTTAGGAGGCCAGACATAGAGAGCCGCCTAAGGCCTTTGCAAGACTGGACTATCGCCCCGAAGCCTTCATCAAGGGGATGTCCTGTCACAGCATCTGATGACCTGGGCTCGAGAACGCATAGTCTGAAGGATGTTAATCGTGGGCAGTTGTTTGCTACTGTAATCAGTGCAGCGTTTGTCATTTGTCCACAGAAGTAGAGTACAGAGTTTAACTTCCGACAGCCTGACGATATGGCAACTAGCCCTTCCTCTGTAACGGCAGTTCTTGCTTCAACTCTTGTGTCTACAGGAAACACCCTCAACTCTTGGAGCTCCACACAAGAAGAGGCAACTGCCCTCAATCCATCGTCGCCAATGTAATCTAACACCTGCAACAAAGAATTAACTATAAGTGACATCAATTCAAAAAGGCAAACCAGAACGATGATGGCCAAATGAAGCAAAGCATATGTATGGAAAAAGTTGAACCATAGAAATCCATTTATCAGGGACATTCCGTGGCAAATAATCAACCCACATATGACGCTTCTTTGAACGAAATGCTACACATGACAACATATATGCACATGTCACTCAGTCAAGTTAATGATGTCACATTGCCACACTAATAAAATCAAACACACAAATCAAATATTTTTTCAGTTGTTAATAAGCTTATATATACATTGAAGTCCCTTTTTAAAGTGCTCAATAAAATGCACATATGTTGTTGAGGCGGCAACATTTTCTTGTGCGTGGTAATACAACACAAAAGTATATTAGCTGCTGTCACCGTAATGAAGAAATGAACGGAAGTTTAAAAGGATGTTATTTCGAAGTTTGCTTTCACTTAGCCAGCTGTCTCTTCATACTAAGACAAAAGTAGCATGTCTTATTGTCTCATTGCTTTGGCAGGGTGTAAAACTCATGTCTGTTATCGTATAAGCTAACAACAACTATGTGGTGTTATTGAACTCCATGACTCATAACTCAAAAAATTGCCAAAATGCATTTATGCATTTTTATTTGTTACAGCATGCACTGAACCATAAGCAAGAAGAACGAATAATATTAACATGTTGCATTATGCAGCACGATTGTTGGTTATTGCAGTAGAACACGTGCCAGACAATGAGGTTCATACATGGACAGAACATCCCATGTTCCATCAGTTTTCATAGTAATCAACCTTCAAATAGATGCACCCATAAATTTGTGTAAGCAGAAAATCTCATAGTTTATAAATTTAATCTCATGAAATCCAAAATCAGAAGTTTGGGAAAAAGAAATAACAATGGTTGAAGTGATATCAATAATTGAGAGAAATGAAAAATAGCATCAAAATTTTGGTAAGCCCAGATTTTAGAAGTATTTATTAATTAAAGCTTTTACAGTAGCAAGACAAATGCAAAAATATTTTAGTTTAATGAATTAGATTCATAATACTAACATATGATAATTGACATTTTAATCATATCTGTTAGGTTCCTTGTATACAGCTAATCATAACTATGTTTTCAAACAAATCGGGTCGCGCATTTGTGCCAGCCTACTAGTTTAAAGTAACAGAGGGAGCTTAAAATTTACTCAGAACACAGGTAGAATCTTACCCATAAGACCCGGAGTTTCGTGCACTTACAAATAACATTGATCAGATCAGCACTTCGAGTCTCTCGAGCATAGCTGAGGTTTAAGCATGTTAAGTTCTTGCAAACAGAATACATTGCTGGAATAAGCAAGCCCGGAGCATCCCAGAATCCAGACAAACTCTTCAGTGAACTGCACTGTCCGAGAGCAGTGAATAGAGTGACGAATGCACCAGCGTTATAACCTCGTACAAACGACCCCGTACCTAAATCCTCCAGCTTAGGTGTGCGAGAAAGCATTCTGGCTAAAACATCAAATGGAACTGTGCGATTGAACCGTAAGCTTTTGAGATTCGGACTCCTTGCAACAAGTTCCTCCAATGCTTGAGCATTCACTGACCCATCCAAGCAAGCGAAATTCAAGGATTCTAATGATGTAGAAGGCTTGGGGAAACAATTGATCCAATGATGGCCTCGATGTCTCACATGACTCTCTTGTAAGTCTAGTTCCTTGAGAAACCTGGATGCAAATAGACAAAATATATGTAAGATGGGAATGACCTAACGATATGTAACATCTCTGTAGTAAAATTAAAAAGATAGACGACAGTGCAGACAACCATATATTGACATAGCAAAAATTCTCAGAGCTGGAAGACATAATACAGCATAACTACAAACATTATTTCCTTTAGAGTGAAATGCACCCCAGGTCCTTAAACTATTTATCGATGGTCATCTAGGTCCATGAACTCTTAAAGTGTCCACCTGAGTCCCTAAACTATTTTTGGATGGTCATTTAGGTCCACAAACTCTTTAGTGATTCACATGGGTCCATAAACTATTTATGTTGTGTCAATCAAGTCCATAAACTATTTATGTTGTGTCAATTAAGTCCATAAACTATTTATGTTGTGTCAATCATGAATTCTTAACATTTAGGAGACATATTAGCATATAGGTTTTTTACTTCTTTTTCTTTACCAAGCATCTCACCCTCACCTGAAGCAATTATAAATTGTCGTCACACATCGTCAAAGTATCCGTCGCGATTGACGATGCAAGGGACCAGGCATTGGGATTCTCACTGCAACATTACTCCGAAGGCATGGCGTTGTTACTGTTGATGCACTCACTTCCACTGTTTCTCCTAGCGAGAGGTCGCACTTAGAAGTAGGGTCACTCTCTTCATTCCATGGATCGTAGAAACAGGGTCGCTCTATGACCCCGCGGCTCACATCCACCTCATCCAGTGTCACATGTGGTAGTGCCAGCAAAGGGTACATGTTTACTGCAACGACACGTGATGGTGAGAAAGAAAAAAAATGAAGGACCTACAGGCCATATGTCTTCACGCCGTCATGTCCAGGTTGGATG
This sequence comes from Eragrostis curvula, assembly GCA_007726485.1. Taxonomy (NCBI): domain Eukaryota; kingdom Viridiplantae; phylum Streptophyta; class Magnoliopsida; order Poales; family Poaceae; genus Eragrostis; species Eragrostis curvula. The sequence continues at coordinate 28,279,024 of CM017440.1, read as the reverse complement.
TTTTCATCTCTCAAAAATGGACTTAGTTGACACAACATAAATAGTTTACGGACTCAGGTGGTCATTTAAGAGTTTATGGACCTAAATGACCATCCGAAAATAGTTTAAGGACCCAGGTGGACACTTTAAGAGTTCATGGACCTAGATGACCATCCACCAATAGTTTAAGGACCTGGGGTGCATTTTACTCTTTCCTTTATTTTTACAATTTTGAACTGTCATTGTTTCGGGTGATTCCACCTTGCTGTTTCAAAGACATTCATAAGGTCCACACAGTTCATTTAAAATTACTGTTCAAAGAATCATCAAGTATTCCAGTTATGTAATTGCAACACCATCATATGAAACCGACTAGGGACTGTGCAAACCACTTCTCGAGCAAAAGGATTTCGGTGTCATTCCAGTTATGTCAATGCAGCAATCTAACAAAACCTCAGTATCAAACCGACTAGGGACTAAGGTCAGAGATACGCACAAACCACCTATGACAATGCAGAACTAGTTCAGATGCTTAATACAAATGGAATTGCAGATAAGTTTTCTTTAGTGGGTTTTACATTGTGATGACAATTCCCATTAGGAAATCTTGATCTATAAACATGCAATGGATAAATTCTAATGATCAAGATACAACGTGTTACACATTTATGAAATCGCACAACTGAACTCATATAAATAAATTTAAGTCACAACTCTGCTCGAAAAAGAGTGTAAACCAACACTAAACTGAATAAAATTGTTGTTGACTGAAATAGTCATGATGGATGAAGTGAAATAACTCTCAGAAGGTTCTTACCCAAACTGAGGATGTGTAACAAAAAAATATCAAGGATTTAGAGATCAAACCTGCAATTGGTGGCAATTGTGGCAAGCCCGTTAGTGCTGAAACCCTCACAGCTGACAAGGACAAGTGATTTAAAATTGGAAAAAGAGCAGGCAACCCGCTTGAGGCACTCATCCGTGACAACCATCCGCTTCAACCGGAGCTCCTCAAGGCCAGGGCATGCACGGGCACACGAGTCTACCCATGGGTCAGCCTTCGCACCCCAACCAGCTGGTATGAGGTTGAAATCAGCGAAGTGTGGCTTGCCCTTCACGCTCAGGGAGCGCATGCACGGGAAACGCACATGTAGACGCTCCGGTTGCACTGCATAGCAGTTGCTGACTAACACCGAGCGACGGTTGAGGCGCTCAATGTGGTACCATGTCCGACACACCAGCGAGATGGCATTGCGGTCACGGTGAGACTTCACAAAGCCAATGATGTTCTCCACCACTTCATCCGGGAAGTACACCATGGTGTCGTCCCTTAGTAGAATCCTAATGAACCTCCATCACCTGCACTTCCATTTGCCACTGTCCAGTGTCCACTAACCTGAAAAAGACACAAAGTTGTTATGTTAGCAGTCTGCACAACTAGTGTTACTGGTAAAAATAAAATTCACAAAAGGCAGTTGGTTCGAATTGACAAGGGTTCCCAAAAAAGGGTTACGTATTCAGTAGCAGAACATTGCACAAATTAGGTGCAGGGCACATGAACTGCAATTCTGAAGAATACAAATAGGTTGAAAGTACAATCTGAACAAAACGTCAAATTATACAAAGAACAAAACTAAAATCGAACATATCTGCCCCTAAATTAGACAGGAACAAAAAGGGAAATCGGATTTTCTCTTCCGCTCCTTGATCAATCCGATGGCAAACTACGGAGTACAAAGTATCGCACATTAAAGACAAACTTCCCAGATTACAAGACCAAATATCCCCATTTCTCGCATGACACCAAACCGAAGCCCCCAAAGAAACCGAAGAGGAAGGATCCCAATTCCCCAAAACCGTGAAAGAACAGAAATTTCAGGTCCAGGAGTGAAATCAACGGGCCGAACCGCACAAAGATCGCAGATTTCACCTCCGATCGCGCCCATGACTGAACCCACGAAACCTTCAACCCCTCCCATCCCCCTCCCCTTCACCTCCGGCGCCCCAACGAGAACCGAGAAAATCGGATCGAAGGAGGCGTACCAGGAGATCGAATCCGCGAGCATGCCGAGAAATTCCTTACATGAGGATGAGGTTCTTGGAAGACTGCCGCCGGCTCCGGGAGTGGACTCCTCGTACGAGTCGTGGCTTCTCCCCGATATGTCCGTCCGTCCGTGTCGCTTTCCCCTTCACTCCTCTCTTCCCACTAATCGCTGTCTCGAGGCACCTTCACTCGCAACTTCCCCGTGGAAATCTCATCCCTCCGGCAAATCCTTTGCTGACTGCCACGGGTAATGCTATTTAAAGGTATTAAATAAAATATAATTATAAAGAAATTTTAGAAATTTGAGCTACTTTTGCGACACGAATAATGAGGGTAATTAAGTTGTGATTAGACGATGGTACTGTAGCATCACTGTAGCAAAACATAGCTTAATTAGGCTCGTTAGATTCGTCTCGTAAATTAGCACCCATATGTAAAAAGGTTTTGTAATTAAACTTTATTTAATACCTTTAAATAGCAAAATTCTCTGAACTAAACTTTACGACTAAAGGAAACGAACAGCCTCACAGTGTGCGCATATCTCGGGTCAAGGAGTAGTGGAGACTGGAGAGTGGAGACGAGCGATTCAACCGAACAGAACAGACATTCCTTTTTCGAATGTTTTTTTTTTCATTTCTCTTCTTAAAATATATTTGTCTTCATGATAAAATTTTTCGTCAAATTCTCGTGTTCCAGACAAGTCGTCAAGTTGTAAGACACTCTAGCTTCTAGCACTAGCTTGTGCAGTTGCAGTCCATGTTGCCTCAAAAATATCTGCATGTTGTTGTTGGTAGTTATTTGATTTTAGTTTTATTATTATATTTGTTTAGAAAGTACTTTCTTAAATTTTAATATATGTAAAAATCGAATAGATAACTAAGCACAATGTTATATGTGCGTCGCTTGAGACACGTTCATTAAACTTGGCCACACCATGGTAGATCTTTTATTTCGATGCACACCATATATGCACATTCAATGTTTATGTAATACAACAAATGCGCCCTCCCCCAGAATTAGATGGTCAAATAATATCTTTTCGACTTTATGTTTTATCCAGGAAATGCCTTTTTTATCCCTAAACTTATTTATATGTCGACATGAAAACGGTCGGCCACGAAATTAATAATTTAGTTTAGTGGAACATTTTTTTTCTTTGCCTTTAATGTGGTGGAATATGGAAAAGTGGCATTCCACGAGTAAATTTCAAAAACAAACAACTATTTTGACACGTGGTAGAAAACAAGAATTTTTTAACAGAAAACTACAACTATTTTGACAGTTGCAAAAACCTATAGCTTTCTCACCTGTCCATTGGTTGACATGTGGGTCTCCTAATTTAATGTTGTAGAGGCTGACATGTAGGTGTATGCTAATGAAGTTGTAGCTTTATGTAACATGTGTCAAAAGGGTCCATATTACTCTTCCATCTGTTTTAACCGTGATGGAAGAATAGACGACCTCTCCGTCACTTCACGTCTATCAAATTCCTTAGCCACGGTTCGAAAGCCACTTGGAGTATAATTTTGGATAGACGACTCAGATTTATTACAATCGTGAAATTAAAATGATTTATGCTACTTGGTGGCTAAAAGTCTGCACCACTGTATACCTTCAATTAAAAATAATGACAAGCAAAAATAACCTGGACAGCCATCCAAGCCGTGCACAGCCTCAAAAATATCCAGAGGATTGAGCAAAACTTTTATCACCAGCTTTACTGAAACTGAGCAAAACAGCTCATTACATAGTATCTAAACAAAGATCTACTTCATCTCGTTCATCATTCACTGAATATGTAAAATACTACATGAAAGCAAGAGGCCTTCGTAGTTGTTAGTAGTCTGCCAACAGAGATCTTCAAATATGTTCTAGCGAAAAATTATATTGCATCTAACTTGTATTACATAAGGAGATTGGATTAACAACAGGCCAATTGAAAGCTATACACATTTGGAAGGATAGTTGTACAATCGACAAACAATAGTCAGCTAATAAGAGGACTCTGGATTCTCAGGTATCGACAAAATCCCAAATCAAGGCTATGAAACTGCTCAAGATCCACTCTTTCCGTAATGATTTTTTGATCACGCCATCACGGGTTCCGACAGCTTTGAGTTACTCATTGGGTAAACCAGAGCTCATGCTTACTCCAGCTTGTTATGACCAGCTTCAGCAATCTTTGGTGGTTCTGCGGGGAAGTATTTGATGCCCACAAGATCACCAACTCTGCTGATAACCTGAAAGCGGATGGCAAGGACAACATGTCAATTGGACTCTGGTTATGTGTGTTTCAACCAATAGAAGTGTTTATGTATGTGAGAAGAAATAACTCACATCTAGAGCTTTCAGCAGGTCCTCCCTTGAGTGTGAAGCAGAAATGCAGATCCGTGCTCTTGCAAGGAGGAGAGGTGTAGCGGGAAATGCCACAGTAACAACAGCAACCTAAAACATAAGTATTTTATCAGTTGCATGGCAACAGGAAGTATGGAAATTTCTGTGCAAGTAGAACCACATCAGAATACTACAGTTTTCAAGGTATAAATGGGTGACTGGGCGTAACAGGAGAATAAATTTCTAGAGAGCTCCAAGAAACTTTTCCACTAACCTTTTGCCTAAGGCACTCCCTGGAAAATGCTGGGATCTTAGCCGGATTGTAAAGCATTATGGGCATAACAGGGGAATCATTGTCGCCAAGAACCTCAAAACCCATCTTTTTGAGCTCTGACCGGAAGAAATTACTGTTTTCACGGATGCGTGCAAGCTTCTGGGCACCTACAAGACAACAAAGAGGGGAAAACTTACTAAAACTGATTTTCAGCAAAGTGAATATTGTCGCAGATATAAAAGAGTTAGAGGTAGGCAAAAGTAAAATATTTTGTTACCTCTGTTGGAGCCATCCTCTCCAAGGATCACTTTGATAGCAGAGATAACTTGTTGCACTGCTGGCGGTGACATGGAAGTAGCATACAGATGGGCTGGGCAACTATGCTTGAGGTGTTGAATTATCTCCTGCAGTTCAAGTAGACACATCAGCAAATCTTCAAGGCAGTCTGAACTTAAAAGTACTATGGAATTAATGTTCTTTTACATACCTTTGATGCAGCAATATATCCACCACATGACCCAAATGATTTTGTGAAAGTACCCATCATTATATCTACATCAGCTGGGTCAACCCCTAGGAGCTCACAAACACCTCGACCAGACTGCCCGACAGCACCGATGCTATGGGCCTCATCCAGATATGTGTAAGCCTGTTTGATAGAACGAGTAAATGCATATGATCAATCAACTTTTTCTGCAGTCAGTTTTACTTGCTAATTGATTGAGAATCAAAAAAAAATATATTCAAATGATATGGTGTCCATTATATGCCACACTCGAAACAGAAATTAGAATGAAGTTCCTCCAACCTTATATTTCTTGCAGACAGCTATGATCTCAGGTAGTTTGCACAGCTCCCCTTCCATACTGTAGATACCCTCAACGATGACAATAATCTTCTTCCATGGTCTGTGTGTCCTTGGCTGACCACCAGCTATCTGCTCTCTCAGCACATCTTCAAGATGGGCAGGGGCTGCATGTTCCCCGGCAGCAATAAGTCATCAGGGACTACAAATAATGATTTTTTTTTTTGCATTGTTCAAAAGTAATAATAGCTTACAGTTATGCTGGAAAACCCGCACAGTTGCACCTGAACCTCTTGCGCCATTGACAATTGAATTATGGTTCAGTGAGTCACTAATTATCAAGCCACCCTGGAACGAAATAATGTATAGTAAGTAAACCGAAGATCAGTTTAGCAATTTTTAATTGGATGCAATAAGCATTCAAACAAACCTTTCCAATCAGGCAGGGAATGATAGCAGAATTTGTAACATAACCCATGCCAAATAGGATTGCAGCTGGCTTTCCAACAAAGCGTGCAACCAACTCCTCCAGCTCAGTGTGAAGTTTAGTTGTGCCTGGTAAGAGATTGAGCGATTTAGTTTTCCTTAATTCTATTTCTTAATAAATGGGGGAAAAATCATGATCATCAAGGTATACCTCCATCAACACGGACACTGCACGTGCTCGGTGAGTATTTCTTGAGAGACTCAATAACACGTGGAGTGCAGTACTCATCTGCGGCAGCAAACCCAAGGTAATTGTAGGATCCTAGGTTAAGGCATCTAGTGGTATTTGATGTCCTCCTGCAAAAGTAGTGATAGCATGAGGTGAAGTTGAAATTATACCATTGTAGTTAGTTTGGTCCTTATTTTGGCAAAATCACCAAACCCAAAAGGGATCATTTGGACACTTTTTTAAAATGTACTATGAAGGGTAAGGTTGACTACACTCATTTATTTGGCTTGTTGTCCAAGATTTTTCCACAAAAAAATGAAAAGGTGTTAGGAGATCTTACTGTAAAGTCTTGTTATTGTCATTTGAGTAGCGCTCAACAACATCAAACCAAGAATCTGGTGCACTAGCAATCGGTCTACCAAAGCAGTCCTGTAATGCAACAAACGTTGATTGGTTCATATCCAATGCAATCAAAGATGAATAAACTATAACAGACAATCTTGTCAAGAAAATTCAAAATATACTTTGGCAGAATCCAATCCAGTTCTATGTAGCACGATAAATTTAGCTCAAATCATCTATCTCAAAAGAGCATGGGACTATGTGACTAGATAACCCCCAATTAATAAACAAAGAAACATAAAAGAACTGGCTATTCGAGACGTCTGCATTTTTCCCCCAACCTTCTTTCAAACAGCTAAAAGAAGAAAACCGCTAAACACAAAACATGTTTTGATAGTTGCTTTGGACCTGAACATTAAGTGTCACTGATGTATTTCTTTTACTAGATGTAATTAGAACCCCCGCGAATGAATTAGGCAAACAGCATTGACACATAAAATTGATCCTCTGAAATCAGGAATAAAACCACAAAAAGAAAAATCAGAGGTATTTGCATCCATAACTAATATATGAGTGACAAATCTGTTCTTCTGAGCATAGGAGTGTACAATTATCTGAATTCCTATAGATTGATTAACTATGTAGTTCACTGCAAAATTACTCGCAGAAAGAACAGAAAATCGAACTATATCATGATAATGTAACGAATACTTTCAGCCACTAAAAAAATTCGCCAGACTGTCATCCCAAGCACTTCCAAATCACATACACAAATGCACCGATAAACATGGATGTCTGTATGTAACTCAGAAGAATTCAAATCCTCACCTGGATCCGCAGGTAAAGCCGGCGCACGTAAAAATCCTCAAGGCCGAGGCAGATCGGCGCGTATCCCTGCATCGAACCAACTCCTGAATCAGCCATCCATCAAGAAACAACTCAAAATTACAATGAAATCTCCCGGATCCGGCCGGGGAGAGGCGGAATTCGGCCGGCCGCCTCCGCGTACCTTGACGTTCTTGGCCTTGAACCAGTCGATGAACTTGCGGAAGAAATCCCTGAGCTGGCCGAACGCGAAGAGCAGCCCGTAGCTGAACAGCGTCGTCAGCGCCGTCGTGTACGGCAGCCTCACCATCTTGGCCGGCTCCCTCCCTAATCAACCCGGACGGTCGTCCACACAATTCTCCTCCTCCTCTCGCTCTCCGCGGCGAGAAATTGTCGGGTTCCTCGGCCGGCGAGGTCGTCCTCGGGTTCCTTAGCTCCAATTCTTGGGTTCTTAGATTCCAAGACGGCTTCTTGGAGATCTTGCAGGCCGCTGAGGATGCGCTGGTGCTGGAGGAAATGGGGCGTGAGTGGATTGTTAGGGCGGGGAGGCGGGGTGAGGAGGGATTTAAGGGTGGAGAGGAGGTGGAGGTGGTCGTCAATGGCGACTGCGCGACCGAGGGAGGAAGGAGGAAGGGTTTGAACGTTGAACAGCGCGACGGCGAGCGAGGGGAAGAGGAGGAACGAGCCAGCCAGCCAGCCAATGGCCAATCTGTAAAGGTTGTTTTCTTTTTCATTATTATATATCTAACTAATTTTGAAAATAGTTTTACACGGTTTAGAAATTCATCCGTGTAACAGAGTCGGAGTATAAGAGCAAGAAGGATTGCAACATAATTTATGTCCCTTTCCCCTATGCATGTCACTTTTCATATCGAACGGTTTGGAACTTTCGTTTTTCTTGTAACAGAGGTACTATCGGAAGATTTTCTCAGAAGTTGTGTATGCCACGCTGCTACCAAATTGATTTTTTAGTCAAAAGTGGAACTGATTTTGAATCAGCAAATTTATAAAGTTTATTTTGCGTCTATTTTAAACAGAAACTATTTTCGTATATTTATGTTTGCCAAATTCAGGAAATGATTTCATCCTGAATATGGAGACCGCATGCTTCATGGGTTTTCAAAGATGAGATTTTAATGGGTGTTGCGGACATGATGTTGTGTACAGTGTTTTTGTTGCACAGATTAATTGTTTGTATTGATTACTGGACTAGTACGAGCATGTTCCTAGTTAATTGGCCCATGCTACTATTTTAATATTGGCAACGAGATTTCGCTTTTTTTTTCATTACTATCTTTGAGATGTTGTAAATTTTTCAAAGAAAACAAAAAATTGACGGAACAGCAGGGGAGCCCCCTGCTCATTACTAACTTTGAGATGTTGTAATTTTTCAATTTTACTTGCAAAACTGTACATATAGTATGTGGCTAAGAATTCCTCTAACCCATTGACTCAAAGTTTGCAAAGACCGCAAAGAAACAACGCTCGTCACATGGACTCAACAAGCTTAGGCCCTGTTTGTTTCAGCTTTTCGTCACTTTTGTTAGTTGGCTTTTGTGAGATCTAAAGACCAGATGCTGTCAAAAGCCAAAAGCCAGAAGCACCTCAGGATGTGCTTCTGGCTTCTCAAGTTTCAGAGACATCCGACTTTTGAATCTTTCAAAAGCCAACAGACAAAAGTGCTAAAAAGCTGAAACAAACAGGGCCTTAGTAGGAAAAAAGAAGTGCTGCAAGTCCGCCACAATATTACCCAGTGACATTATGTTGGTCACTGAAACTTGTTTTTTACCTGGACGAAAACTTATAGCATACAGATTTTTTTTGTTTTGTTTTTTGGGAAGTAACTCATAGCATAAAGATCGCATGCCCTTTCATTAAGAAGTGACTGGGGCATCAAGTTCTTCACGCTTCAGACGTAGGCTCATAAAGGTGTCCTCCAAGGAGAAGTCCGGTTAGTGTGCTATATTTTGGCATTCTTTGGACTACCTTTTCAGATACTATGAGCTCTTCGTCAGTCGGTTGAAACAAACGATCGTGGCACAACCTTGACCTCTCGGAAAGATTGGGCGGCCATTGTTGAAACAGTCTGATTTATACATGGCAAAAAAAGCATCCTGGCAAACAAAAATGGACCTCTTCAAGCCGTGAGTAACAAGACTTCCAATCAACAGAAATTGTTTTCTTACTCCAAAGTTGTATTCTTCTGTCCCTGTTTGGCTGCACTCCAAAGTTGACATGCATATATGGAGATGCATTATTGAAGTTGAGTACACAAGTAAGCATGATGCAAGCAACGCAAGATGATTGTGTAAGTGTAGTTCCTTTTGTCCATGATTGGTGTCATTCTAGGATGCTATGACAAAACAATCATCGACTAGGAAGTACAATAAATTTACTTAGATCGTATAAGCTTACATTTTTAGGTATGTACCAAAATAATGGTGGGATTTCATTGGAGACTCTGTTGATTTGAGCAATGAGATCGTAAATTTGCATGCAAAGAAAATACAAAAATTACTTTAAACAAAAGTATTTGAAAATCACACTGTAATTAATTAACCGACATTGTATTAACGGGCATCTAGCGCTTTACAACATCCATCATCTTTTGGTTTTAAATTGATGGTGTTAAGATTATATTAAATTATTGGAGTTGAAAATTTGTTTTAATTTCACCAATTAATTAAAAGTTGAAGAAAGTAGCACAATCAATCGATTGTGCTAGCCCTGGTTTCATCTAAGAGTGCAATGCAAATTAGAGAGGATATAAATATGAGCCTCACCGAATTATTTTTTTCTTTTGGGAAAATAAACTGGTTTAGCAGATAAGCCTGCCTTTCCATGTTCAAGAAAGTACCAACCGAAAAATCAGGCATTCGTAACTAGTGTACTCATGCAAAGCACTCGCGCGAGTCACGTTGAAGAGGTCCTTTTCAGCTCACTTAAAATTTTATTCAGGGCCCAGTAGCGGTACTCCAAAGTTGACTCGGAGCCAGGAACCTGGACGTCACAAGTCACGGTTTTGCAGTGTACCACACGCAGAAACCAATGGTTGCTACGTTCTTGTCAACGTGGTGCTCGAGGTCAAGACACAAGCACGGCAGTGATGTGTGACAAGGTCAAGCTCAGGCAGCTGACGACGATCGATCACTAAATACTATCATCACTGGCCACGTGCTTGTTTATTTAAGTTTTGCTTCTTGTGCTCGTGGAATTCTACGTATATACCATAACTGCATGGATTGACTGGATTCTGGAACGTTCATCTAAATTTACATCCATCGACTTTGAATCACTAGCGACTTTGAACTTACGGCCTATGTCACTCTGGCCTTAACTTACGGCCCAATAATAGTGCATCGTTTCAGCATTTGTCTAGAAGACAGCTCAGCCAGCATTTTTGTTGATTTGTACGTATATTATGTCGGTAAGTGCATGGATCGACTGGAATGTTCATCTGAATTTCAACATACACCGACTTTAAATCACAAATTCAACATTGAACTGTGTGTGGCTGAATAATTGCGGGCCTCAATTTCTGTTTCGGCCTATGACAGTCTGGCCTTAACTTACGGCTCAATAATAGCGGAAACCGTCCCCTCCGCCCTGGGCAACGCCCGCGCGTCCTCCGTCCACCCCTTATTTTCCTCCGTGAACACTGCTTCAATCTGGCCCAATCAGTTCAATTGGCCCATCGCTGATATTCTTTCTTCTCCGATGAGACGCCGTCGCCCTCATGCCACCGCGCCTGGCTCCGTCCTGCTCCCCTGCTCGGCACCCCACTCCGCAGCCCCCGGTCACGCCCCGCTCCACCGTCGCCCCTTCCCCGGCTGCCCGCCTTCCTCAGCGCGCCGCTCTGCCGTCCCTTGCTGCGCCCCGGCCATCTCTGCTCTGCGCATCTGGACGCCTCGGCCCTGAAGCTCCGCCGCCCTGCCCCGGTGTGCTATGAAGATCGGAACAATCGGGAACTATTGATTTCTTCTCTTGGAACAATCGGGTTCCTATCTTGGAACAATTGATTTCTTCTCTTGGAACAATCGGGTTCCTCTCTTGGAACAATTGATTTCTTCTCTTAGAATAATCGTGTTCTTCCCCTCGAACAATTGATTTCTTCCTTGGAACAATTCAGTTACTCTTTTGGAACAAGTGATTGTATTTCTTGAAACATTTGGTTGTTTTTCTTGAAACATTTGATTTAGAATGCTGGAACAATTTGATTTAATTACCAGAACTATTTGTTTAGTTTGCTGGAACATTTGACTCCGAATCTTCGATTTTCCGAAGCGCGACCATGTGGGTAGCTCTCCGGCCGTGGGGTGACGGTCGGCTGTAGCTACGACCGTGACTCCGCAAGGAAGACGAAGCGCAAGACTCGTCATGCTGTTTAGGGAGCGGGCCGCGCTGTGTTTCGTTGTTGGGCCTATATGGGCCAGATGCTGGCGAGCGGGAGGGGGTGGGCGGAGGAATTTTTTATTTTTAATCGATTTTTTTATTATATTTTTATTAATAACCGCACGTTTTCGAAAATTGCACAAGTAGTCTTCTAGTCGCCCGAAGCAAGGGCGATTAGGGCTTGTCGCTTTTCCACTGGGCAATACACTCTCTTAGTCGCCCATTAGGCGGGCAATTAATCCTGTCGCCTCTGCAAAGGGCGACAAGGCTCAAGTCGCCCATGCAAAGGGCGACAAGGCTCCAGTCGCCCCTGCAACGGGCGACAAGGCCTGAGTCGCCCAACAAATGGGCGAGTCGCCCAGAGGAAGGGCGACAAGGCCTAAAAAGCATATTTCCGGTTTTTTTTTGTTCCATAATTTTTGTTTTTCGATCGTTGTGGCATAACTTAACAATAGCAAACATGAAAACTGATAAAACATCGTGCATGAGTACATATCATACAAAATAAAAACCATGTCACACACAAATGATACAAGAGATAGCTAATGCCTGGCACGCTTAGGGGGCACACCCCTAACAGTGCCAGGCTTAGGTGCCTTGCGACCCGCTCTCACGTGACCGGCTGAGTACGTCAACGGCGAAGGAGGAACCACCTGACGTGTGGGTCGACCTCCAGCAGGCGCTGGTGTGTCGTAGTACTGCTGCGAAGACTGTGTCATTGGTGGTGCGCCACCTAACTGCGAAGGACGAAGTGTGTCCTGCTGCCCCTCAGCCATGTACGCGTCCAGGTCGAAAGGCGTCGGAGATCGTCGGCCATAACGCTTGGAGTGTCCGGAGACCTCCTCGTCGTCGTAGTCGTAGTCATCCATCTCAGACCCTATAAGAAGAAAATTGTTATGCAAAAGCTAACAATAATTTATACTATGAGGAGAACTTAGTAGTAGACCTTACCTGGAGCCATGCGTGGCACCTGCGAAGACGAGCCTCCAACGTCGCCAGTTGGTCGCCAACCACTATAGTTTGTACCTGCTCATAATGAATGATACATGTCAGTAAGGAAAACATGATTGTTTTGTAGAAATAATCATTTGAATGAAATAATATGGGGTTTGACCTGTTGTGAACACCGGAGGAGGAGGTGGTGGTGCTGCAGTCCTAGGAGTGTAGGCCGGATGCTGAAACATAGGTCGCTCCGCCTTGGGTGCTGACTGAGAAGGTGCGGGACGGCATCGGTATGCCGACAACAGGAAGTGCAAGAGTTGAGCTTGACGATGTCTGTGGCTGTGACATCCCAGCCCAAGGCTTAATAGGATTGATAGAATACTTATATCAACAAGTTGCAACTTCTTTTCCGGGAGCTCATCTCGACAGAACTCCGAGGTTAAGCGTGCTTGGCCTGGAGCAATTTCAGGATGGGTGACCGACCGGGAAGTCGTTTCCAGGTGCGCACGAGTGAGGACAAAGTACGCAGGAAAGACGTGTGTTGATCTGTGGGGCCAGTCTTGACATCCTAGAAAGCTGCCAGGCGTGCGGGCCCGGCCTCGAGGAGGCGGGACGCTACAAGTGGTATCAGAGCCGACCCTTACGGTTTCACGGGCGCGTGTGGGCGCAGTTGCGCAGGCATGGTGCGCATGGCTGGTGTAGGCCCAGAGTGGTCACACAGCATGGCACATGCGCTGGCACTGGACACATGGACGTGGCCAAAAGGGGACGTTCCTGGATTGGGGTTGATCGACGAGGACGTCGATCTTCTAAGGGGGTGAGTATGTGACATTCCAGCCCAAGGCTTAATAGGATTGATAGAATACTCATATTAACAAGTTGCAATTTCTTTTCCGGGAGCTCATCTCGAAAGAACTCCGAGGTTAAGCGTGCTTGGCCTGGAGAAATTTTAGAATGGGTGACCGACCGGGAAGTCGTTTTCGGGTGCGCACGAGTGAGGACAAAGTGCGCAGGAAAGACGTGTGTTGATCTGTGGGGCTAGTCTTGACATCTTAGAGAGCTGCCAGGCGTGCGGGCCCGGCATCGAGGAGGCGGGACGCTACAGTGGCGGTGTCATAGATCCTCTTGATCGCAAGGGAGATCTCTTGTGGATTCCCGGAAGGGCCTGCTTCAGTTGCTCCCTCTGTTGTCTTCCTACCGGTGCACTTCTTGTAGGTATGTCCGGTCCCATCATATTTTGTACATCTGTCCTCCAGTCTTCCTGTCTCCGACTCATCCATATCATTTCTAATACGTCGTGTCTTGCGCCGACCACGCTTCTGCCTCAAGTTTTCCTTATCAGGACCACGTAGGTAGTTACGACCAGGGTTGTTTGTGAATGTGCCAAATATAGCAAAGCCATAGATCTGCATTCCATGTCGTCATGACAACCTCCTTTGAAAAATATTGCGACACATAACGCTTGAGGGCCAACTTTGTAAGTGAACAAGCTGCTAGAACATGTGAGCATGGCCTGTGTAGGAACTTTGGCTTCATGCATGAACATGTGCATGACTTATTACGGACAATGCACTCTGGTACTGTCCTCTCGCGGTTGCCACCACGACGGCCCCTGTCTCTACAAAGAATCTCCAAACGATTCTCTGTTGTGCCCATGGGTCGAGCACGGTGCAAGCTTGCCTTTTTAATCTTTTTCTCCATGTAACTTGTCATGAATGATGAAAATAGCAATCTGTTGTCGACCATAGCGTGACAAGCAGCTGCATGTCTTTCACGAAAGTACTTGCACGTCCCATGCAAAATCCCCTCGACTATTGCAACAAGAGGCAATCCTCTGTAACCACGAATAACCCAGTTGTACACCTCTGCCAAGTTTGTTGTCATTATTCCATACCTACAACCATCTGTATCGTACAACAATGTCCATTTTTCCTTTGGCTCATGCTCAATCTAATCAGAGAAGCACCTGATAGATGACCTTGCTCTCCGGACGACGTTCCTCGAGTCATCCGTGAGGAGGCCACAAAGAGGAACAAACCTATCAGAAGGGTTAGGGTTTGGCCTATTCGACAACTCTTCAGTTTGTTTTGTTGTCAACTCATCAAGGCGCTGCCACATTGCATTAAACTTTCTCTATTGATTCTGATTGCACAACCTTTTGAACATGTTCATCAGATGCTTATTCTTGAAATGTCTAAAAAAGTTTGCACCCAAGTGCCTCATGCACCACTTGGATTGTATGTCAGGCCAACGAGCTGGAACACCACGCTCAACGGAACCATGTTGCATATCCAATATCACCTTCAGCAAACCTGGATGTCGGTCGTGTATGACACAAACATTAGGTCTTCCTTGAACCACTGCCAGCTTTACACGCTCCAAAAACCAATACCAACTATCTGTGTTCTCACTCTCCACAAAGGCAAATGCTACTGGTACAACTTGATTGTTCCCATCGACTCCAATGGCAGTCAAAATCTGCCCTTTATACTTTCCTGTGAGGAAGGTACCGTCCATGCAGAGAATGGGCCTGCAATAACGAAATGCCATGATGCATTGACCCAATGCAAAGAATGCACGGTGAAGGATCAATTTCTCAGGCTCTTTTGGATTTGGCAAATCCTTGATATCGTAATATGTACCAACGTTCCTCTGTCTGATGGTTTCTAACAACCGTGGCAGGTTGTCATAAGAAGTTTCATATGAACCAAATCTCTTCTCTATCACCTTCTGCTTCGCTTTCCAAGCCTTTGAGTAGCTTATGGTGTATTTAAAATCCTCCTCTATATTATTGATTATAGATTTTAGCTCATATCTTATGTTGTCCACAATTCTAGCATAAATGTATTCAGCAATGAATTTGGAGGTCAGAGCTGTATTGCACTTCTCCAATTCTTCGAACTCACATGTATGATCCTTCACTATAGAGCATTTCCAGAGCAGACTCCACTTTTGCTCGTAAGCATGCACACTAAACGGACACTGTGTGAATACGCACTTAACGTCATACAGTTTCCTGCTTGACTTGACAACTACAAAGGACCTCTTCACCGACAGAGACCAATACTTCGCAGCAGTCATCACATCATCTTTGTCTTTGTACAGAGCTCCCTTTGTCACTTCATTCTCGTGGTACTCCCATGGAACAGAGTACCCTTCATTGATAACCAAATTTGCAAAATTTTGATTGTTCCACTCAGCTGGGACAGGAATCTCATTCTCGTCATCTGAAAAGTCAACTTCAGGAAGATTCTCATGCTCCTGGTCCTCCCTCCTCATTTCCTTAACTATCTTTTCTATCCGTTCTCCTTCGTCTGCTTCACCAGTCGGTTTCACAGATGCCGGATTTTGCTCACCCTCCTCAATTTGTGTCTCGCTTTCCTCTTCATCCGCCATGTCTGCACCACCTGCCTCCTCGACAGGATCTACCTCGACCACCCCCTTCAGATATGCCCGAGCTAGAAGGACAAGAGGCCACCCACGTTCTACAGCCTTCACCACATATTTCCTCCATGTTGATGTTGCATTCAAAGGCACTAACTCCAAGTAAAATCCCTCACGTGCACGACTGACCATACCCATCAGGTTCAGTCCGTGTTGGTCTGTATCAAGCTGAAACAGCCGCATCAACCAATTGTGCACACCAGTAATTGTCCTCTCATTTGGCCTTGTGATTCCTCTATAAACTGATGGAAACCCTGACAGATCAACCCCCTCTACCCCATGCACAATATCCCCTTCTCCATAAAAAATTTAGAACACTATCTTATCTGACATGCCTGTCAACCACCGAGATTCAAATTAACTACATTAAGATCTATTATACAACTAGATCTATTAACTACTAGATCTTTAATTGAAATTACATACTGCCTTATAATACATCCAGATCTATTAACTACTATTTTTCTATTAACTACTATTTTTCTATTATATCTGAACTATTTATTTAAATACTACAAAATTTACAGCTATATGAAAATGTTGCTTCTATTGTATCTAAATATTTAGTCACATAATCACTAAAACTATTTGTTTAAATACTAGTAAATCTACAGCTATCTGAAAATGTTGCTTCTATTATATCTAAATATTTATTTACATAAACTCTAGCTACAACAGTCGTAAAATATGAATACAACTATGTTATGCTAAACTATTTATTTAAATACTAGTAAATCTAGATCTACCTTACAGGATATTGCTTCTACTGAAAGTACACTATTTCTACATCTAAAGCTACATTTGTAACTTCTATTTTCTATACGAATTGAAAAACTTACCGAAGTTGCGACACGTCCGGGCAGCACGCCGCAACCACCTCCCCTCTCCTCTCCTCCCTTCTCTTCTCCTCCTCTCCCTCTCTCTTTTGTTTTTTTTTTCAATTTATGTGCAATTTAGGCCGAAATTCGGCCGTTTATAGGCCTGGGAACCTGTCGCCCGACCGTTGGGCGACTGGGCCCACCACCCGCGCCTTGTCGCCCTTTGAACGGGTTATTTGAACCCTTGTCGCCCGCGCGTAGGGCGACTGGGCCTCACCGGACCGCGCCCCGCTCTTGTCGCCCGCTCAACGGGACATTTGATCGCTTGTCGCCTCTCGGGCGGGCAACTAGGCCCCACCCTGCCTGCCATCTTGTCGCCCTGCTGTCGAGCGACAGGTCGTAATCGCCTTATGGACAGGCGACTGGGCGACTACTTGTGCAATTTTCGAAAACGTGCGGTTATTAATAAAAATATAATAAAAAATCGATTAAAAATAAATAAAATTCGTGGGCGGAGACCGTTCGCTGGTTGCGCCAGCGTTTCAGCATTTGTCCAGAATTTTTGTCCTCTCCTAGTTATGGCCCACTTAGCTTAGCCAGTCCACAGCCCATTTAACTTTCTGGCTGTGTTGTTGTTTTGGTGGGCTGCAAAATCAAGATTTATGAGCCGTCTTCTTTGCTGAGCTGACTTGCTTGTATTGTTCCTTTTTGTAACGACTGATGATTGCCACATGTTTCAAGCTTTTGGGTCTGTTTTTAATGTTCTACTATATTTTTCATATACTTCATGTTTTGTCTTTTTTATCATAGTGGCGCTATAATTGTTTTTAGATTATTCTTGTTGTAGCTTCTCGGTGGTATAATTTTACTGTTGAGGTGCATTATTGTTTTTCCTGTATTTTTTAGGTGTTTTGCAATAGGTTTTATATTATTCTACTAGTGAAATTTCATTGTTTTGTATTACGACACAATTTTTATTGCGGATTTTTAAATGTCATAATTTTCAAAAAGTTCCATGGTCTAATTGTCCAATATTGTCCTTCAAATGTTCTATGTTTTGTTTTCACATAAATTCTCTTACAACATTTGTTCTAGTGGAAATCTACTTTTGATCTTAATCACTGGAACATGCAAATGGAAGCGCAAGCTTCGGGGTTGAAAAAGGAAGAAGACAAAAAAGAAAACCCATTTTTTCTCTCTCTTTTCCAACCAGCAATCTTCCTCGATTTTTTTTTACCGAGCACCATTGCATTGCAAATTGCATTTTTTTTTTTACATATTTTTTGGTTTCAATTTTTCCAAAAATTTAATTTTTTTGCCTTTTTTTTATTTTTCCTCTCATGAAAGCATCCTGTGCCAGCGTAACACCAATTAAAAAAAAAACACTACCTGTTTGTCCTCGCCAAGCACGGTGTGGCCTCGGCGCCCGATCGTGAACATGTTGTCACATCTTTCCTAACAAACATATGTCAGGTGGTCCAATGCACCGTGCTTATACATAAATAAACAGTGAGTTCATCTTTCCTAACTATTGTCACCCGATTCAGTTGTGTTAAAGCATGACTGAACACACAGTTCAAAAAAAAAAAGCATGACTGAACACTACCGAATCCTCCCGTGGAGTGCCGGCAGCGACAAGCACCCATAAGCTGCGGATCTTGCAGATGCGACAATCATAGTGCTTCGATTCAGAGCTCTAGAATAAATATGTTATTAGACTTAGACTACGATGACTTTTCTTCGAAAGACTGACTAAGATGCATGACTAAGGCTTGCCCTAGGCGCCCCCCCCCCCCCCCCCCCCCCGGCTTCTTCTTCCTCACACGGAGTGGTTAGCGGCGGGCGGGAGTAGTAGGCAGAAACGTTTCAGTTCCAACTCAGAAACACTTCTCAACCTGAAACAGAATCACTTCGAAACCGTTTGGCTAGTTGTCTTGTTTCAGTTTCAACAAAGAGAGGAAAGAACCAAAATGACTTATTTACCCTTAGTTGGACTATATTGTTTCTGCTACATTATAATATGTAATAAAGTTTTGTAATATACAATATTTATAAGAGTCTTTGCAAAGTAAATAAGTGGTCTCGCCCATACATCTTTCCAAAATATACTACGTGTGATCCTAGCAATTTTGTGTCTTCTTAGCGTGTGAGCCTAGCAATTTAAGAAAAATTACTTGCGAGGCCCACATGTAAGTGGAACAGCCTCCTTCTTCTCCGTTCGTCATGCACGCAGAGAGGCAAAAGAAAAAAGTGGCTGAGCGCCATTGTTGCTGTTTGGAGCTCTTGCCCCCACCGTCCGGCGCAGCAACAGGGCTTGCAGAATAGCAAAATGGGTAGAGGAATGAGAGATCTTTTGGGATCTAATACCAAATTAGGCAAAGTGGAGCTTCCTTGAGAGATCTGTGCACTTGGTTAGCACCCAAAAACACAGGGGGATCGATGCTTGATGGCATTTTTGCCGTTTCACTCTTGCAAGTCAATTTCTCGAATCGTTCCAGCTGATTCTACCGTGAAACGTTTCTGTATTTTAGCGTTTGGAACCGCTCCAGGTGTTTCTACTCAGAATCTGAATCGTTTCGGCCATCCAAACGGACCCTAAGATTTCAAGACTTCCCTCACAAATCAACATAAGTCTTTTCCGCGTATTTTGCACAAGCTCTTCCTATGTGCCTTACTCAGGTATGTTTGAAATGTGTATACTGATGCTGTTTCTGTTCGGTCAAAAGTTACCTACCAACTCACGTATGAAATTTCATTAATTTCCAGCAATACATTTAGCTTGAATGTATATACAACGTCAGTATGAAGTTCACATCAGCAACTGTGGCTTCTGAAGCATACAACACCATGCCTGTGGCCACCTTCTGCATGGCGCTGCTATTCAGGTACATCGTGACTCCATTTCAATATATGATAACTAAGCGTATGTACTACTGGATGGTTTCGTTGTTGGTGCTTTAGCTTGGCATGCACGATGCAGGAAGGAGGTGGTGAAACTGAGGAGTCCCTCCGGCATAGCCAAGCTCGCCGGCGTGGCGCTCTGCCTTGCCGGAGTGTTCGTCATCACCTTCTACTCCGGACCGGCCCTGCGCCCCGTCAATCCTCACCGCGCCTTCGCCGTCCACGCTTCTGGTGCTCCGAGGCGTGCCCAGTGGATCAAAGGGACGTTCCTCATGGTCATCGCGTGCACGGCCTGGTCCCTTTGGGTCGTCTTGCAGGTCTCAAATGTTAAGATATTCGTGTATGTCAGTTAGCTAGTCTTCGTGTTAGGTGGTTTGTTGTAACAGAGTTCTAGTCTTGTATAGAAAGTTAGGGAGTTAGTTTAGATTGTGACTTGTAACTCAGGATTGTAAGTGCCACGCCAGGGGCTGTTCCTGGTCTATATAACACGAAGCCGTGAGCCTGAGAAGGCATCACGTTCCACCCAATTTCACATGGTAATCAGAGCAAGGTTCTTAATCAGCGTCTCCCATGGCGTTCCCCTCATCGTCCGCATCCTCTGCTGTGGGATCGCTCGGCTTTTCCCTTCCAGAGAAGCTCACCCGCACCAACCATCAGATATGGAAGGCGCATGTCATGTCCACCCTCCGTGGTGCGCAGAAGGCGCATCTCGTTGATGGCGACTACGTTCCGCCGGCCAAGAAGATCTCCAAGGATGGCAAGGAGGTCGACAACTCCGAGTATGAGCTTTGGGTGGCTCATGATCAGCAGGTCCTCAATTACCTGCTGTCGTCGGTCTCGCGTGACAGTCTGGCGCAGATCGCGACCTTTTCCACTGCGGCGGCGGCATGGAAAGAAATCGAGAGCATGTTTGCCTCTCAGTCCAGGGCTCGCGTCATCAACACGCGCATGGCCCTGGCAACTACACAGCGGGGGAACTCCTCTGTGGCCGAGTACTTCGGCAAGATGAAGCTACTAGCGGACGAGATGGCATCTGCCGGCAAGAAGCTAGATGACGAGGAGATCGCGTCCTATATCCTCGCTAGATTGGATGCTGACTTCAATCCCGTTGTCTCGGCAGTCGCGGCGCGCATTGAGCCGATCTCGCTCAGCGAACTCTACACCCAACTGGTCTCCTTCGAGCAACGCGTCGACCTCCTCACCGGCAACAGCACCGGCAACTCTTCTGTCAACGTGGCTGCTCGTGGACGAGGCGGCGCGAACGGACATGGCCGTGCACGCGGCGACGCTCATGGCGGCGCGCGTGGCGGGCGCGGCCGCCATGGCAATCGAAGCTCCGGTGGACCTCGGCCCACCTGCCAGCTGTGTGGGCGTGAGGGCCACACCGTCGTCCGCTGCTACAAGCGCTTCGACAAGTCGTTCAACCCCGACACCAAGGCTGCGACCACATCGTACGACGTCGATCCTCTCTGGTCCATGGATTCCGGGGCTACGGATCATGTGACCGGGGAGCTGGACAAGCTGACCGTCAAGGACAGGTACTCCGGAGGCGATCAAGTCCACGCCGCGAACGGATCTGGTATGATGATTAGCCAAATTGGCCATAGTACTTTACGTACCCCATCTCGTGATCTTGTTTTGAACAATATTCTTTATGTTCCTCAAGCCACGAAAAGTTTAGCATCTGTTCATCGCATTGTTGTTGATAACAATGCATTTCTTGAATTTCAACCTTCCTTCTATCTTATCAAGGAGCAGGGAACGAGGAGAGTCATCCTTAGAGGACCATGTGTTCGTGGCCTATATCCACTGAAGTCGTTCAAGAATAAACAAGTGTTGGGAGCTTTCAAACCCACCACTTCCATGTGGCATAGCCGTCTTGGGTAGGGCTGGACGAAAAGCTCGTGGCTCGTTAGGTCGGCTCGGCTCGGCTCAGCTCGGCTCGTTTACTTTTTCTAACGAGCCGAGCCAGGTTTGTAGCTCGTTATGTTTAACGAGCTGGCTCGAGCTGGCTTGTGAGCCGCTCGCGAGCCAAACGAGCCAGTAAGTCCCAACAGGTCCAACACCCTTTGGTCCTCTTCTCTCTCCCTACACTTTATCCCTTTCCTGAATTGCGCCGTCACAAAACCTTGCCTCCTCGCAAGTCCCCATCGCCGCCTGCCTCGCTCCATTCACGAGCCACATCGTCTGCCTCGCTTGCCAGTCACCCTGCTCCCTCGCCGCCTACATGCGAGCTTGCCTGGAGCAGCTCCGTGAGGTTGTCGGCGCCTCCTTTCCTCTGTCGCAGCACTTGCCTCTCCATCATAGACGTTGCAACCATCAACGCCAAAGCTTATAGTGAGCACAAGCTTGTTGTCCTCACCGTTCTTCCCATGACACGGCGATGATGAAAAGAGACCGAGTCAAGATCCAAGCCGCGGTGAAAAGAGACCAAGTCAAGATCCAAGCCGCGGATAGGCGACATGACGCGTTGCGGCCGGCGGCTCAAGCCAGACGGTGCCGCCGCTCCCCCCTACTCTCCTCGTGCAGTGGTGTCGGCTCCTCCACGTCACCAGCCCCCGTCCCCTCTCGGTCGCGACGTCGGCCTCCACCTCTCCGCTCGACACGCCGTCGTTCTCAAGGGCGTGAAGATGTACCCGGTGGCGTGGTCGTCGTCTTGCTCCTTAGGTTGCGGCAGAGATGCTGAATGCGAACGACGAGCTTAATGAGCTGGCTCGCGAGCCAGCTCGAGCTCGTATCAAGCCGAGCCGAGTCAGTATTCCAGCTCGTCAAGATAACGAGCCGAGCCGAGCCAGCTCGTTATCCTAACGAGCTGGACCGAGCCGAGCCGAGCCGAGCCAAGCTGGCTCGGTAGTCCAGCTCTAGTCTTGGGCATGCAAATTCTACTGTCGTCCAAGAAGTTCTTAGGCGTCATGGTCTTTCTTTTACTCCTGAGTCCAATAAAAATTGACGCTTGCCAACAAGGAAAAAGCCATCAACTGCCGTATCCTAGGTCTTTTAGCAGGTCCACGCGACCCTTAGATCTTGTTTTTTCAGATGTATGGGGTCCAGCTCCAACTTCGGTTGGAAAATTCAGTTATTATGTCAGTTTTATAGACGACTTCAGTAAATTTACTTGGATCTACCTCCTTCGTCATAAATCAGAAGTTTTTCAGCGCTTTCATGATTTTCAAAACCTTGTTGAAAGGTTATTTAACCGGAAAATTGTTGCCATGCAAACCGACTGGGGAGGAGAGTATCAAAAACTCAATTCTTTTTTCCAAAGAATAGGCATTACTCATCATGTATCCTGCCCACATGCCCATCAACAAAATGGATCTGCCGAACGCAAACACAGACATATTGTCGAAATTGGCCTATCTCTTCTTGCGCATGCATCCATGCCGTTAAAATTCTGGGATGAAGCCTTTTTAACCGCCACATTTCTTATAAATCGATTGCCATCGAAAGTCATTGAGAATGCCACACCACTCGAGCTTCTTTTTCAGCAAACTCCCGACTATACTTTTCTATGAACGTTTGGGTGCGCATGCTGGCCTAACCTACAACCTTACAATGCTCGTAAATAAGAGTTCAGGTCCAAGCAATGTGTATTTTTGGGCTATAGCAATTTACATAAAGGGTTCAAGTGCCTTGATCCTACTACCGGTCGTGTTTACATTTCTCGGGATGTGGTGTTTGATGAACACGTTTTTCCCTTCTCAAAACTCCATCCAAATGCTGGAGCCCAACTTCGTTCTGAAATTCTCTTGCTTCCGGACTCACTTCGTGATGGGGTAGTAGGTACCAGTGTGCCAAATTTGGTTAATTCATCGCCTACTAATGAAATTGTGCAGCCTCCAGCCGTTACATATGTACAGGAGGGGAGATTAAGAAGAAATCGTGAAGAAATCGCGCCAAATTTGTATCAGTTTGACGCGGTTCCAGCTCATATGGGATCTGGCACGAACTTCAGGGTTGATCCCCCGACAGCATCAACCTCGGATCAGCCGCCGAGGGATTCTGCGCCGACATTCGTCTCCAGGGCTGGCGCGTCCTCCCCGCGCTCGACACGTGCCGCGGGCCCGTATGCGTCCCCGCCCGCGGCCGACATCGCGGGACCCAGCGGTGCCGCCCCCTCCAACCCGGTGGCGCCACGCCGTGGGCTGTCGACGCCTCCGCCGACCGCACCGCTGCAGTTCGACCCTATCTCTCCACGTGGCGGTGCGGATCCTCGCGCCGTCCCAATCGACGGGGGACAGTTGGGCACGGTCGGGCCTGCCGCTGGATCTTCTGTGCCGCCTCCGCCTGTGCCGCCTGCACCGGCGCCTGCTGATATTTCGGCACCAGCACCTGCCCCTGTTCCAGTTCCGGCACAACCCGCTGTGGTGCAGCCTGAAGCACCTGCTGAACTCGTTGCAGAACAACCTGCACCAGCGCCTGCTCGACCTGCAGCTCGTCTTCAGCATGGTGTTCGAAAACCCAAAATATACACAGATGGCACTGTGAGGTATGGCAATCTTGCTACTGTGATTTCTGAGCCTACAAATCTCGATGATGCTTTGCATAATTCTGATTGGAAAGGAGCAATGGACAGTGAAATTCAGGCTTTAGCGAAAAACAGAACTTGGCATTTAGTACTTCTTCCTAAGAACAAGAACATCATAGGATGCAAATGGGTTTATAAACTGAAAAGGAAAGCTGATGGTACAATAGATAGATATAAAGCGCGTCTGGTTGCAAAAGGATTTAAACAACGGTACGGTATTGACTATGAGGACACGTTTAGTCCTGTGGTCAAGGCTGCTACCATTCGGCTTATTTTGTCTGTTGCAGTATCACGAGGATGGAGTCTTCGACAGCTTGATGTTCAGAATGCCTTTCTGCATGGTATTCTTGAGGAAGAAGTGTACATGCAGCAGCCACCTGGATATGAAGATAAATCAAAACCAGGGTATGTCTGTAAACTTGACAAAGCTTTGTATGGGCTTAAACAAGCACCACGTGCCTGGTATTCTAGGTTATGTCAGAAATTGCAAGCTCTTGGGTTTCAACCTTATAGGGGAGATACCTCTCTGTTCTACTTTAATAAAGGACAGCTAACTATGTTTGTTCTAGTGTATGTTAATGATATCATAGTGGCTAGCTCATCACAGGATGCAACCAATGGCTTACTGAAGAATCTAGAAAAAGAATTTGCCCTGAAGGCTTAGGCAATCTACATTATTTTCTTGGTATACAAGTTAAGAGCACTTCTGATGGCTTGACACTCACACAGGAGAGGTATGCAGATGAGATTTTACAGCGTGTTAATATGAGTAACTGTAAACCTATTAGCACACCTCTATCTACTTCTGAAAAACTGTCAATCAAAGATGGTGATAGACTTGGTCCAGAAGATTCCACTAGATATAGAAGCATTGTGGGTGCATTACAGTATTTAACACTTACTAGGCCTGACATTTTCTTTGCTGTTAATAAGGTTTGTCAGTTCCTTCATGCTCCTACTCTAGTTCATTGGGCTGCAGTCAAAAGAATACTGAGGTATGTGAAAGGAACAGTTAAGTATGGACTGCAGATCAGAAAATCCAAGTCTATGCTAGTCAATGCATTCTCTGATGCAGACTGGGCAGGGTGCACTGATGACAGACGATCAACAGGTGGGTTTGCTGTTTTTCTTGGCTCCAATCTTGTATCATGGAGTGCTCGAAAACAACCTACTGTTTCAAGGTCTAGCACAGAGGCAGAGTACAAGGCAGTAGCCAATGCAGCAGCAGAGGTGATGTGGATTCAGAAACTTCTGACAGAACTGAAACTTGTGCATCCTTCAACTGCCTGCTTATGGTGTGATAATATAGGGGCTAAGTACCTAACAGAGAATCCTGTATTTCACAATCGTATGAAACACGTTGAAATCGATTTTCACTTTGTGAGAGAACAAGTAGCAAGAAAACGTCTGGAGGTGCAGTTCATCAGTTCTGGGGATCAACTTGCAGACAGCTTCACCAAGCCGGTTTCAGCAGAAAGGTTGAAGCATTTTCGATACAACCTCAACATCGTGGAGAGTTGAGTTTGACGGGGGATGTTAAGATATTCGTGTATGTCAGTTAGCTAGGCTTCGTGTTAGGTGGTTTGTTGTAACAGAGTTCTAGTCTTGTATAGAAAGTTAGAGAGTTAGTTTAGATTGTGACTTGTAACTCAAGATTGTAAATGCCACGTCGGAGCTGTTCCTGGTCTATATAACACGAAGCCGTGAGCCTGAGAAGGCATCACGTTCCACCCAATTTCACATGAAAGCAGTATAGACTACTAGTAGCTCTTACAAATTAATAAAGCAAGACTATGTTGAATCTTATTAACATTAATTAGATTGATACTTGTTGATGTATATATGCAGGCTGGGTTGCTTCAGGAGTATCCCAACAAGATGCTTGTGACGCTGTCGCAGTGCGTGTTCAGCACGGTGCAATCGTTCGTCGTCGCAGAGCGGGACTTCTCCAAGTGGAAGCTCCGGCTCGACGTCAGCTTAATCGCGATCTTATACGGTGTAATATACTGATTAGCCTCTATATCAACGAATGTTACAGCAATTTTTTTGGCGAAAATGTTATATCAATTTTGGCTGGACAGGGAAAAAAATCTAACGTATATAATAATATAATATAAAGCATATATGTACGATGTAACAGGGGTTTATGCTAAACGGTGTGGGCTACTACCTTCAAGCATGGTGTGTGCAGGAGAAAGGCCCTGTCTTCCAGACGGCGTGGAATCCACTATGCCTTCTGTTCACAATGTTCTGCTCCACTTTCTTCCTCGGAGAGATTGTTCATCTCAGCAGGTAACCATACAGGACATACTCCCGATTTGAAGTTGCATCGATCTTTCGTTACCAAATTCATCATGAGACACTCAATGTCCTTCGTATATTTTTTAATCCAGCATTCTCAGTGGAATCTTGCTGATTGGAGGCCTTTATAGTGTGTTGTGGGGTAAAAGCATGGAGAATAAGGTTGCACCAAGCAATAAGGTTTCTGTGACTGACGATGCCCATGATGAGCTAGATCACAACAAGCTAGAACACAAGAAAGGGAACGAGGAAGAGGAGGAAGCTACAACAAACTTTGAGCAAGTTTAATCAATTTGTTCAAACAAAAGCTAGCTAGATCTTGCTTGCCTACAAGATTTGAGCAAGTTTAATCAATATGTATGTTAGTCACGAACTCATGCTAGCGCACGAATTAATCTAGTAAATGTTTATATCAATGAAATTGAAACTAAGGAAGCATTGCATCCTACAAGATTCTTTGTTTTTGTGGCTTTAGCTTCTCAGTGCAATCTTAAAACGGATTCTGCTACTTTATGTGTGAGAAGTTGTTTTGCAGTTTGACTCTTTGGCAGTCGGACACCAAAAGCAGAAGCAGAATCTGCTTCAGAATCTATGCCAAACAGCCCCTTATTTTGTTGCTGAGTGCCGTGTGATTTCAGGCCAACCTAAACTCCATGACATAACCTAATTATATTTTACATGTTGAAGTTTTCCAAAATTCCAAGAAAGATACATCATAACCCCTTTACAAATTAGTTCCAAAAAAAACCCTTTACAAATTAATACAAGCCCAAACACGACTTTTGGTACTGTTAGACTGACTTCAACCCATGACCTATTAGGTGACCTATGCACAAAATGGGCAGTAAAGGTGTAAAAACACCTCTCCAACGGATGACCTAAACGACAACCCATTTTTAGTCTACAACAACCTTGCAACCCACAAATAGAGCTTCCTCTGCCGTCTCACCCATCTCGCTCTCGCCGCACCGCCGCCCTCCCCCTTCGCCCCCGTGTGGCCAAGCGTCGTGCCATGGAGGCCGAGCAGGCCGTCCTCTGCCGCCATCCCCCGCTGCTGCCTCCTCCTCGCACAGCAGCTCGCACAGCTCGGGAAGGATCCGGAGTCCATAGGGAGCTCCGCTGAAGGCACGGCGCAACAGATCGAAGAAGCGGCGTCCCGACGAGCTTGGTGGTGGTGGGATTGCTCAACATTGGCCACCAATTTCATGGATTTGGATGACATCGAGTTGGCCGCCGTGGCCAGGCTGGTGCTGTACGAGTTGGCGATGTGGTGCTGTGCGAGTCGCCACCGGGGAAGGCGCAGCAGCGGGCCGCTGGCCGCCGTGGTGGTCTTCTTCGCGCTGCTGCTTCTCCTCCTGCGGTTCTTGCTCCTCCTCTGCCTCCTCCGCGGCGCATCTCTCCGGTGTCCCCCGTCGCCATGGGAGGCCCCCGTCTTCCTCTTCAATACGTCTCGCCCGGGAGCTCGATTCCACAAGTCTTGGTTGGGCTAAACTTGGTTATTCTCTTAGGTTTCGGATGTATCGTTCCTTGTTTCTTCGTATAATGCATGTTGTAGAGGGCCATGATGATTATTTTGTGCAAAAAAGAGATACAAATGGACGTCTTGGGCTGTCATGTTTGCAGAAGGATAGTGCAGCATTCATGATGCTTAGCCAAGGTGTACCTGCCGATTTTATGGACCACTATATCAAGATTGGTGAAAGTACTGTAATGGAGAGTCTTAGAAGGTTTGTCAGGGCTGTTGTGGAGGTGTTTGGAAGTGAGTACTTGAGGTCACCAAACAACAATGACACTGCTAGAATACTTGCAATTAACAAGAAAAGAGGTTTTCTGCGATGCTTGGGAGCGTAGATTGTATGCATTGGGGCTGGAAAAACTGTCCTTCGGCATGGCATGGTCAGTATACCGGGCACGCGCGTGAGCCAACAATAATACTTGAAGCTGTTGCCTCAAAAGATCTTTAGATTTGGCATGCTTTCTTTGGATTACCAGGATCTCTTAATGATATCAATGTTCTTCACCGTTCACATCTTTTTGCTAAGCTAGCTGCAGGAGAGGCCCTAGAAGTTAACTACATTATTAATGGTCACAGTTATACAATGGGGTATTATCTTCTTGATGGAGATGTTGGAGATGAGGTGAGGCCTTCTAGAGCTCCAACACGTGAACTAAGTGAATTTCTCAAAATTCATGGTGACATCAAAGATAGTGAAATGCACTCTCAACTTCAAGAAGATTTAATGGAGCATCTTTGGCACCGTCATGGCAGCAAGAAATAATTATGGTCATTTGTCATGTACTCTGAATTATCTTGATCATGTACTAAACATTACCTTAATTATGTAATTTGTATTATCTTGATCATGTTGTTTACTCATAATGCAATCCTAATGATTGAACCATGTATCAACAAATATAGTTGTTAGAATGTTAGTTACAAGATAGTAATAAAAAAAGAGGTGAGTGAATATAGAGATTCTCATTTAGAGTATCGGTTGGAGTGTGCTACAAAATAGAGGATGAAAACAGGATAGAGGATCCTCTATCCAGGGATATAGAGAATGAAAAATAGAGGATCCGTTGGAGATGCTCTTAGTACCCCCATTTGAACAGAGCACATGTTTACCTCGTTTTAGTGTGGAGTTATGCGAGTTTGTATTAACAGGCAGAAGCGGCTGCTTGACGTTACCGAAACACCCCTGGATCACAGGGTTTCTCATCACTGAATCTAGGGGTAAAATTGGAAAGCTGAAAAAATCAGGGGCTCCTCCAAGGTTTCCCCCACTCTCAGTTCCCCCGCCGCCACAACACGTGGTACCTCACCGCCGGCGACCCGTCGTCCCCTGAAGGCGTCGTCCGTTGAGAGGCGTCGGCCTCCTCCCCCTCTTCCCGACAACTTCCGGTGCCGGACTGACGTGGAGCGGGGATCCACCCTTCCGGACTTGGATCGACTCCTTTTGCTTGTTGGTATGTAGCCCAGCTTTCCCTGCTCGAATTAGATTCACTCTGTTCGAGGATCAGCGAATGCGTTGTCCGGCACGATTTCGTCCAATGGAAGCTGATTCTTGCTCATTAGTGTGGCCGGTTGGTCCGGATCAACTCGTCTATGTAGCGTCAAAGATTTTACCGCAGAGTTCAGTTCTGGGATTTATTTAATTTCCAAATGTATTCAAATACCTTGTAAGGTAGGAACGGTCAGGAGGATTCTTCCATTTTGTGTCTGTGTTAACTTTCCCGTCCAGTACTGGAGCGTCTAACCACTGCTCAGAATTTAGCGATTCTGCTCCAATTTTAATGCTTTGCGAACAAAATTTGGCTTATGGATAGGTTGCTCTAAACTCTAAAGTGCTCATGGAGGTTCTCAGGTTTTTTTGTCTGTTCATGCGGAAAAATGCTTAAGTGAAATTCTCTGGGCAGGATCATTGATTGGATTCATTTAATTCATCTCCGGTAAATATTTGAATCTGATTTGTAGCAATTGTCAATAGAGCCCTAGGCATTATTATTTAGAGCAGATTTTACAATCGTTGTACTTTCTTCCGTTTTATTTACCGCAAATACAAGAAATAAAATGTATGAGCTGTGCTTCAGAAACTAGAATATGGCGATCCTAAGCTTGTACTCCCTCTGATCCCACGTCCTTTTGGTTTGTCCTAAATCAAATATTTTTAAATTTGACCATGAATAGCTGAAAATTTTAGAATGACAATATGAGGTTGATATTGTCAGATTCATTGTGAAGAATATTTTCGTAATTATAACTATTCAATATGAAATTATGTAATTATATATTATCAGACTCAAAATGTGATACTGGAGAATCAATATCCACAAGGAACTATATTTTGATCGGAGTGAGTAGCAGTTAGATTGAACGTTGTGCAGTTGTGCCAGAAAAGTCTGAATGTTGGTCTGGAAAACTAGGGTACAGTTTATCTGTTCTCATCTTTGGCATGTAAGAAGCAGGATGATATGGTTGCTTGTGATTGTTACTGTTATCTTAGGTCTGGATTTTCTCTCTCTCTCAAAGATTGTATTACCTGCTAACTTTGAACACCAATAAACCCATCACAGCCTATTACAAGCTTTTAACACCAACTTTCTCTACAATTACTTATTACCACGTACCGACTTCATCAGCCTGGATTTCTTTCTCAAAGGTTAAGCACATGAGTAGTAGGTTGCTGTGCCTATCGGGAAATTTCTCTTTAACTGTAAACTCAAGCCTTTCAACTGCGAATTTGAAACTTTACTGAAGCCTGGAGACCTTTCCTCTAGAATTTCTGAAACTCTGGATTGAAAAACTTCTAATCGACTTTTGATGTCACTTGTAATATGCATGAACTGTGTTCGTTGATGGCACTGCTGCTTCCTTACAGCAATCTTTATTAGAGGCCCCATAGAGGTAATTAAGGAGCTCATTTGGGGAAAGATTAAGGCATCAAGCTAGATCGGTCACCTACTTCTCTGTGTCAATTCTACTCGAGGCTTACTGCTGCCAGTCAGGGTTAGGATGCCATTGTTTTGGGGCACGGGAGGCAATTTTGAGGCCTTCTCCTCTGAGCCGTGGAGGAAGAAGCTGAATGGCAAACGTGGGAATATGGGATGTCTCATGTTTCGACATGGCTTGATTGCAAGTTGGTTAGAAAACAAGTGCTTATAGGATAGATTTTTATGCTGAACTATTCAATACCCATGCACATAGTACTCCTAGATCACTAGATTGACGTAGCCTGTATGCGCTAGGCTCTGCAAAGGAATCCTTTACCTGCTACTACATAATTTCCTGTTCGATTGCAATCATGTTGATTAGGTTTGTCTACCTGCATACCTTTTCTTTTCTTATTATATGGCGTGCTCCGCGTTCAATATTTCAAATATGTTCCTATCAATGGTCATCCCTAGCGTAATTCTGTTTAATTTCTGTAAAGAATATGGAGCTTACTTTTATGATTGACATTTGGAACCATAATAACAGAAATTTGTGATACATAATGCCTAGCATGACTGTATTAGGCTAGGGTCACAATGAAACTTACCTGTAGTGATCGAGGCTTATTATAGGTAATAACTGTTCAGCATAAAAGAAATATTACATTCTGTTCCCCTGATAAGCTTGCATGTGATACAACATTGATTAGGACGGGAAGAAAATCGTTCCATATAATTAAACAACCATTTCTAAGAGTGTATTTACAGTCCCTGGGTTTTTGTCCCTTTTATTGACCACAAATAGAAGAAACGATTGTAGGGAACAATCCTAAGCTTGTAGTAGTGGATTTACCGTCAATGTTGGTCTGGAAAGTTTGTTGGTACTTGGCTTTGGCTTGAAACCAGAATGGTATGATTTATTGTGACTGTCCCAATCCATTACTTGCTAACTACTATCTAATTTGTTGGTAAAATTGATAACTAAATCACCTCTGAAAATAAGTGATCTTCTACCGATAGTATCACCTTTTCTCGCCTAGGAACTAGCTTAGCTTTGCTAATGCCTGTGGTAACATGAATTAACAAGCATTACACATTTACACCCATCAGTTTTGTGTAGTTTAAATGAACTTTCACCTTGCCCGCTTGCCCTGCATATTAGGTTGTTTAGATTTAAATTTAAGTTCCATTGGACAGTGTTTTAAAAAAAGGTGAATCAGTCGAGTTACATCGTTCAGTATCTCCATCTGAGACATTTGAAATTTGGAATATACTTAAAAGTGATCTCTTTCAATATACCGAAATTCAGTCTTTGCTCACCTTTTGTTTTCCTCTGTGAGATACTAGTTCATAATGACCTCTCTGCTCTGATCATTATCTCCATTTGACTCCACTGCAAATACCATGACACGATAAAGTTTGTTCCCTTTATTAATGACCTAACACTGGGCCATTCAAACTGTCCTAAATAATGATTACGATTTAGCATTTCAAATTATACTGTGCTCTTTAGATATTGCACTGTAGAACTAGGGAATCTAGGGACTCCTGATTATTGGGTAGCTGCCTGTTCCCTACCTAGTACAAAATCTTCTTTGCATGGTCTTGCCACTCTCTCTGTCTTCACATGCCACACTACATGATGGACACACCATGTTATCCCTGCAATTGCTGTCGCTCCTCACCTTATATTGGAAAATTCGTCTCCCCTGAAAAAAAAAATGATCCTTTTAACTGCGACTTCGAAGCCTTGTACTGAAGCCTGGAGAACCTTTTAATAGAATTCTGAAACTGTATTATGGAAACTTCAACTTCCAAATTGAATTTTGATATTATACTTGTTTGGTGTCTGATGGTGTTACTGCTCCTGTAGAGCTAATAGTGGAGTGTTGGGCCTTCTCCTCGAAAACTACCCATATAGGTCGCATTGTTTAAGGATTTCACTGTCATCTGCTGCTTTCTGTCTAAACCCCTTTTTTGATCCTTCCGTCTGTCAATTCTTCTTGAGGCTCAAGATGAAGAAACTGATTGGGTTTAATAACAGGTGCATGTAGCATAGGTTTATCCACTGAACCATTTAATGTTCATGCATGTCATACTCCTAGGTCATAAGATTGGCTTAACATGGCACCAAAATGGAAAGTGATAGCTGTAGCTGTATGATATATGCTAGGCTGTAAGTAAAGAATGAGTTCCTTTACCTGCTACTGCTCAATTTCCTGTTAGTTGCAATCAGGTTGATTAACTGGAATAAGTCCAATTATCAACATATTTTGCGTACTGCTTCCAAAATTCAAATATATTTCCATAACTGGTCATTTCTAGCCTAATCGCGTTCAGTTTCTGTTAAGAATGTGGACCTTACTTTTATGATTGACTCTTGTAACCATGATATCAGACATATATTTGTTACACCATGCGTAGCATGACTGTATGACGCTATAGTTACAATGATATATACCTGTGGTGATCAATGCTTATTGTAGCTAGCTACTAATTGTTCAGAATTAATGAGATGTCGTTAGCTCTGTTCCCCTGAATACCTCCCTGATACAACTTTGACTAGGCCGAAAGGAAAAATGTTCAGCATAAGGAATTAATTATTTTTCCTCAATATCCTTTCACATTTGATATCTTTTGATTAGGCCGGAAGGATGAGGAAGGGTCTACACCCACAGATGCAATGGATTTCATATGTGACTCAGAGTGGCAGGCTGATCAATATCATGATGACCAAGGTGAACCATACCGGCAAAGTGTATCACATGAGGGCAAAGCGTCAAATGGCTCAAAGCCTCGGCCAGATTGCGAAGTTCAAACGCCGCTATGAGCTTGAAGCTGAGGAAAACAAAGAGAAGTAGGATGTTCTTCGCAAGGAGCTATAGGGTCTCTGTAACCATAAGCAATTCTGTTTTACTTGCAAAGCTTTTGGATGGCACATTATTTTGTATGACATCCTCGTCTGTCTTTTTTCATCTTAGCCTTGGGTTAATCTTAGGACCGATTAATATACCCGAGCAGTCTGTGTTACTTATGGCTTGAAGCCTCAAGAAAAGCAGCCAATTATTTTTCTACCATGATCTTTGAGATCAATAATTCATCTCGTTTCCTGGATCTTAGAAATCTGTTAGCATGACAGTAACATTTGCCTAGTAAAAATGTTTTTCTCCTACAACATTTCAGTTTATATACATTGCGTTGATATATGGTACTGACAGTGAAATGTATATAAAAGCACTCCGTGATGCGCGGCTACATATATCCAACGTCAGCCTTAGCCTAACATGATCAGTTGGTTCATAAATTGTGTATTCAAAATTGTCCTTTGCAAGTCACCCAATAATCAGTATTCAAAATCTGTGCTGATTTGGCTGGCCAAGGATCACGTGATTGCACAACCGAGGTGCAAAGTTCTCATTTGTCATAAGGAATAACAACGTAGCGCATATTCTAGCTAGTTCGGTGTTTCAGGATACGAAGCCCCTCTTGTGCATTGACGTCCATCGCTCGCTCCTGATTTTTTGCACCATGCTTGTCGCTCAACGATCAAGGTAGACTAGCTGGTTTGTACAGAATGTGATCAGGATAATGGGCTTCAGTTTAATTGACAATCGTTTGACTTCCTTTGACATCGTATCTAGAATAGTACTAGGGGCGCGTTCGGCGCGTGAGATTAGAGCCTCTAAAGTTTAGCTCTAAAGAGAATCTTATTATTTAGAAGTATTAAATAAAGTCTAATGACAAAACTTTTTTACAGATGATTACATCTTTACGAGACGAATCTAATGAGCCTAATTAATTCATGTTTTGCTACAGTGATGCTACGGTAAATATCGTCTAATCACGGCTTAACTACCCTCGTTAAATTTGTCTCGCGATTTAGAGGGGGTTCTGCAGTTAGTTTTATAATTAAAGTTTATTTAAGACAAGATTCTTTTTGTTTAGACCCCTCTAAATTTTAGCCTCTAAAACGCCGAACGCGCCCTAGATTATTGGGAGAAGCGACATGTACGAGTTGCTAGCGGGTGCGTTCGGCGCACGCCCCTCTAAAATTTAGAGGGGTCTAAACTAAAAGAATTTAGTACTAATAAAGTCTACTGACAAAACTTTTTTACAGTTGGGTACATTTTTACGAGACGAATCTAATGAGCCTAATTAAGCTATGTTTTGCTACAGTAATGCTACAGTAATTATCGTCTAATCATGGCTTAACTACCCTTATTAGATTCGTCTCGCGAATTAGAAAGGGTTCTGCAGTTAGTTTTGTAATTAAATTTTATTTAAGACAAGATTCTTTTAGTTTAGACTCTTCTAAATTTTAGAGGGGCGTGCGCCAAACGCTTCCTACCACGTGGGGGCAGAGGGTAACCTACAGAAAGCTGGAGTAGCCTTTTGGACTGGAGCTCGCGTCCTTTCGAAACCGTTCCATATTTTAATCCCAGCCCCTAACGGTGTGAGAATCACCAATTTGTCTCAGCGTGCGTATACCTCAGCCTTGGCACCTTGCATGTCTTTAGCCCCTCGCCGCCTGTCCCACTGCCATGTGGACCCGTCTCCTGTGACCCCACCTGTCAGCGAGAAAGCGAAATTCCACGAGGTCCCCTCCCGCCTGCCTGCCCCAGCCCACGAGACGAGGCCTCCCTCCTTTTCCTCTGCTTCGAACGAAATGAGGCGGAGGGCGGCGGCAGAGCCAAGAAAGAAACACACGCCGGGCAAGAGAGGTCCGCCGCCGGCACACGCACGCCGGTCAAGAGAGTCCCGCCGCCGTCCGGCCCGTCCGCCCCGGAGAACCCCATCGCCTCCCTCAGAAGCTGGCCGCGTGGTGGTGAAGGGCTCCTCCCTCGTCTCGAGTCCTTGCGGGGCGGGCCGGGGCGTCGCGGCCGCCGGGTGCGCTGCTCTGTTGCTGCCTCGCTTCTCCTCCGTGCGGGAGACGTCGGGGCGGGAAGCGGAGGGAGGGGACGGCCGCGGAGTGCGGCGTTGGTCGGACGGGAGGGAGCAGCGATCATCTTCACGGGGTAGGCTCTGTAAGTTTGCTTCTCTCGCTTCTCCCCGGTGCCTGCGAATCTAAATGAACACTGTGCATACCTTAATCTTTTCACAAGCAAAATATGATATATTTATTTACCACTGTCTTTTTCAGAATTTTTTTTAAAAAAATCCTTTTCCTTATTTTTTCATTAAACCTGAGTAAATTAGAAGTTTTTTTTTTCAGTTCTAAAAGGGGTATCCTTTAAAGCATTATTTGCCTCGGACTGTGGATTGTGAAAACAAATGTACTAACCTGAAAATAAAATCCGGCCTGTAGAATCCGGACCTAGATTGTGACACAATCCACCCAAGAGGTGTTTCTGCTGCGTGCATGCCTCAAACAAAATTAAATCCAGAATTTATGGCAACCAAATAGTATCAACTTGTGGATACAGCACAATCTTTTTTTTTTTTTTTTTGAGGATTGATTCAGCACAATCTGGATGCAAACAAACATGGCCCAAGAGCTCTTCGGTGGTAGGAACCTAGAACCTTCACTGATATTTAATGCATGAATTTCCTAGCATAGTAACACTTTCCTTGTATAAAATGTATTTCTGCTGTATTCCAACGTTGTCTTGTTTTGCATTGAAATGTGATATTCGTGGTGAACTTTATAAAAGTACTCACATGGTGTGCAACAAATTATCCAATGTCAGCCAGAGTTTTACAATGTAGCGTCCATTCTAGATCGACACGGCATAGCTTCAGGGTGATGTCTTCCTAAAATGATGACAAGTTCGAAACGAATCAAAAAACTCGATTTTGTGGAGACAAGCTAATATAGTGGACTTTTCCTAGCCTGCAATTTATCATTTCCTTTGGCGTCTCGGATTTTCTCTACATTATCTCTGTGTTAAAACAAGTAGTTCTAGTGGTTCCCCTTTAATAAAGAACTGTGGCAGGAAATGGCTAACTCGTTTTTAGGTTTCCATACAGCCAGCTATGGAATCTTCTCAAGACGAGCATGGAGGATCATTCGAACCTATTGATATTGAGGTAGTTTTAGTTTACTCAAACTGCCTTCTTGCATTATTTTGTTCAAAAATATATCTATTGTTCTCATTTCGAAGAGAATCTTACTATATTTTCAATTATGCTCTTTACATGATGAATTAATCACTTTGTATAAACTTAGTAATACGCAACTTCATATTCGACCACCCAATAGAGTAATCTGCCGAGTTACTCTCTTAGACTCTTTTATGAGGTTTGAGGAAGAAGAGTCTACCTCTGATATTTGGGGGAGTTTTGAACTAATCTTCTCGCTCTAATTCAATGAAAATAAAAATTAGAGGGAGTATCTGAGACCGCAAATGTGAGAGGTCTGCTCTATTGTGCATGTATTGTTTGCTTGGAAGAAAAGCATAGAAGGTAGTGTTGTTAAACTAGTTAGTATAGGTCAGTGGTTTTGTTTTGCCACTTTCTAGCTCAAGTGCGAATACCTAAGGTGTTAAAGACATAAAAAGGGGGAGCAATAATATTGTGTAAAATGTTTGTTTATTTTCGTTCTTCATATCCATTGGTATATATACATACTGTTTTATTAACTGCAGCTGACAATTGTTCTTTTCAGGGAACTAGATCTTTATATGTTCTAGACTCCACTCCTTTGAACATGAGTAAGGCATCCAACCTCACATACTACACAGGATCTGTTCGATCTGGGGGCCAGGGAAATGAAATAAATGGATGCGATGCCATCATTGTGAGATTTAATAAGGATTGTGGTGCTGAAGAAAGATATGGTCTACTTGTTGCTGTTAACCATCCATGCATTCTCAAAGCTCTTGGACATGGGAGGGGAATTGGGGATCACCGATATCAGTCTTTTCTGGCACTGTCACGAGTCGAGACCACATTTGAAGCATATGCTGAAAAGAATGGACCTGGCGTGGATCCATTTGGTAGATTCACTGAAGAATTCATTGGCATGATTAGGTACAACTCTTCTCTATTGGTTTATTTTTATGAGTTTATTTAAAGATACACCGTAATTCATTTAATGAACCTATTAATGCTTTGTTGGTCGACAACGGGAGATACTAACCATATTGTAGTAGAGTTAGAAACAATGATTATTTCCTGGTGTATCCTTAGGTTAGTTGTTACACTCAAATGGTGGAAACGATTATATTGGAAATGGGAGCATGGTTTATACACCTGGGAGTGCATACTAATGTATTATTTGAGGATTATTACCATTTAAATCCGACTCAAGCCAGTGGTTTCCACTGCTTGTTGTTTGAAATAATCATTCTAAAGTGGAGGGATTCATGATTGCTGTTGGGCTTTTAGTATTCATTAGAAAGATCAAATAAATACACAACCTGGCATACTGCTATGCCAGATTCAGTATGTTGTAACCAATCCAATTGGTCGGTCACAAGGAAATGGGAAGTATATTCCAAAACTGGAAGTCAGTATATTAATAGTTCAACCAAATAGACTATTTACCATGAAATATATGCCTAAATCAAAAAGGCATTTTCTAGGAATACATGGTGAGGATTTTGATACACTGTTTGTAGGGTTGGGATAAATATATATTTGCATTAAAGAAGCAATATTGATGACAGTATCAAGGGTATGGAATTAACCAGTGGTGTCTTCCAAACATGTTATGTGTCGAATCTGCATAGTACACGGCCAACAATCAACGATTATATCATGTTACAATGAAGTGTAAAGAAGAGTATTATAATTCAGTTCTACTGTGCTGTATCTTAGCTTACTCCTTTGCATCATAATATGGTTTAATAATAATTGATCATGGAAGAACATGATAAACTTAGCATGTGTATTAGTGTCTTCTGGTTACTGCATTCTTAAATCTATATACATATATAACCTTCATTAACTGAATATCAATTATTTTGGAGATATTTAAATGGAAAAAAATATATAAACACCTATATGAACAAAATCCCCCCCCCCCCCCCCCCCCCCCCCCCCCAAGGATGGAGACAGAAATCCACCTTCGTGTGTTGAACTGTTTATCGGCAATCCAAGCACCATTCTAGATACTAGCATAACCCATTATCCAAAAAAAATCATACTAGCACAGCGTGAGGTATACACTCCCGGTTGTTGGTGTTTGCATGCTAGTGTTTGTTTTTTAATGGCACACTGAAAGTATTTGGAGACTAATGCTACCAATTGATTTCCGCTAGGAGGCAAAGCAACTTTGGAGCTCAGTCACCATCATTTTTATATGTGAAACTGGTGCTTATCTCAATTAGTCTACAATCTGCATTCTTTTAGGAAATTTGTGTGTAAATCCAACCATAGAGTGCAGATCAATATAACTTTTAATCCCACTCATGTTCAGCATATGCTTGTCTGACTATGTATGCCTTAGATGCCGTACATAGTGAGATTGTATAATGTATGTTACCTTGATCTCCCAAACAGGTGCCTGCAGCGGCATAGGCATGGCATGGTGCTAGTCAAGCTTGTCTTCCATCTGTCCCTATCTGCTACAGGAAGAGAGAAAACAATGGAGATTTTGAATTGTTTTAGCTAGCATGGGGATTAAGCGTAGCCTAGTTGGCTATTAGGTTAGATTGGATAATGCTAAAAATGAATACGTTGGCTATTAAGTTAGATTGGATAATGCTAAAAATGAATACCTTCTTTACAATTACTCTTCCATCATTATTATATCTTCCTCCGTTTCTTTAAAGTTCAGGCACCATCCTTTTAAGCTTTGATTAATGTTCTTGGCTCATTTTCATTGTTGTTGATCTGTCAGGATGTAAGCTTAGTTCCATCAAAAGTATTCTCATGCAAAATTAGATGGTGAACATGCTGTATGCATAAACATAAGCTTCACTATTGCATTTGTGATTAATGAAATAACTTTCTTTTGAACTTCTACCACTGGTATATTGCTTCAACTGTTTAACGATTTATAGAGTTGTGAACACTGGTATATTGCTTCAATTGTTGGTTAAAGTTTGCTTGGCTTGCAAAAAGTAATAAAGGGACAAAAAATAATAGAAGAGCCTTCTACTTGTATAGTATATAAATACAGCTAGAGATTTTAACTTTGATATGCAAAAAAATGTAATATCATTGATGGCATTCGATTAATATGTTTATGCTTTATGTTGCCAGCAATATCATTGATGGTCTAGAAGAGCTGCATCGTTTGGACTACTATTGCCCTTTTCTTGATGGGAAGAGAATTTTAGTTGTCAGAGAACATGATTCAGTAAGTGCAAAACTATGGGCATTCAAGAGCTGCACTTCAGGTAAAAAAAAAAAAAAAATCCAAGCTGATACAAGTGTAATTTTGATTTCCTATATTAATTATTTGTTTTACCATACCACATAAGATCAAGAAAAAGATCAAGATTGGCTTAGGCTGGGGCTCATCATTTACAATGCAGCAAAGTTGGGTGACGAAGCTAAAGATCTTTATAACAGGATAAAAAGTGGAGACCTGAAAGGGTAAGCTAAAATAAGTCTTTTCTCATGATGATCTC
Source organism: Eragrostis curvula (assembly GCA_007726485.1). Classification (NCBI taxonomy): domain Eukaryota; kingdom Viridiplantae; phylum Streptophyta; class Magnoliopsida; order Poales; family Poaceae; genus Eragrostis; species Eragrostis curvula. Next base: position 28,238,491 of record CM017440.1, on the reverse strand, counting down.
TTATATAGATTTAAGTGATTCTTGTGTATGCAATTTGTTTATAGTTGATTCAGTTGCATCATGAAATAATGCTATGTTTTGTGATATCCCTTTAGAAGGGGTACGTGTATATTTTGTACCGCCTGTCATTTTAACACTGGACATGTAAATTAAATGTTTGACCGGCAAAGAAATCCATTAAGGTTAATTGACATTTGAGTTTATGCCTAAACCTATTTTCTTGTGAGTTGTGAGCATACTCCTCATTAGAAGTATGTTATGGTCTGAAATGTGACCTAATTTTAATTTTCTACACGTGATATCTAACTAGTAAAGATAAAATGAATGTACTTAACCTAATGCCTTAACAATTGTTGGTCTACTTTGCAGAAAATCCATTCTTAAACATAATGCCTTATTAACGGTAAGGAAAAAGTTTAAGAACATCCTCTCACTATACTTGCATGTGGAACTAAATCATCCGCCGAAGAAGCTAGATCAAAGTCTAAATGAGGAGCAAAGTCAAAACCAGCAGAGCCAAATTCCCAAGAAGGACCAGAACCAAGGCCGATATTGGATCACAGTTTCCGAAATATGCGCAGCAAATCTTCAAACTATCTTGGATAAGGCGTTAACTTGGAATATCCCAAAATGGATACCCTGTTCAAATTCAAAGACACTAAGAGGATTTATAAAGCAGATGAGGACTATTATTCAGCATGAGGTTTCGTACATTCCTGAGGAGGTATCAATTTGAAATCATCACCAATATTAGGTTCAGTTCCCTTTATATGCATTGAGGTTTAACTACTATGCCACATGCTTACATGCTCTAGTATTATTCAACAGATGAGGCGTAAATTGACTGCCAAAGAGCTGGGGGAAGGTAAACAGGTGATGGATCTGGATCACGAGCTTCAAGATTCTTGTGGAGAGGTCTTTAGGGCTGTGCAAAGACTAGTGGCAGACTTGAAGTTGAATTCCTGAGGATGGGCATGGTCAGATATCTCCAACCTTGTCTCACGTACGGTGTCTTTTAGATGATATACATGCATTTTTCAATTGGATTATTATTGGCTAAACGGGTAGAATTGTTTCACAAGGCAACAATGCAGTGTATAGATGCATTTTTCAATTGTTTCGTTGCATTGATCGAAACCCAAACTTTCAGCAAATGTCATCCATGGCAGAAAAATATATTACACATTGCGTACGATCATTCTACATGTTGATGTGATACCTTTCTGAGTAATATTTTCTTTTTGCAGTACTAAAGAATCAGATAGATTTTAGTAAACATTGAGTCCAAAGACTTGAGACCTGTACTATTAAGTCTGGAACTACCAATAGTCACCATTACTGGTTTTGCTCTCAATGTCATGAGTCATAACAAAGAAAATATATTTTTGCTCCAGGACAGACTTGGCAGGTGCAGCTTGCAATCTTGGAACTTGGAAGGGACAGTGAAGCTGGGCATGAAGGGCTTGTCAGCGCTGCTAGCGGGATGTGCCAGCAGTGTCCATCTTCTTCTCCCCTGGCGTCCATCTTCTATGAAGCTAGCTAGACTTGCTGTTTATTTTTATGCTTGTATGTACGATTCGGTATTTTGGGTGAGACCTTGGTTCTGAAAATCTGAACTATCTTGTTGACCTCTGCTTCGTCTCGTAGGAGGCTTTTATACTCTTGAGGGGCTGGTCAAACTGTTGCTTTATCATTCACTTTGTTGCCCTTTTGTTTTGGCTCATAATTTTCGAACAAATGTTTTGGCTCATGGTCTGGTAATGTTTTAGGTCATAAATTGTGAGGATGGTTTTCTTTTATGACAAGAGTTGCTTCTGAATTTGTGGATTCTGTTTAAATGGCTGCTCGTGCTAGCTGGTTGTCCAGGACCAAGACCAGGACAGCCTACGGCCCATGCCATGGACGACTGGTGGCTGGGCATGGTTTCATGACATGTCCTTCGCCGGCTGTGGGCCCTTGGGTGATCTGCCATTAGGATAGTATACCTAAGAGCAGAGAATTCAAGCAAAGTCACCGGAAGAGAAATGGATAAAAGGGAGGCGACGGCTATAGACTGGAACAACACACGAAAGAGCATGAGCAGGAAATCAGAGGAAAAAGAAAAGAAGAACGGGGTTCCAAGTCCGTTCAAAATAAAATGAGATGAACCTCCAACTTGAATTGAAGTTTCTTCAAGCACCTCAGTCGACTTTTTTTTTTTTTGAATTGGAAAGGATTTCCGTTACTCATGTGCCAACATATCGTCGGCAACTATCGACATAATACGGTCTGGAAGAACCTCCACAAACGGATGGTCCTCCTCTGAACAATCATACCCAAGTGCTGCAAGAGCATGGGCAGCTTTATTACATTCTCTAGGTTGGTACTTAAACAAAAAGCTACTAAAATTCAGTTCGCACAACTCCCTTAGTTCTTTGATCAAACCACCGTACAAGGCCTTTGCCGGCCACCAGCTGGCCGACGGCGTGAGACGAAGATGCCGACCACGACGTCAATCCAGACCGGGGTGCGGGTGCGCTGACCGCATCGCGCAGCTTGGGCGAGGCGGTGGCCTCTCGGACAAGAGCGACGACGTGGAACTATTTTCTCGAGGAGAGATGGACTGCGTGTCACGATAGCGAGGAGGAAGCTTGCGTCTTGACGTCGACGCCGACTCGCCGGCCTTGATGAAAGGTGGCGACAGAGTACGGCAAGGTGTTGTTGCATGTACCCCTAAACCCGGGAAAACGTGCGTGCATGGTTGCGGAGGGTAGGGCACGGGCTGCACACCAACGCTGAATCGAACATGATCTGCCCTGCCGGATCAGGAACAAACGGCAGGGGCGCCCAAGTGTGCGTGTGGAAGGTGGGGGCGCGGATCGCACATCAAAGTCAAATTGAACATGGTCTGTCGGATTCGGAACGAACAGGGGTGGAAAGTGCATACAAATAATCCGTACTATTCGATATTCGTATCCGATAAAATGCAAATGTGGTACGGAATTTGCTATTCAATTAATATTTTGACACTATTCGAATTCGGTTAGAAAATATGAATGTGGATATGGTTTGAGGTTTTGACATCAAATATTTGACATATCCGTATTTGTATTCGTATCCGCTACTATCTCATAAACATATCCATATATTATATCAAAAATATTATAAAATTGACTCAATTTTCATGTGAACTAGTATAGACAACGTAACATAATACTATTAAAAATACTTTAGAGAGGAAAAAGTGTAGTACTTGTCTTAAGAACATAGAAAGTTAGATGTGTCCTCCGAATTATAGTCACATTCGCTTTTATATTCGCATTCGTTTGATATTCAATCCGTATTCGTATTCAAAAATATTTGTATTCGTATCTATATTTATTTACAAATATGGATATGGATGTGGGAAAGGCACTATCCGGTCCGATCCGTTTCTACCCCTAGGAACGAATCGGTGGATGGACGCGTGTGTGGGTGAGTGCAGATGGCGGAGGCACACCAATGTGTGGGGACACGGAATCGTAAAAAGCCCACCTTTTGAGGGGCACCATATGACGGTTTGAGACTAAGGGGGTGTTCGTTTCCAGGGGTCTAAATTTTAGAAAGGTCACATCAAAGAGAATTTTGTTATTTAGAAGTATTAAATAAAATTTAATTACAAAACTAACTGCAGAACCCCGGGTCTAATTCACGAGACGAATCTAATGAGGGTAATTAAGCCGTGATTAGATGATTAGTACTGTAGCATCACTGTACCAAAACATAAATTAATTAGGCTCATTAGATTCGTCTCGAAATGAGCATTCATCTGTCAAAAAGGTTTTGTCATTAAATTTTATTTAATGCTCCTAAATGACAAGATTCTCTTTCATTTTAGAGGTCTAAAATTTAGAGGGGTGAAAACGAACACCCCCTAACTAAATACTGAGTAGTACTTCTACTCCCTTCATTTTTAAATTGATATCAATTGATATCATTGTTGATTTTTTGAGTTACGCTTTACCGTTCGTCTTATTCAAAATATTAGCTTAAATATGAAAAATTATAAGTTATGTTTTAAATTTGAGTAAAGTGCATCCCAGGTCCTTCAACTATTTCAGGATTCTTATCTAGGTCCATGAACTCTTAAAACGAAGATTTGGGTCCATAAACTATTTTAAGGTTGTCATCTAGGTCCATATACTCTTAAAATGACAATTTAAGTCACAAAATTATTTAAAGATTCTCATTTAGGTCCATAAACACTCAAAACAAAATTTAGTTCTGTAATCTTGTTTGGTACTTAAACAGCCATTCAAAATATGGCTTGCTCGTTTGAATAATTAATGACATCGTGTGCAATGTTTGAATTTCCATTGCTACCGGTAATACCGCAACAACCGAAATGTCTGGTTTTCCGGAAAACCAGTCCGGAAACCGAACAAAATTCAAATCCCAAATTTTGAATCTGAAAATAAAAGACCGGTCAAAATCATATTTTTTTTCAAATTTTACAACGAAAAATGAGGAACAGTGCGGACCGGTTTTTCCGAAAACCGTTTGGTTTACCGCAGTGAAAACAGGGCTATCAAGCACCTGACCAAAATCTTTGTTTTGAGAGTTTTTTATCCCAGATAAGAACATAAAAAATTGTTTAGACATCTTAATCTTCATTTTGAAAGTTTATAATCCAGATAAGAACATCAAAATTGTTTTTGGGACCTAAAATGTCATATCAAGAGTTTATGAACCTAGACGAGAATCTTGAAATAGTTTAGGGACTTAAATCTTCATTTTAAGAGTTCATAAACCCAAATGAGAATCCTGAAATAGTTTAAGGACATATGATGCACTTTACTCTTTAAATTTCTTTACTAACAAAACAAATTATAACAAATTATATGATATATTTTAAACTTTTTTAATAAAACAAACAGTCAAACATAACTCAAAAAGTTAACGGCGACATCAATTTAAAAACGGAAGGAGTAAAGATATACACATGGAGACCAAATACTTCTCATTTCTAGCCTATATGCCAATATCCATGGCGCGCTAACACACGTTGACCCCCAACATTCGCCTCTATATATTTTTCTCTTCTACCTTTAGAAGAGTTGAGTAGCCTTCAGCACAAATCAATATATATCTGTTATAAATTATTTGTAATTTTCAATTCTTAATAAATTTCTCTCTTTTCAATATATCTATATCATTCTCTCTCTCCTCCTTGTGTTTTGTGCACGCATCTATTCTATCTCTTCTTAATTCTCGTACCCAATACACATGGCTAAAACAACATTTATATTAAAACATAGGTAATAAAAGATACGGGGAAGATGGGATCACCATTCTTCAGGACCCTCCACGGTGTTATGCTCTCCATCAACTCTCCATTGACTTTGATATTATAAGTGACTATGGTGATACGTCTCATTATGGTGCTGACTCAATTCTATGCACGCCTCATTCCCAACATCATTATCTCCGAACACCATTATGAACATATGAGTTTAGCATATAATTCAATATTTTTTTTGATTTTGAGCCATTGTACTTCAACTATACTGTTTGACACAACTTATGCTTATGCAAAAAAAAAAAGTGCTTTTACTCTGATTTATCTGGAAAAAAAAATAGCTACTCAATTGATGCACTACTCCGATTGAGTAGTATGTTACTCAGATTTCAACATCCATTCAGCCTTTTTATTTTCTTTTTGAAAGTCAACATCTATTTCTCTTTCCTAATCCCAATCTCCATTTCCCTATTTCCAAACAGGAGCATCATCCCACACGATGAGTCGAAGAATGGCCGGGGAACGGCACGTGCAGTGCACGTCCCTCTCTGATCCTTGTGGACCGTGGTCAAATCCGTTCTGTGGGTGTCTCTTCTGCCCACTGTCGTGTATAAATACCCTGTTTAAAATTCGGTAATGACCCGGACCACAACAAAGAGACCCTTCCTCCCTCTCTACTCCCCCACAAGCTTCTCCACGAAGCTGAGTCGAAACCCTAGCGCCTTCCCCAAAACCCCCACTTCCAGAACCATCTAGAAGCGTCATTGGAGGGCGGCGGCCCCCCATGGACGGCGCTGCCTCTCCGCCGGCGTCGGCGGAGGAAGAACCCTCCGGTGGCGCAGTGGATCTGGAATCTCGCCCCCCGGCGGCCGCCGCGATGATCGTACCTGTCAGCCCCCTGCTCCCCCCTCCCTTACTAGAGCTAGATCTCGTGCGAAAAATCAGTCTTTGCTTGCGATTAATGAGTGTGTGGTGTTCTTGGGTTGTGCTGTAGGAGAAGGACAAGGACGAGACGGGGCGAGGATACGTGGATTCGCTACTGAGGGTCTCGCTTCGTCTGCTCCGGAATGGTTTTGTTCCTGAAGTCCGGCGCCAAGGACTGAATCTGATGCTGGTTATTCATTTACTTCATGCCCGCCCTCTTTGTTGTTCAATGATTACATTTCCAATTCCATTCAATGTGCCTTCTTGCTGAGTCGCTGCTATAATTAGTCTTTGTCGGCAATTCGTAGGTTGAAATTGGTATTGTCTGCGTCTTGCTGTGCCTTTGGGTTAGACTGCACTAAATACGATCTTGTTTTCGTCAATGAGTCACTCCCTCAGGTTGTGCTAGGAAACCATCATTTTCTTATTTAGCTTTGAACTCTTATTGTTTGAAGATTCGCATTTTTTGGTAGACAAGACACATGAAAAAACACTAAAGTTTGTTTTCACCCATAGTTCGATACCCTTTTGCTTATATAAACTGCTGACAGTATATGCAAGTCACTACCTGATACATATTCCAGCTCCCTTTGTTAGGTATGGCTATGCTGCCATTTATCATCGGGGCTACGCTACTGAACATACTAGTTACAGTGATATACCATTGCATTTATGTTGATAATCTAGTAATTAGTGGGCAGATTAAAAATGGGCTGCCATTTTATCAATTTCCTCCACTGAACGCTCATGACAATGTTCAGCATGTCACACCTTATACAGTAGTATCCCCCAAACCCACCACCACCACCACCGCTTCTTCTTCCCCTTTATCCTTTGTTGGCATTCAAGATAACTTGGCCCTTCGTCATTACCGTCTTCCTTGACAACCGCCATTTTCTCGACCCACCATGGGCAGTGCTTAGAGCAGGTTCCTCCCTTCGAGGAGTGTATCAAACTATTGATGCCATGCTCATCATCCAAGGCTACATGGCAAATCGTGACTATTTATCGAGTGGCGTGTCACTAAAGGCAAAGAGTGGATTAGCAAATTCCAATACTATGTCAAACTCTTAAGTTCCTTTCATTATGAAATTTTCCTTTGAGATTTCATCATTCAACATATATTGTTTGTTGCTTTGATTGTACTATATAGTTCTTACATGTAGCATTTCTATTGGCAGCACCTGTTGTGCTTTAGGTGGGATGAGCTTCGTGTCGAGGAGTGGAGTAGGAGTACATTAAGTGATTATGCTGATTTGATGGATGCGTTATATGACACCACAGATACATTACCTTCAAAGAGTGATTTGGCAGCATTAATAACGGATGTGAGTTTTTGTTTTCTTGCTTATTCTGTGCCTTTTTTTTATTGGTTGCTTTGCCCATGTCAGTATTATTTTTCAGGCAAGCTTAAGTGGTGGAATTTGTTCATTAAATCGTTTGGTGTCCTCAATTATATTTCTGTCAAAGAGAGGTCCCATGGAGGTGATTTTATCAACCATTGAGTTCAAAATCCTTTTGGTGCCCTTGTATTGTATTGTATTGTATTGTATTGACTGAATTATAAGCATTGGTTGTATACAAATTTGTAGGCTGAATTGGCTGCCTTCATTTTGAAGTCAGTTTCTGATTCGAGGATTGACTGTGGAGTGGATCCAGATGGTAAGTGGTCATTTTGCGGCTTTTCTTAGTTAACAACTATTTCAATATTCAGTAAATTAATCCATTGCTTCTTATTTTAGGAGGTCAGTTTGAGGTAACTTTAAGTGGTCTAGATGAGGTTCTGCCAAATATTTTGCTGACGCTTTCTTCAGTAAGCAATATTTCCTTTTTACATCTTCATCCTTGGTAGTTTCAAGTTTGTTTAGTCGCATGCAGTTGCTTGATGTTGATTATCATCTATGCCGTATTGTAGTTGCTCGAGAAATATGGTGGAATAGTTCTTGCTAAACAGCCAAACCAGCTAACCATATCAAGCAAAAATCATGCGTTGACAGCAACCAGTTGCTTGTTTGCTGCAAATGCATATGCAGAGTGGGTTCCGGTGGTTCATCTTGACAACTATGGCTTAATTGAACGGTCTGCATTCTAACCTTTGAATTTGTTTAGTAATATCCTATCTTAATTGTAACCACATGTGTAATTTTGTAGGTGCAAAAACCTTCTTGATTCCAGAGATCTCCGTGTTCTTACATTGCAGTTTTTCAGAGTTATCTGTCAGAGGTTTGTATAATGTTGGATGTTGATGTTCTTTTAGATAATGTGCATCCCCTCCCTACCCCGTGCCCTGAAATGCTTGTGTTTTTGAGTGTTCCAGAAGGAGACCACTTTGTGCCACAGAGGATTATGATAAGTCAATGAACCTAGTCTTCTGGATCTTGATGAGCATTTCACAAGATTCTTTGACAGAACTAAAATCCCATAAAGGATTTCCTGGTGGAAAACAGCTTTGCTTTGCCGGGCGGATTTGTGAGTGTTTGGTTGCTCTGGCTTCCTTAAACATGCAGTTTATTATGAGAGATGGAGCTAGGGCCACTCATTTCTTTCAACAGGTCAGTGCTTACCAGATGACTCTACGTTGCTTTAATTTCAGCTTGCTCAGTTTACCATAGTACAAAAATATTTTGAGTAACATGGTACATTGCTGCCCATATGTTTGTTGGTAGTTTGCGCACTTTATTCATCATTCTTTGAGTTTGATAGACTGACGGCGATACAGTTCTCCATGGCCTTAATTGTTTTCACATTTTTGGGATCGCAGATGCTGGAGTACTACCAACATTCTAAGTTCGCACTTCATTTTCGGTCTCTGCAATTTTGGCTGGTATAATTTTACTTCACATTACTTTACCAAAATTCACGTGATATTACTCTGATGAGATTCTTCTTGCACAGATGGTGCTAAAAGAACTGTCCAAAGAGACCTTTGTTTCCTCTGATCCTGGGGTCGTAGCTTCTGCTATCAATCCTGCACCTGTCACCAATTCAACTGAGAAGGGCAGTAGTGGATCAATGTTTTTTGTTAGCGACGATATACTGACAGGAATTATGGACGTTTCACTCAAAAGAATACCCAAGAAATCTGCTGCCGTAACTCCAGAGTTGTTGGAGCTATGGAATGATGAGCTTCATGGAAAAAGTGGCTTCGTAGAGTACCGTTCTTTACTGGTGTGTCTCTTATTTCATTTCGTACACAAATCATTTCAACTGACCTGCAATCCAGCAGCTCACTGTCGCACATGTTGTGTGTTCATTATATAGTGATCATTACCAGTAGTATGCCCATAATATATCAGTAATAGAGAAAATATGCTTATGGTGCTTCTTATGTCTTCTATCTGCTTTATATAATTGTTCCGTTTCTTTATCCAGTTGGATGTCATCAGATTTATAGCTTATAAAAGACCGGCCATTGCCATCAGGAGAGCTGTGCTGAGAATTAACTGTATTATTGGAGATGCAAATGCAATATCTAAACATCCTAAGGTTGGATCAGTCAAATATATAGCCAGAGTGCTAGTCGTTCAATCTGTCATCTTGTTTTGTTCTCAGGAATTTACTTACTTCCTCTGTTTAATAGGATTTGGCAGCTATTGAAAGTGCGCAGCTAGGGCTGGAAACAGTTGTCAATGCAATATTTGACGATTCGGTTAAGATCGTTCTGGATACAGAATTTCCTTTGCTGGGAATATGCAAGATATTTGAAGGTTGAAACTTGTTTCCTCATCCTTCTGTTATTTTCTGGTTCATCTACGTTGCTTATCTTGTGATCTGCTTGTAAATCAGGTCTACTTATGCAGCTTCTATCCTTGAAGTGGACTGATCCAAGGCTTGTGGTTACCCTGGGGCACTATTTGGATGCATTATGTCCTTTTCTAACACGCTTTCCAGCTTCAGTTGCCATGGTTGTGTCTAGGCTTTTAGAACTATTGCCATCAGTCAGTGTCGACTGTCATGTAAGCCTGATTCTCTTTTTATGATATTGGATAAATGTTTAATTTGTTGACAGTGTGGCCTAGAAGCAATCTTGTTATTCAATAGTTTCAGCTTTTCCTTATTAATTTAATGTCTAGGTCTGGATACTCCGTGCTATAGTGTCTTAGTTCCTTACTTGTTTGTTTTAACATACAATTAACGTTTCAGGATCCTTCAGAGGCTCAGAAAGCCAGATTGCAAATCTGCTCATATGTCATTCGCATATGTCAAGCTGTTGATGGAACTTATCTTCCTTCAGATATGAAGGTTAAGTTTGCATTCACTCCCATAAGTTGACTTGTTTTTTGTTTAGGGTATCAATATTTGCTGCATAAGCCTTCTTGGACGCACGGTTTACTTGGTATATGTTGTGTAGATACAACATTCTTAATTCGTTCTACAACATTCTTAACTTGATGAGAAGGTTAACTGATTAAGCTGTATTTTATGTTGTGTATGCATACTGTGCTGTTGGGCATCCTTATCTTGAGTATTTTTAATCACAAAATTTTGCGATATCATAAGAAAATTGTGTTGGTTGTTAAACTGAGAGATTAAAGTGATTGTTGTGCAGGATTTTTTCTCGGTTACACACATTACTGAAGAAGATCTTCTAGCCTTTGTTGCAATTAATAGAACTGCGTATTCAGTGGAACAGAAGCACGGTAAGATGCCTCATTTTGCAATAAAGTAATGTTGTGATATAATTTTGCGAGATAGGTTGTAAGGACAGTGCACCAGGAGACATGATTGCTTGTTTGGCACCAGTGATTTGGTTCATGATGGCAGATACCGTAGCATCGGTAGGAATGGAAAAACTAGAATTATATGGATAGCAAACTGAGGATGAAGTCCATTTCTTTGCTTTATTCAGTCGATCACAGTCAACCTATATTTTGGCACTACATGGGTGAAGTATCTTGTGAATTGACTGAATCTTCGAAGAGGAACATTTGTCTAGATGTTGACTGACCTCTCAATTTCCCAACCTGTATCTCTTCCATAACCCCCCCCCCCCTTCCTTTATTGTGCTGTGCCTATCAGTGTCACATACCTCGCAACACGCTCTCTACTGAAAAAACTATGCAGGTTGCAGTACTCTCAGATTATAACCATCATAGTGACCCTGTTATTTTGTATAGCACAGGTTTGCATGTGATGGTTCAACCTTCCATGTAGATCTTTGACTATATAATTGTATAATTCCTTGCTCAAATTTAGAATTCCTTGCCCAAGAGTGAGGGTAGACCAAAAAGGGTAAGGGAACCAAAATGCCCGGAAATAACTGTCTTTACTTTATTTCTACCATTGGATACTGATGGAATTGGCTTCAACTCATGATTTGTGGTACATATGTGTTTATTCCTACCACCTGTAATCGAGCATTAGAAAAAAGATAGATCAGTCAGGATATTTTTTTTCCTTCTTGGAACGCCTGAACTCTTAGTTACGGTTTTGTTTTTTTTGAGGGGCTTATGTATGTTGTAAATAGACTATGGTTCTTGTTTTTTCTTTCCTTAATATTGATTAAACTATCCTTAGTACTATTTGTTGAAAATGTGGTTTCAAAATTGCGAATGCATGTTCTTATACTCTATTTCCATTCTTCGTAGGGGGAGAAGGAAATCAGGATGTTGGAGCAAGACTGTGTCCATGGGCTCTGAGCGGTGAAACTTCAGGCTTATCTGTTGCTCTCCACTCTTTTCATGATCTATCCACTAGACAACCTTCTTTCGTTTCCCGTTCTGCTCCTTCATCTCTGGAATCTAGTGTCATTGCTCGTACCTTGAACCCAAAGAAATTTGGCCACCATCATGTCCTTGGTTCAGTGCCTAACTCTTTGTTGAGGTTGGGTGCAAAATCCCACAGCAGAAATGAAGGCACGAGTTTGAACCGTCCAGCATATCAAATGGATACTGAAAATTGTTGTAGTGGTTCTCTAGCCTCTGCCAGTTCTATTTGTTTGGCTCTTATTAAACAAAGACAACAGTTGCCTGCCAATGTGAAACTTCTTACTCATGTTTCCCATTCAATGCAAGTTGGTGAGGTGGGTTTCTTTTTTCCTTCAGTTAAGAATTAGCAGAACTAATAAGCTTGTAATACTCCCTCCGTCCATCTTTGAAACACACAATTTGACTTGGCATGGACTTTTGAGTTCGAATTTGACCAATCATTCCTTTTGCAAACTAGTTTTATTAAATATAAAGTCATGTCCATAGGTTGACCATATTACTTACTGTCAACCAATCAACAAATTTGAAATCTGTGGTTAAGGGAATGATCAGGAGCAAACATACCGTTCATAAATATTCCTTTTCCAGTCTAGATATGCCTTCACCAGGCATGACGTTGGTATGAAATACTCCAAGTAAAGTTTTTGATACCATAATTTCTGAACTACCTCTCGAAGAAGGCAATCGAAATGATTGTCCGTTGTTGAAGAAGTTGCATGATCAAATTGCTCCATTATTAATAAAGGGCATATGATTAGGTTTAATATTGCTGCCTAGCCCATAAAAATTAACCCAGTTGGGGCCTTGGCCGAGGGCAAGTGCACCATCAATGCTCTCCACTTTTTTCTTTTAAGACTCACATCATCAACGGACCTCAATTGTTATACAATCTCACCTTGATTGTTCTTGAGTTGAGAGTATTTTTGATGGTGCAGGGTATTCTGGGAACAGTGTCAAGCAATCCAGAAAAGAACCAGTTGCTTCGTATGGAGCATAATATCTTATCTGAAACATTTATCGCTATGGGATCTTTTCCTAGGTACTTTGCCATTTACCCAAATTTTCTTGTCGTAATGTTATACCATTGCAGCTCATATTGGAAAAGAACTTGACCTTTTGTTCTCATTCAGGATTCAAGATAGGAACCATTTGCTTACAGATCTCTTGCAGATTTTGAATAAAATTTGGACACAGCCAGACTGGAAATATATCTGTTATACATATCAAGTGGCTAGTCTTTTTGACGACAATCAATTTACGAGGATAGTTCATTCATTGGTTACATCATTTGAGAAGGAGCTTACTGGAAACAGAGTTATAGAGTCTGCAGGAGCAGAAGGATGTTCTTCAGCGCCTGCTCTTGACCTGTGTATGCTTCCAAAGTTGATGCTTTCCCTAGTATTACGGGTAAATAACTATTACAAAACTTTATCTGTTAGCTGGTAATATTGCACGGTAAATGGCCAGGGGTTCTGGCGTCCCATAAGAGAAAGTGTGATAATCCGACACATTAAAATGATAAAAAAAATATGAAAAGACATGTATATACTATGTTGTATACAAAGCGTCAAATAATCCTGCAAATAACTTGTTTCTTAATCATCTTTGATATCAAGAATCGAAAAAGACAAGTGGTGCTGTTGTCACATGATGAATAATGCCAGATTGATTCTTGTTTATTTTGTTTCTTACATAAGATGAATTTGAATACTGATTTTCACATGTTTACTTGATTTTATGTGTACTACATACATGATATTTTTGATGAATTTTTGAAGCACTGTAACATGCTGAATTTGCTAACGGGGACGCGAAACCCCTGCACACAAAATCTATACTCATAATGGCGTAATGTAGTGAGATCTCTGTGTACTGATTTAAAAGTAATTTGCATTCATAGTATGAAAGAATGCCATGCATGAAAAGAAACTCTACAAATTGTAACACTGATTTGCGGGCCTGAAGCCTGAAATTTCTCCGCTCTTTTTGGTACCTTAGTATTCGTTTTATTTTTTGATCTTTGAATGCGACTGGGCATTCTGTAACATATTTTTCAGGTGCTTAACTGTATCCAAACATTTTGGAAGGAACCAATTTCTTATGATGTGTCAGGAGTAATAGCTGAAGACATAAGGGCTCTGCTGGAGAATGGTAAACAGCCTAGAATTGCTGAAGCTGATGTGCTGAAAAATGCAGGAACCTGGTTACTTGAAATTCGAGAGACTGGGTAAGTATGCCTCATTGTAGCTATTGTGAATAATAGTTTTTTTAGTCATGTTAGCACCACGCTTTGCTTTCCCATTTTTTTTTCATTTTTTAAAAAAACATTCCATCGGATAACATCCCCCCCCCCCCCCCCCCCTCCCCACCCCCGGCCAAAAAAGAAAGAAAGAAAAGGGCTACATTGGAGGGACCTTTTTAATTAATTGTAAATTGGCTGGCTGTTAACGCCTTTTGAATTAAATGTTTGATAATTTTTCCATCATAGTGTTAAAGCATTTGTGGACAAAATTTTGCAGTACATTTTTGTCCAAAAAATATATGAAGTTCTCCAGACCAGAGGTTTTAAAATGACAATGCGCTTAGTACTAGTCCAGATGGCTGGGAATAGGGGTAATGGTGAGTTGTGACCCATGGGTACCCACCAAACCCTCTTCAGTTCAATCAAATGAACTATTTTTCCAAATGGGCCCAGATGGCGGGAATAACTTTGAAAACCTGTTCCTTGATCACACATTTGCACCCCCTAGTTGGGACCTGGTTTAATTTTTGGTTTAATTATTTTTATTTGGTCACACATTTTTCTTTTGTATAATGGTACAGGTATAAGGTCATTGGTTTGTGCACCTATTTTGACAGAGCTTTCTATGGACTATTAGGCCGTTCAAGTATCATCAATGTTCTCATGGAAAATTTGAGATCCATGGAATTTAATCATTTGGGAAAGCTCATAGTGCTTGTCATTGTTCCATTGGTTAAAAATTGCCCTCGAGAATGTTGGGACGAATGGATGTTCGAGTTGTTGGAACCTATATTTAGCTATTATGAAGATATTTGTTATTATGCATGGTTCACTTTTCTTCATGAGGGCAGGGCTGAAGTTCCAGCTTATTTCGGTTATCTTAAGGGACCAAAAGAAATAGTCAACCAATTTGAAAAGGAGATATTGCTTAAATTTACTCGTTCGGTATGTGAGCTTCTTCAGGTTTTGTCATCAGAAAGATTGAATAGCGGGCTTTTACTGTTACCTTTTCAACCAAAAAATAGCATGAAGGGTGATTTTCAAGACTTGAAGTCCATATCTTCCAGCTCCCTTATTGGGTACGAAAATATTGAATTGTATTTTCTGTTTGGTTTCTAGACATTTACTTAGCTCCTCTTTATGATTACATGTAGGTTTCTTTTACTTCATAATTGCTTTGGGAGATTGAGTATGTACCTATTTGGGTGTTTGGCGGACTATGAAGCAGCGAGCAAAGCATTGCCATTTTGCTATTCTTTGATCCATATATCAATCGCTTGCAATTTTGAGTGGCTGGATCAGTTTATTCTCAATGAAATGCTTCCAAATGTTATCTTACTTCTTGGTGATTTCCGGTGTCCAATATCAGAGCTTAGTTCCTCATTGAATTCAACCACAAAAGAAGATGCTAAAAAAGATGTTATTGATCTTTGTCAGCAAATCTACAAGCTATACCTAGATAATCAGGTAAGTCACTGAGTTTACTTTTGTTCTATATGTACTCATAGTTGTGATTTCAGGGGGTCCTAATCACACTCCAGTTAATGCAAAAAAATTTACTTTGCGGAAATTTATAGGTATCACTGGCAGTTCCAAATCTTGTTTTATAAGTAGTTTATGCTAAGTTACGTCTCTTAAGTTTTTAGTTAGGAATGGTTGCATGGTTCAATGTTTCCTTGGAATGACAAGGATACGTATCAATTTGAGATATCTTGCTCAATACTGGCAGCGAATGGACCAAATTTAGAGAACTTCTGTCAAACCTGCATGTCATTAAGTACCGTATTGCTCTCAACATCGCTCGCTGTTTGATACCTTCTGCATTCCTGAGTTCTGACATGTATTATCTATAGTGTGATCAGCATGAGATATCCAAAAAATCTGCTCACAGTTAGATGATAACGATTCCTGATTAAAATTTGATCTACATTTTTGGAAAAGAAGGCCTAGGATTGGATTTGATACTGTAGTGACGCAAGCAATCTGTGTGGTGCTCTGGCTAGATGCTTTATTTTCTTATAGTTTGATTGGCTTTGACGAGCTATAAGGATAATTTTGAAATTTTTACACAAATCAAGGTCATACTTAGTGAATGACGAGGGGTTCTTACATGTATGTTGTGGTTGATAAAAAATGTGTTAACGTACTACCTTTATCCAGTGAGTCTAGCTCGGTCCAATGCTGTAACTTGCTCACATATGCGAATGTGCTTTATCAGGTTTTTGTAGATGAATTGACAGACAGAGAAAACCTGTCTTGTCACTTTGAAGATTGGTTCACAAAGGAATTGGAGGATCTTCGTATGCGAGCATCTTGTTCTGTGCCAGAGTATTTTCCAAAAGAAGCCGTCTGGAAATGGGAGGTTTGCTTCTTGTTCTGTCTTTAGTACATCAAATTTGGAATCCTTACCTGATTTGAAGTGCTTAGTTCTCATTTTTCTGTTGTGCTTCTGCCCAGTTGAATGAAGAATTTGAAAAATACCTTCCTGCTTATATGAGTATGCTGGCTGAAGTGGATACAATGAATGACTGCTTGAAGGTAACTTGTTGCTTCTATAAAAATTATTGCTTTAATATACTGAACTCATAGTTGTTTAGATCTAACGTTGGCTTGTAATTAAGTATTGCTTTAAACTATACCAGACTATATATTTTAAAATACCTCTACCAAAAACTGATACCAGCAGTCTTCAATGTACAACTTTGGCCACCAATTTCTCTGAAACCCAAAATATCCACTTGCCCAATTTTCCTGATTCTGACTAAATATTGAAAAACATATTAATTATCACATTTATAAAGTTTGCTTGCATGGATGTCCTAAACATCAAGTGTTTGTGACCAGAGTTAGCACTGCATTAGTATGTACAATAAATATTCCATTTAGGATCACAAAGAACACCACAAATCCACTTATCAGTAGTTTTAAGGAGAGAAGGCGAGTAGCTCCAATCCACATCCAGGCCATGGGTAACAAACAAATGCACCTGTGTCGGAATAATTAAACAGAGCAGTGCCGTCAAGGATCTTGGTGAGTGTGGGGAGGCTGCTGTTGGAGTGTATTGGCCCATGTATAGAGGCCCATCTAGAGGCTCATGTATAGGACTATATTTCCCACCCATCTAGGGTTTGGAGGAATCAATTGGACAGTTTTACCCCAATTCCAATATGGTATCTCAGCTTTCTCTCTCCCACCCAACCCTAACCCTAGCCGCCGCCGCCGCCGCCATGGCCGGCCGCCGGCGACCTTCCCCTCCCTCCTCCTTCCCCCCTCTTCCCTCCTCATACGCCGCGGCCCTCGTCGCGTCAACCGCCGCCACCGCCTCGGTCTCGAGCGCCGCTGCCGCGGTCGATCCGGACGCCGCCGCCGCCGATTCGCGCCCATCCGCCGTCGATCCGGCTGCAGCCACCGCTACCGCGGCCGTGCGCGGGGCCGTCGCGCAGCCGCCCGCCGCGGGGATTGGTCGCGGAGTCGTCGCGGGGGCCCGCCGCGGGGATTGGTCGCGGAGTCGTCGCGGGGGCTGCCGCGGGCGTCGCTCCGCCGCCAGCCGCAGGGGTCGCCGTGCCCCCGGGAGCCGCAGGTGGGCTGGCCCTGGCGCCGCCGTCGCCGCAGGGGCCTGCCGCGGCCGTCGCTCCGGATGCGCCGCCGCCTCTGTGTGCTGCAAATGCTCCGGATGCGCGACACGCGATGCAGGCTGCACTTGGGCCTTCACAGCTGTGGGCTGCCACGGGCCCAGCCGCAGGGGGCGCTGCCACAGGCCCAAGAGGCCCAACTGCTGCTGATGCTTTCACGTGGCTCGCCATCGGGCCTCCACTGCCGGCCCATGCGTCCTCCTCCGCCTTCGCTCGGCTGGGCATGCCGCCGGGCTTCTCCTACGCCGGCTTGGGCATGCCGCTGGAGCTCCTCCCCACCACCTCGCCGGCTTCCTCCGCGGACACCGCCCTCGCTGCTGCCCTCGCCGCGGCGAAGACCGAGGCTTTGGCGGCCCAGGAGCGAGTGCACGCGGCCGCCCTAGCCTGGGAGCGCGAGCGCGCTGCGGCGGATGCCCTGGCACGCCGGGTCGCTGAGGCGGAGCACTACATGCACATCTCCGCCGGCAAGCAGCTCGTTGTCCCCGTCGCCGACACCGCCGCCTCGTCCTCCCGTCCGGCGCCGCCCGCTGATCCCCGTCCCCGATTCGACGCCAGCGATCCGATGGTCGCCCAGCTACACCTTCAGGCTGTTGGCGTCCAGAACATCCGCGCCATGGTCTCCATCGTCCTCGACACCTCGTCCACCTCCTACGGCCGCTGGCGCGACCAGGTCCTCCTCGCCCTCCGGCGTTACGCCCTCGACGACCACGTCCTCACCGACACCCCTGTTCAGGCGCGGGACGGGCCCTGGCTCCACCTCGACAGCATCGTCGTGTCCTGGATCTTCGGGACGGTCACCCCGGATCTCCAGGAGCTCATCCGGACTCCTGGCGACACCGCGCGCCAGGCCTAGCTGGTCCTCGACAACGCCGAGGCCCGTGTTCTTCACCTCGACACACAGCTCCGGACCTTCAACCAGGGGGACCTCTCTGTCAGTGACTACTGCCAGAAGATGAAGGCCATGGCGGATGCTCTCCGTGACCTCGGCACCCCTGTGTGCGACAAGGTCCTGGTCATGTACATCCTGAGGGGTCTCAACAGCAGCTACGACCTCCTCAAGACCTGGATTCCTCGACAGCGACCCTTCCCCTCCTTTCGCGAGGTGAAGGATGACCTCCGCTACGACGAGATCACCCGTGGCCTGGCTCCTGGCTCCTCCTCTTCGTCGACCTCCACCGCCCTCGTCACTGCTCCCCTGCCACTTCACTACTTGGCACTCCTTCCCGGGCCGAGCGGGGGTGGGGGGGGGGGGGGGGGTCGTACCGGCCGACGTCGCCGTGGTGGCTTTGGTGGGGGCGGCCGAGGGACTCCTGCCGCGACTCCTACTCCCTGGCCATCCTTCACCAACCCATGGTCAGGGCGTATCTCGATGTGGCCGTTCCAGCCTACAGGCGGCGGGGGTCGTCCTCCACACCAGCCTGCGGCTATGTTCGCTGGCCCGGCTTCCCCTGTGCCCTGGACTCCTCCCGCACCGGCTAGCCAGCCTCCGTCCTGGCCGGCGGGGTGGACTCCTCCTGCTCAGACCTGGCCGGGGGGGTGGGACCAGGCGGCGCTGGCCCAGTCCTTCAGCACCATGCAGCTGACGCCGCCGGTGGAGTGGATCGCTGACTCGGGGGCCTCGTACCACATCACGCCGGATGCTGGTATCCTTTCTTTCGCCCACCCTCCCCATCCTCCTGTCCTTCTGCCATTATGGTGGGTAATGGCACTTGTCTTCCGGTCACCTCTGTTGGCACTGTTCCGGGTTCTGTTCGCCTTCCCGATGTTCTTGTTGCTCCTCAGATGGTTCACAACCTTCTTTCTATTCGCAAATTTAATTTTTGTTCTGTTGAGTTTGACCCTTCTGGTGTTTCTGTGAAGGATTTGGCTTCCCGGCGTCTACTTTTCCGATATGACAGCCAGGGACCCTTTTACACTATCTGCCTTCCTGCTTCCGCTGCTTCATCATCGCCCTCTTCTTCGTCAGCAGCTCTTGCCACTACATCTTCTACCACGACTTGGCACCGCCTGCTTGGTCATCCCGGCCGCGACGTTTTGGCTCGGCTCTGCCGTAGTGCAGATCTCTCTTGTACTAAGACATCTGA
The DNA here is from genome assembly GCA_007726485.1 of Eragrostis curvula. Classification (NCBI taxonomy): domain Eukaryota; kingdom Viridiplantae; phylum Streptophyta; class Magnoliopsida; order Poales; family Poaceae; genus Eragrostis; species Eragrostis curvula. The sequence continues at coordinate 28,218,644 of CM017440.1, read as the reverse complement.
TGAGCACCTTTGTTATGCGTGCCAGTTAGGTCGTCATGTTAGGCTTCTTTTTTCTGTTTCTTCTTCGCATGCGAGTCATGTTTTTGATCTCATTCACTGTGATTTGTGGACTTCTCCTGTACTCAGCATTTCTGGCTATAAGTACTATTTGGTGATTGTTGATGATTTCTCTCATTACTCTTGGACTTTTCCGTTGCGTGCGAAGTCCGACACGTTCCCCACCCTTCTCAACTTCTTTGCCTGGGTCTCCACTCGGTTCGGTCTCACCATTAAGGCCGTCCAGTGTGACAACGGTCGTGAGTTCGATAATCCTCCCGGGCCTCCTTCCTCTCCCGCGGGGTTCACTTGCGCATGTCTTGTCCGTATACCTCCCCCCTAGTACGGCAAGGCTGAGCGGATGATTCTCACCACGAACGATGTCGTTCGCACCATACTCCTCCAGGCTTCACTTCCTGCCCGCTTCTGGGCCGAGGGTCTTCACACTGCTACCTACCTTCTCAACCGCCTTCCTTCCACTGCATCTCCTGCTCCCACTCCACACCATGCCCTGTTCGGCACTCCTCGGTACGACCACCTTCGTGTCTTCGGGTGCGCCTGCTACTCTAACACCTCTGCCACCGCTCCTCACAAGTTGGCGCCCCGTTCGACTCGATGTGTGTTCCTTGGCTACTCCCCTGACCATAAGGGGTATCGCTGTTTTGACCTTACTTCTCGCCGTATCCTTATTTCTCGGCATGTCGTGTTCGATGAGTCCGACTTCCCCGGTGGCCCAGTCACCTGTATCTGTATACCCTTTACCTGCAGGTATTCCCGCGCCACGCGCTGCCCCGGCGCCCCCTCCCGCGCCACGTGCGGCCCCGGAGCCTCCTCCCGCGCGACGCGCGGCCCCCACGCGCTACGCCGAGCCGCGATCGTCTACCGGCGCCGGTCGGTACCGGCCCCGGAGCCGCCGCCGGCTCACCCTCGGGCTCGCTCCCGCCTTGACCCGGTGGTGTACCACCCGCCTGTCCTCTATCGGGATCCCGGTCACACTCATCCCATGGTGACACGGCGGGCGGCGGGCGTTCTACGGCCTTCGGCTCTCTCCGCCGCCACGGGAGAGCCGGGGATTTCTCCGGTTCCCTCCTCTGTCCGTGGTGCCCTCGTTGATCCTCACTGGCGCCGGGCAATGGAGGAGGAGTATGCTGCCTTACTTGCCAACCAGACGTGAGACCTCGTGCCTCGTCCCCCTGGTGGCAATGTGGTTACAGGGAAGTGGATCTGGACTCACAAGCGTCGTGCTGATGGCTCACTCGACCGCTACAAGGCTCGCTGGGTTCTCAGGGGCTTCACCCAGCGGCCTGGAGTGGATTGTGATGAGACTTTCAGTCCAGTGGTCAAGCCTGCTACAGTCCGCTCGGTTCTGTCGCTGGCTCTCTCTCGCTCTTGGCCTGTGCATCAGCTGGATGTGAAGAATGCTTTCTTGCATGGCACTCTCTCAGAGACGGTATACTGCGGCCAGCCAGCGGGGTTCGTGGATCCCAGTCGTCCTGATATGGTTTGCCGCCTCAACATGCCCCTCTATGGTCTGAAGCAGACTCCTCGGGCTTGGTACTCTCGGTTTGCCACATTCCTGGTCTCTTTGGGTTCACTGAGTGCAAGTCGGATACCTGACTGTTCGTCTACCACCGTGGCACTGACACTGCATATCTGCTGCTCTATGTTGATGACATCATACTCGCTGCGTCCAGTCAGGCCTTACTCCAGCGCATCATCCAGTCTTTGCAGCAGGAGTTTGCTATGAAGGATCTGGGTGTCCTTCATCATTTCTTGGGAGTCACTGTTGAGCACCGTCCTTCTGGCCTGTTCCTCCACCAGCGGCAGTATGCTCTTGATATCCTGGAGCGTGCAGGGATGACTGATTGCAAGTCGTGCTCCACCCCTGTTGACACTTAGGCCAAGCTGTCTGCTGATTTGGGTGATCCAGTTGCTGACCCGACTGCCTACAGGAGTCTTGCCGGTGCCTTGCAGTATCTTACCTTCACCAGGCCGGGCATCACTTATGCCATCCAGCAGGTCTGCCTTCATATGCATGATCCTCGTGAGTCACACCTTGCTACTCTGAAGCGCTTCCTCCGCTATGTTCGTGGCACGGTGGACTATGGTCTGACTCTTCAACGGTCTCCTTCTGCTGAGCTCGTTGTCTACACGGATGCTGATTGGGCTGGCTGTCCGGACACTCGCCGCTCCACATCCGGCTACGCAGTCTTCCTCGGCGGCAACCTTGTCTCTTGGTCATCCAAGCGACAGCCCGTGGTCTCCCGCTCCAGTGCAGAGGCGGAGTACCGGGCTGTAGCCAACGGTGTGGCTGAGGTGTCGTGGCTCCGACATCTCTTGGCGGAGCTCCATAGTCCGCTCGCCAAGAGCACACTCGTCTACTGCGACAACGTCAGTGCGGTGTTCCTCTCCACCAACCCGGTTCAGCATCAGCGGACGAAGCATGTTGAGATCGACCTCCACTTCGTTCGGGACCGAGTCACCATTGGGCAAGTTTGGGTTCTCCATGTCCCCACTACCTCCCAGTTCGCGGACATCTTCACCAAGGGTTTCCCCTCCTCGACTTTCTCAGAGTTTCGCTCCAGTCTCAACGTAACCAGTGGCTAGTTGTGACTGCGGGGGGGGGGAGTTCTCCTTTCTTGTGTCCAGTCTTGAACTCCGCTGCGCCGGTAAGTTCAGACTGCGGTGGGGTGTTGGAGAGTATTGGCCTATGTATAGAGGCCTATGTATAGGACTATATTTCCCACCCATCTAGGGTTTGGAGGAATCAATTGAACAGTTTTACCCCAATTCCAATAGCTGCCATGCTCAACATTGCTGGGGCTTCACAAGAAGTGAAGTGCCATGCTTGTGTGGCTAAGTGGAGGCCATCCCTGAGTACGAGCTGCTAGTGGATCTTGAAGCATCGCACAACGACATGGTCATTGGGTAAGACATGTCAGTTGTCATGTCTTTGCAGAGATGCTTGGCAGGGCGTCTGTTGGATCGGTCGTAAAGGCAAAGTTGCATGGGTTGTACATTAATTGAGCTGTCTATTTGTTCTGTCTGTGTGATGTGTGAAGAATAATGAAAAAAGGCTCTATTTCTCTATGTGAACTCTAGTCCATTTGAGTAGCTTGCGCCTTGTCTACGTCTTTGATTCAGATATGCATACTTTGTGCACTGGAGAGATGTTTGCTTCTTGTCAGTTTGTTTCCTTGGATTCCTTAGTTATTTTGTTTCTACGACTGATCATCGCTTTTCATGGTATCCTTGATTATTCTTCCAGCTAAATATTCAGCTGAGGCCATTGTATGATTGTTGGTGTGTTACTGTTTCTATAATTCGTGTCATTTCCCTAGATGCCTTTGCAGCTCAGTTGAGCCGGCTTAAACTCAGATTACTAACCACATGCCTAGTTGAGTCAGCTACAAACATGTTCTGTTTTGGATTAGTCATTCTCTCTTCCTTAACAGTTTCTATTTCTAAATGTCTCTCTATTTGTGTTGTACCTAAGCACAGCTTTCGACATGACAGCCTGATGGCTGCCACCTTGTGTCATGCCCTCTTAAATACGTTTCTGTTATTTAGACTCTGAATATCTTTTGCCTTTGCGCCACCTGTGCTAGAGATGTTTCTTTTTTTTTTTTAGAAGAGAGCTAGCACTACTTGGTGCACATTCTGTGTGCACATCCCAGTTTATCCTGGATGTGTTGGTTTGATGGTATGTCAATGGCTTCAGTCATCCTTTTGAGGTGTAAGGGTCTAGATATACTTGACCTATTGACACCATTTTTCTTTGCATAGTTTGTCGGATAGGAAGCAGCTTCCATGAAGCATCGTACAAGGACATCACAATTTATACATTTTTTTTCTCGATAATTATTCACGCCATATATTGATCGGTCTATGAAGTCCTGTTCTGAGTTTGACGCTCTTGTTCGCACTGACGCACCTTGAGACTTAAGCATCCCTTAGGCTTTAGGCAGTGCCTTTATAACCATGCTTGATTGGGCATACCTTATATGTTTTTTTTTGGAGGAATATACAGTAGGGGAAGCCCCTACTGTGGTAGATACATTATATAAAAACCAAAAGGACCAAGGTGCAAACTCTAAACCCTAAACCCTATACCTTATATGTTGATGAATGAAACATAGAACTCTATCGATATCTGGTCTCTCACTAAACAATTTTGTTGGCTTTTGAGTTGCCATCTTGTACTATGATACAAGCCTGGAAAGCTCTCGTTGATTCATGATTAAAGATTTGTCTGCAATTATCTTTGTGCTACAAGTTTTATTGATGTGAGAAAGCAGGAGATACTATAGCTTCCTAAAATATGCAATTTGCAAATGGATCTGTGGTTTCACTGATGATCTCTTTGCTTGCAGAATAATTATTTGGGCTCTGATAATCTTCTTGACAAATTGAAACCTGAATTTAAGTCAAAGTATGGTATTTACGACTCTGCACATCCTTATTTGCGGACCATGTCTCGTATGTTACGGGTGAGTATCTTGACACCCTTCTGCTTTCAGACAACCATGTGTGAGTCTGTTGTCTAATGTTAGTTTGTTTTTGATCTTTTTGAAGCGAAAGAGGCCTGCTGTATATGCCCAGAGTCGTACCAAATGGCTCTCACAACTTTTGTACCGGCTTATTACTCTTAAACCTTATGTAAAGGTATCTGTCATGATCCTTACCTTTCAGCGACTGGAACACATGTGACATTATTCATTTGCAGCTCTCTGATTCCTGGGAAAGTGTTATGGAGCGTCTTCAGGAAAACTGTGAAACACAATTTGACCCTGTACAATGTGATCCAGCAAGCGCAATTGACGTGAGTATTGGTGTTCTCTAGTATCCATTGTAGTTTAAAACGCACAGGAAATTCTTATTATATTTATTCTTGCAGATTTTCTTTGATTCAATATTGTTTTACTGGGAGCCTCAGTTTCATCCATTAATACGCGAGGTTATCATGAATATTCATGTTTTCCTCTGTTCTTTATGTTGACTTTGTTGTGTTGGTGTTTTTCTATGCTGCACTCTAATTAATTGTCCTATTTTCCAGAGTCACAAGGATATACTGAAGACAATAGCTTGTGAATTAGCCTCAGCAGAAGAACTTGTAGCATTGGAGGTTTGTTATTCCTTTTGTTTCTCAGTTGTCAGAACTTCACGTTTGATTGCACCTGTTATTTCTTTTCAGCCACTGGAACCGCACCCGGATGACTTCTTGGAGCATTTGCAGCCTTATGCACGGATGTATATTAAGAGAAAGAAGGAGGATTCTGGGGTATGCCAGTACTGATACTGATCTTAGCTCTCTCCACATAAACTGTGTTAGTTTTGAGCTCTGTATGCCTTTTTATTTCCCTTTTGTTTATATCAAAATCAAATATTATAATGTAATGTTGAAAATATTGATGGCACCGTATTTAGAGTGTGGTATAGGGTGACTTGACTTGAACAAGCACAATGTAATGCCCTGTAAAGGCACTAATGCAGTATATATGCCGAGGGATGTTCCATGCGCTGACCTAATAGAGTGACTTGACTCTAGTGCACTTGTGATAAAGAAATATTGAGTTTACTTTATAGCTTCTTTCATGGTATAGCCTGGATCTGTAGGCTTTTACCATGCTGCGAAAGCTTGTAGCCCTTTAAGCATGTATTGTTAATGGTGAATTTGAGTGGATAGTAATAGACTGACACTTCCACTCATTGCAGCTTTGCATTTATTAAAGTTTTGATGCGTACTTTTAAGGAAAAAAAACATTTTGGCGCCTTGACCTAACTTGGGATTTGTCCATGAAAGTATTAAACTGAGGGATTAGATTATAATTGATTACAACTAATAGAGCTAGCTGTCACCAATTCACCATTTCTTGGTTTAAGCCAGTATATTATTTCTCTGGATTTCTTCTTGCTCAAATACAAGTGGTTGCCTGGGAGCTTTGGAAGCATCGGAACGACTGTGTGTTTAATGGCGCGCAGCCTAGTATCTTGTGGTGTGCGGCTGGGGCTTCCTCTCTCTATGCGCTGCTTAATAAGTCGTTAACTTAATAGGCCTGCTGGCTGGTCGGCTGTGTCTTTTTACAGTGTGTGTAACCGGTTTGTAAGTGTGTTGGGGGTTGTGGGGGGGAGGGGGGGGGGGGGGGTGCGGGGGCTTCACGTCTCCTACTTGTAAATTATTCTTAATGAAATGGTACAGAGCTCTCCTGAGAAAAAAAAGTTATAGGACAAAACCACCAGGTTTACCAAAGTCCCTGGGCGATTTTTTGTTTTACAGCCTAAAGAAGAATGAATACTGAATCCTTTTCAGGAGCTGGACAAATTAGCACAGCTTCTCTTTTTTTTGCTATGTTTTTTGTTTTTTGTTTTCATGACCTGTAGTTTAAGCAAAGCAGAGCTCTTTCCATACTGTGCTTTAGGTTGCAACTTGTGATGTTTTCATTAGAACTAAATATGATTCTGTTGTTTTTACTGATTTGGTGTGCATTTTCTCCTGTATTGGATCATTAGTCTTAAAACTAGTGCAAATTAATTTATTGATGCTCTTTCGTTTTTATTTTGGGGGCTTATATTTGCTTGTATTCTATACTAAATTTGAAGCGTTTTCTCCAGTATTTTACAGTTGCAAACCAGGTCAGCATGCACAAAGAGTTTGATGATCATTTGGCTTCAGGCTCGCTGGATGATCGTGTGAATGAGTTTAGTTGTTCTAAGGTATAACTGGTAGTTTCTAATGTATTGAATATTACTATAATGGATCGTATTTATTTATTAATTGCTTGAGTTTCATCGTTTGTAGGATGAATTTGTCGATTCATTTGTCAATGGGAACAGTTCATTTGCAACACTGAACCATGATCTCATCAAAATGTCTTTTGAGGTTATTTTTATTTACTGATTTGCTTACATATTGTAATGAAATATATTTTACAATTTATTTAACTTCTTTTAACCCTTCTATAGCGAAGGGCTAAGATTGTTGAATGGGAACATCAAATATCCTCTTACTCCCAGTGCTTAGCATCGCTCCTGAAAAGTGATGAGGTATAAAAAAAGCATCCCTGTTCTGTATATTTACCTTGGTGTTTCAATGATAGCTACCTATTTAGTAACCATCCTGTTTTTCCAATTATTTTCTTATCTTAACAGTGCAAAGTTACTTAGTGTAGCATTTTAAAGCAAAATCATTATGCTAGTGCGCCTAACTTTATGAATATTTTTTAACAGTACATGTCTGTTGTTTCATTCTTGACCCATATAGTTCTGTGATTATGAATACGTAGGACCCTTAATAGTCTATTTGTTGATTGAACTGTGAATTACCTCAGTTCAATCAATTCAACTTTTATTGATTGAACTTTTGATCTATATCATTCTGTAACATGCTACATCTGATAGTTATGGTAGATTCTAATTTATATAATTTCACAAAGTACAACAAACAGGACTAGATACAATTGTATCCAAATTAGTGTCGTGAGTCTACGAAAAAGTTTTTGAGAACTGCAGCGACACAAGATTCTACCAAATTATGATCGTAGTTAGAATCGAATCAGCCTAGTAACTCTCAAGGTATATTCTACCAAAAGATAATATGACAACCTTTTTCCAGATGAAGAATGAACTTGGAGATTTGATGAGTGTGCTGAATGCAGAAGGCTTTTTCAGAGTTGATGACAATTCTATGGACTGGGTACTTCTCTACTGATAAAATTCATTACTGCTGTTACATTTTGAAATAATGACCATGTTCTTTTTTTCCGTAGGATAAGAAATTGTTTTCAGATTCAGTGGAAAAGTTCAAGGATGTGGTTTTCTCTGAGCAGTGCATTGACAAGCGTCTCGTGATCCGAGGAATAATGGTATTGTTTGCCAGCTTTATTCTCATGAACTTTAAAAAATTTATTGAACTCAATTCATTATGACTCGTATCAGGATTATCAAAAAATCTTGCAAATGGAAGACGTCAAATGGCAAGATGCGTTTAGAATGGTAGACCTCAGAGTTATGATGTATTTATTTCATTTATAATGACTTGGCCTGGGTTGAAATTTAAGACTCCAAATGGATGATTTGACAGGTTGTTAGTAATACAATTGACTCATGGAAGGAAAATCTACACGAGGTATTGAGAATTAGTTATGCAATGTGATTGGTATTATTGTGTTTATTTACTTATTTCATTTTTTTTTTCAGTTTTGGGTGACCACAAGACACTATAAACATCAATACTATGAGATACTTGCACAACCACTTCAAAAGGTTAGTAATCTTAATTTTCATGCACTACTGTAATTTTGATTTGTATGAATACAAAAACTGCAGCCAAATACGGTTTTAACCAATGAAGCCGGTTGAAAAAGCTGCTATTCAGTTCATTACTTTATGGTGATTTAATCTTCTTTCGTTGTGCGTGTTTTCGGCTGAAGGATGTGTCTTTGTTGTGTTGATTTGGCATGCTGTGCCATTGTTTCTTCTTTTTGAGGGGAATACGGTAGGGGAAGCCCCACTGTACTAATTTGTATATAAAAAAGGTAACAAAAAAAAAAAAGACATCTCTGTTCATCAGGAAAGCATACAAAAAAAACTACCTACCTCTGGAAGAAAGAGAAAAGGGCTTTGGAAAAGGGCGACCAAGAAATGATTCACAGGGTAAATATAGAAGGTCACCTTAGGCTTTTAATAAGTCAGGAGGAGACCGCAGTTCTAAGGTTGGCCGTTGGTGTTTAGCCTGTGCTAGTGTAAGTAGACTGACGTTCTCGAAAGAAAGTGTAAGCAGACTGTCTTTGAAGCACCTTTTCCACGATTGGAAAGTTGCTGCAGTGCCTCTGAAGATCTGATCATTTCAAATTCATTGCGATCGAGAAAGTTTAAGTGATATGATGTTTGCATTGCATTTTTTATTTCTGAATCATTGCAAAGACGTTCACAGGTCATGATCCCCAATGAATAAGAAGGAAGTTCTAGGCAATCTAATTATTCAACCAGATAATGTGAACATTTCAGAGTTGGGTTTTGATAGGCCTTGTCTATGTCAGAAATAAGCTTCTCAGCAAATATTTAATGGAAGTTATATTTTTTAGCAATGTAACTTTATCCTGAATTGTTGCTTGGTAGGCACATTGTTCACTGCTACTCCTTATTCCAAATAACCAAATATATGTCATTTAAGACTTTGAAATGGTTGAACACGACACTTTGACTATTTATTTATACCAAATTAAATTGCTTGATATATAAATGACTATACAAAATAAGTGTTTCAAGTTAGGAATCTATTTTTATTTATTTTTTTATGCTGGTTTCCTTAATACCAAAATTTCAACAAGGGGCCTCAATCTGTACTGCTAGTATTAGTTAAATGTTGATGGTCAAATTTCAAAAAGTTTTACCAGCACACTTCATTAAATTTGAACACTAATTTGAATCAGACGGAGCACCATAACTATAACGTAAGCAACCTGCATAGTAAATTTGTAATTCAGTGATATTTTTAACATATAAGCTAAATATAGAATGTGATGCTTAAAATTATATTATAAATTAAAAATTTAAACCTCGACCTGGGGGCACATTGCACAGTTTGCAAATCCCACTCTCCTGCCTGAGGATCCTTTCCACCCCTTCTCAAAATTCGAAGCTTGTCCTCCATTTCTTATCAATGTCCAACCTTCAATGCAGCGTTCTCCACTAAGCAATGCTGTTTCTTTTCTTTCTGTTTCGGCTTGGACAGAGACCGCTCATCATGCTCTGTAGTTGAGGTTCTGTGGAGTAGACTGGAGGTTCAATTGAGTTCAAACGCTGTTGTGGTCAACATGTCAGTTGGATTTGGTAGCACTCAGCGGGAAGAGAAATATGAACAATAGGCGAGGATTGTGGGTCAAGGCAGTAATAGAGATGGGTTGCAGTGGCATTGGTATAACCAGGGATGAAGGCAAGATTTATTTACCAGAGCTAACAGTGTTCAGGTATTCTGGCAGGAATTGATAGTGGCCCTCCGCAGTCCAGTGGGATGACCAGCAACACAGCATCAGTCAGCTTGTCTGAAGATAGATATGTAGGCCAGAGGGAGGGAAGTGCAACTGAACTCAAAAACCACGCTTATGTCGTGTCGTGGTGGTCAGCCATGGTGAGGCGTTGGGGTCTCCCAATGTACCACTTCTCAAACCGGGCAAGAGAGAAACCAGGAAAGGGAAAGCGAGGGCGACGGACCAGGTGCTTCTCCTTGGCTGAGCTGCATCGGGCCACAGATTTCCTCCTGGCTGAGGGATGCCGAGCCGCTGATTTCCTCTCGCCCCTGCTCCTCTCCTGCTTCCTCTGTTCCATGCCCTGCTCGTAAGTGCCCTATCTCATTCTCCTCTGCTCGACGTCCAGCTCGTCATCTCTTCACCCCGAGCAGTCGACCTCTGTATCTTCCCCAATCCCAAGCTCAACATCTTCCTCTGCAGGCTGCCCTCGCGGCGCCAAGTTTTTTTTTTTAATGGTGTAGGCACTGGAGGGGGGTAGAACGCCACAAAAATGTGGCTCAAAACGTTGGCCCACAATATATATACTACCAAATGCATGGGCCCACCTAGCAACCGGGTCCAACATTCATTTTTTTGGTTTATTGCTATTTGTTTTGGGAAGTTGGGGGGTAGAGTTTCAACTCGCATGTGTACAAGTAACAAATAGTATTTCTTTGGTGCTTAAGGATATAATTATAATGGTTCTGTATTAGCAACCACAGTTCCATCTTTAGCGCCTTGACATATCCATCAACTTTGTTTCCTTATATTTGATTTATACAGAATCAACAATAATGTAATGTAGCTCATTTAATTTGTCATTTTATTTTTCGGCACCCTCGGAAGCTTAGGGCTTGATGTATGGCCAATTAGAGAATTGATTACCAGAAGTCACATAACTTTCCGGAACATCAATCAGAATGTCTCTCACCGTTGAATCTCTTGAATAGTCATTTGTGTGTGTGTGTGTGTGTGTGTGTGTGTGGGTGGGTGGGTGTCTGGGGGTTTGTATCTAATGTGGCCATAAGACACGTCGACTTGAAAAAATTAGGTTTAAAAGGCAAAGGCCAACTGGATCTGGATCATCGGCTATTGATTTTGTAAGGCAGGCGGCGTGCTTTGGGATAATAGCAATTTTCTGAAGCCAGGGTTAACACTGCCGGGTCTAGTGCTTTTTGTAGGAAATGAAACAGTACACATCAGTTTCAATGCAGCTAACAGGCATACTTGGATAATAGGTCCATACGCTGGTTGCAGCAGGTGGTCTTAGTGCACATGTCATTTTCGTGTGGCTATGGAAACAACATGGCTACAAAGCCTACAATAGCACAGATGTTTGCCGGATACTAGATACGTTTGATACCATTTTTCTACAGAAATATGGTAGTTGTGGCTGCTAAACATTATCGTAAAGATCTGGATATGCTAAGATATGCCTTACTTCTAAATGAAATGTGCCTGTGTTTCTCATATAAACAATAAAAAAACTGGTTGTAGTTCTCATATCCTTGAAGCTTGCACTTCAATGTGATCAAGCTATTTAACTGTTGTCTACAATGAAGGCATAGTTGGAAGTTGGAATCAATATCATATCTCAGTTTTTGAGAGGGTTGCTGCAAAAGTATATTTTGAGGGATTGGGGCATGGGGAAAGAGAAGATGCGAAGAATATGGGGATCATGTCTACATGGCGTGCCACAAAATTTTATTGCACAAAAGATTTGTTAGAGGCAGGCCGAGTGCCATTGTAGTGGTGGTGTATCACCGGCCTCAGCCATGTGGATAATTACTAGATTTGGCTTCATACCATTTGAAAATTTATGAGCTCTATCTTTCCATCATATTTCATTCATTGCTAATGTTTTGAACATCTCTGTTGCCTTTTTTCTGTGCAGGTGTTTTTAGTGGGTGGAGCACCAAAACCGAAGTATGGTTGACTGAGGCACTGCCTTTGTTACTGTCGTCTAGGCCTGATTTAACCACATTATGAGTTTAACTCATGCATGAAGCAATCTATTTTTTGGGTATGCAAAATCTTGGAACCATGGCCCTAGCCTCATTAGCTGTTGTCCTGGATGAGCTGCAGCTTGAAGTCTGCTGGGATTTGATTAACATGTATATCACGCTGGTTGAACTGGGTAGTGAAGACTGAAAGCCCTTTCTGCTGTAGATTGACTAGCTTCTTACATGAAAATTCACCTCATATTGATATCCTTTTTGACTGCTACTATTAGTCTTTAACCATGCTTAGCAACCTTTTTTTTTTGGATTATGTTGCAAGCCAAAATTGTGGTCGGAGCTTTGGGATATATTTAGCATTTTACTTGGATACTGGATATCTGTACTCATGGTCCTGCCGGCCGCTGCCCAGGTGGCTGCTGTCCTTGTTTTTTGCTTTACACCTAACTAGGTGAAGCTCGAACCTCGTAGTCACTCCATGGTTCCCGAGAACCGGTCATGAGTCATCGTGTCGAGTTTCTACTCCGGTGAAGCCATCGGACTTAGGTTGCACGTCGTGCAATTCTGCGGTGGGGGTGACGGGCAGACGAAAGGAAAGGGATTCTGCTAGTGCTCTGCCAGCCGAATCCACCAGGCGTGCGTGGCAAATGGAGTAGGGTTTTCTCTTTATTTATTTTTTTTGCGAGAGGGTTTTCTCTTTATTCGTTGCCATATAGCGTGTTTCCGGCGCCATTTGTTGGTTCCAGTTGGAATCCAGGACGTCAGTCTACAGTCAATTTTTGGGACTATTAGGAGTCTACCGTCTACCAAGTCCTGATCGGAGGAGCCTGAATTTTTTTGCCGATCGATTCCTAGATTCCTACTCGGACGTGAAACACGAACAATGGATATTCCTCCTCCGCCCGATTTATTTTTGAGAAAATTATTTATTTGCCATTGAGAAATTGAATGGATCCATATATTTTACGCCTCTGTTACCATTAACGTTCATTTTACCCTCTAAAGCTGAAAACGGCATCGAAAAAGACGAAACCATCCCTGGCCCACCACCTCCACTGTTCAGCAAGCTGCGCACACCCTCCCTTGTTGAGCCGCACGTTGCACACGTCGTCCTGCCAGCCCTCCCCGCCACTGCTTGCTACGCGTTGGCTACGCCCGCTCCTTTCTCCCCGTCGCGCGACGCCTCCCCCTTCTCCCTATCGTACTCACGAGGGCCCTCTCCCCTACTTGATGTCGCGTGCCGTCTCGCCCTACTTGATGTCGCGTGCCGTCTCGCCCTGCTGTGCATTAGAGGCACAGCAGTCATAGTAAAACATGACAAAATCTCGTAGTAGTTTGCCTAGAAACTCAGGAAAATTAAACCAAGGATTATGCGCACGTTTAATGGAACGCTCAAATGAGTGAGTACCAGATTTGACCCGATAAAGAGAGGAAACAGCCGGGTCAGAGGAAGATTTGTCCCATGATGTGCTGGGTGACATGCCATGTTGGCACATTTTTGTGACGGCGCAAGAGTTTCATCACTATTTTTCCACTAGTATCCAGACAAGTGAGACCATTAATGTGCAGGATGCCACATTGGCATAATTCGCTGGTACAAGAAATTAGTGACTAACACAGTTTTGTCGCAACCACGAGAATACTGACGTAATACTCTCGTACAAGAAATCAATGACGAATATAGTTTGGTCACAACTACTAGAATACCTAAAAAATAGGTGCATGAAGTGCTTACTATGATGCTCGTGCTACTGAAATAAATGATGAGTAATGTTTCGTCACCACTGCTAGAATACCAAACAAGTGAGTACGCCCTTGCTGACAAAAATGCCACATAGGCATAACTGTCGGAGTACTTGGCGTGTGAGCCCATGATGTGTTGGCTAGGACATCGACTCCGGATAGTCATGGGACAATTGTCTTGGTGGCCAATCGGACCCTCAACAATTCCGACCGGTGGGCCTCAATGACAGTTAATTTTTGTTTTGTTATTTCATATGTTTGGCATAACATTTAATTTTTTCCATATAAAATGAAACACTTGCTCTCAATGCTAGTTTCATGTCATTTCATAGTATTAGAAACAGTGCTTATGTTGAAACGTTTCATAACAGTGCTTGTGTTGGAAATGTTAACAATGCGTACCAAGTTTCATCAAAAAGAATCATGTCACATCAAAAAGAATCTTATCATTTAGGAACATTAAATAAAATTTAATGACAAAACCTTTTTGACAGATAAATGCTCATTTCAAGACGAATCTAATGAGCCTAATTAATCTATATTTTGCTACAATGATGCTACAGTAACTATCATCTAATTACGGCTTAATTACCCTTATTAGATTTGTCTCGTGAATTAGACCAGGGGTTCAGCAGTTAGTTTTGTAATTAAACTTTATTTAATACTTCTAAATAACAAGATTCTTTTTTATGTGACCCCTCTGAAATTTAGACCTCAGGAAACGAACACCCTACTAGATGAAACGGGTTTGTTCTCTCTCTCTCTCTCCCTCTCTCTCTCTCTCTCTCCATTATTAACATGCCACATCATCAAAAAACCTGCCATGGCATGTCATTTATTGAAAATGAAACCATCATTGTGAGTAGCTTAAAAAGAGAGAGGCATTTTTAGGTTGTTTAATTTCACTAGCTTATCATTATCTGCTTAGAGCTGGCCGTTTTACACGTGGTGCATCAATTTACCGTACAAAACTGCGTCTATGCCGTTTCGGTTAATATCCCAATAAAGCGATTTATTCATCCATTATTTTACTCCAAAAAGGAGGTGAATATCGTATATGAAAAGCTGCGTTGAGTAAATATGTTTATAGCTGGTGGATCTGGGACACGTGTCATGTGGCACGTACAAGCGGTGAATTATGCATGAGCATCGAAAGGGGATTTTTGTGTTCTGTGAAGCATTTATCTCTCGTGTGAGCACAACTGCTGAATGTCCGTCCACCATTAACCAACCACCATTTTCTTGAAGGCAAGCTTAACGAAACACTCTTCTGTTGTCCTATCTCCCAAGCTCGAGGAAGAAGCTCCAGCTGCCATGACGAGTCGTCGAAACGGCAGAGGGAAGCAGCTAGCTGCTGGAACTTCGGGGTCAGTGGCTTTCTCCGTTCTGACCAATTTTTTGTTCACTGCCTGAACTTAACTTAGCTTTACAATTTCTATGGCCCCATATGAATAGCAAACATGAAACAAAAATCGAATAACATTTAAGCCTTATTAGTCTGAGCATAATATTACTACGAAAATTACCCAAGATAAACCGAGTAGGTAGTTCAGAAAGATTGGACAAATCACTAAATGGTGAACAATTAACTCAAAATTAGATAGAAAAAAAAAGATTATAACCAGTGCAGTGCGAATAGTACGTTTGTTCTTCCTTTTTAACATTTATTGAACGTCGATCTTTTTCCGTTTTCACATGGTGCAGTGAATCTTAACATGAATGAAACTCTATTTTATACAATGCTTTCAAATGTTGATAGTCATATCACCATTTGTGTGTGTGTGTGGTGGTGGTTGGGGGGGGGGGGGGGGGGGGGGGGGGGGGGGGGGGTTCACGTTGATTACTGTGGGCTAAACTAAAATGTCTTACTTATTGAGGAATTAGTTGGTTTTCACTTGATGTCCCCATGAATGTATATACCTGATGTACTCCAAAAGCAACACCCGGGTGTTTCCCACATTACTAGTCTTGCTTCACCCGACGAACATGAAAATTCTGAGGACGTAAGCGGTTTTGCTATGCAATAATTGTTCTTTGTCCGCCTGTGTGCTGCACTTGAAAATTGACTTCATTTTGTTTTGATAATGTTTTTGTTAGCCAAAAAATGTAGTTCCCCTATTAACTTGTATTTGTCCTTCACCTTATAGAACTTGAAACTGAGTTGAGTTTGCCTTAAAATGTGTGGAGGCTTTGAAAATTTCCTTATCCGCCCTCAATTTCTTTACCAAAAAAATTCTAAAACACGTTGAATATATCTTTTGTATTAACCATCTGCCTAATTTGTAAATTTCAGGGGCAATCAGAGGGATGAGCCAGTAAGCAATATTGCTCGTTGATTAGCTGCATACATATGCATCTGACATCCATATGCTTGTCTTTCATAATATGCATGTGATGTTTTCCTTGCAGATTTATATTGTTGAACAAGGCTGCACGCTAATCATCATGCGACCCATCCTAGGGACACCACTTTTCATGGCTTCATGTGAAGAGAGGAGCTGCACTGCATTAATCAAAACACTGGATCATGCCTACATCATGCACAACCTGCTGAATGAGTGCAAACACCCAAATTTATTGAAGTCGATAGGTTTTTGGACGGACCCTAGCGACAATAATAATGCTTATATTGCTGTTGACTCTCTTGACAATGCACTTGGTTCCCTTGAGATGGAACAACTGTTTCACATGGAGGAGGGGTGTATATGTGGCTTCTCCGACTTTGGTTTCAAAGCATTTAGGTACACAAGAATAACTTACACAGTTCAATACAAAATATTTTGTTTGCATTTATCCAGTGCTAGAAATATAACACACATACTTTATAGGGAAATATTTTCAACAATCCATTATGTCAACCAATGCTATGAGGGCAGGGCTACATCTAATAGTATTCCACTGTTTACCATGAGGCTCGAACCAAACAACATATTTTTCAAGATGGTGAATGGAGAAGCCCGAATAATGATGGGTAATTTCAAGATGGAAACATTGAGTGAGTCTACATACTTTATCATTCTGAATACTATCAGTTTTCTTAGAAAGCCTGAAATGAATATTATTATAAGGTTGCATGCACAACTATTTCACCATATACATTGTAGGTATGTTTTCACCGGAAAGTATGGTACAGAATGTTTGAGTGTAAAAAGTGGCCAAAGTAGTCTTATAAAGATCCCAACTGTGGGTGATATAATGTTCCACATGCATGCAGAGTTTTAGATAACAAACCCAGTCCCATTTATTGACATAAAAAACAATTTAAGAAATATAGGTTAAATATAGACATTATTCACCAGTACCTAATTAATACTTTTTGCACCTAGCAAGCAGCATTTATTTATTCTCAACAATTTCTTTGTTCTAGAATAATCTCAAGTACCGACCATAATTCGTTGAGAATTTTTCAAGTCTGTACAGTTCAATATTTGAAGAATTTTTGCTATTTATAATAACTAGCCTTTTTCACCATATATGCACCCATAAGTGAAAATGAAATAATTGACAACTTTTAAGATACTCTCAACCTACATTGGTAGTTATAGCTACTTTAAGCAACATAGATATGCAACCAAATCTGCAAATGCTTAAACTGGAGAGTAGGCATTTACAAATATGTCAGTATAACAAGGAGGAAATATGTTTCAGTATGATCTTTCATATATTTCAATACATAATGTATCGCTGCTGCTTAGTAAGAGTTGAAAATTGAAAATACTGTGGAATCTCTGCTTCTTCCAATCATTTATCTGTGATTATGTTGCTGTACATAGGAGATAGTAGGGAAATTATAGAGGCAAAACACTGGAGAAAAATTGGACGTTGTCTCCAAACCCTTTTTAAGGGCGCTCACCAAGTCACTGCAGAGCTGACGGAGCTTGCTAATTTCTTGACACAAGGAGCTGTAACGTAAGTCAAGCATGGCCGCAAAATTGAAACAAATGCAATATTTCTTATTATAAGCTGCATTGTACTCACTTGTGCTGTCCTCGTGGTGCAGATATCACGACCTACTTTGGCAGACAGGAATATGGGATGCGACCACCAAAATGGATTTCATTAGAGAGATATTTTTCCATACCCTGGTGGAGCAGCAACACGACCAAGAGATTACTCCAAAAGCAAGACAGTTATTCAGCCAGAATCCTCTTGGCCTCTTAGAAATCATGCAGCAATTTTCTAAACCAGAAAACGCGTTCAAACAGCGACGTGAATATAGGGATGCTAACTTGTTTGACTCAGTGATGTTTCTTAGGAACAAGATCATAGCGCACTATGATGAAGAGTACCCAAATTTCAAGGGTGACAAGGTGAGCATGCCTCCTCTGGTTATTATGTTTGTTCGTTATTCAATTGTTTGGAAGCATACTCTGTTAAGTAGAGTCGATTTGTATTAACTTTGGTCTGAGATACCACCTTGTATAGGTAGTTCGATCTGCTATCTGAAATTAAGTCGAGTGAGTTTGCTCTGAATTTTTCTTTAGTATTACAGTTTTCCAACTTTCCTGAACATACGACATTAACATAGTAGTCAAATATAATAAAGTATTGAAATGGATAAATCATGAACATAATTTTTCCCACCAGACATAATAGCATGATATGTGGACATGAGTCAAATGATCTTTTTTATTTTTCTTAAAGTGTGACTTTGTAGAGAACTAATATCTTTTTAACATACAAAAAAAAAGGTTAATACTGTGGCCAAAATTATATGTCACTGAATTCAGAAAACTAGAATTTCTTCTCAGGTGTAGTTGTCTCCTTGTGCTTTTGGGTCAAATTATGTTCATGTTTTCATCCTCCCATAAGCTGATTGTTCTCTTTATTAATTCATAGAACGAAATTGGGACTACAGAGGAATCAGTGGAGTGGTATGTAAGGAAGAGGAGGCCTGATTACATGATAAATCTTGCCAGGACAATAAGGACGTTGGGGTGGATACACGATTCTCCAGTTGTGCGCGGTACAATCAGATATCCTGTATTAGTAGGATACCTTAAACATTTTTGTTTAGTAAAAACCCAGTGATTTAGCATGCAATAATCACACTGCTCAATTTTTTACACCCTTATGCAGGTTCGACAGATTACATGAGTGCTTTTGCAAAAATGAAGATGAAAGAATAATCAGAGAGGCAAGTGGAAAAGATAAGCATTGAATCTGAAGAAACACCTTCACAGCTACGGCCCTGTCCTTCATCATATACATATATATATTAACTATCTATTCCAGACTCTACAAGAATTTTATGCTGGTGTTTGAACATCTAAAAGACTATATTTAAGTTACCCTGCTGACCACACACATGCAGACATTGTGTGGCATGTTTTAAACTTGAGTCTAATGACTAAGACACGTTGGTGAATTGGAAACTATAAAGTTTTAAGACTATTTGTTGACTTTAAATTAATTAGCTCGTATCCTTTTGAATTGAGTTCAGTCATGTTTTATGCATCGTCGTATAAAGAAGGTATCCACTGTTAATATAGGTGAGTATATAAGGTCGTTATTTTTTGGCCGCATTTAATTTTTTGTCATTGAAGGGATAAGCCCCCGTTTTGCTCCCTCAGCTTCTCCCAATGACCAGCTTCATCCAGCCATTAGTAAACTGTAATCCTGACAAGAAATGCGTAATCAACTTCACCCAAAGTCCTACCGAACATCCGATCCAAACCACAGCCGCAGGTCTCATTTTCTCCCACAATAACTTCCACAGAGTACTAATGTTGCACACTTTGTACAACACCTTGCTCGGGGCCTTTCTCATTACTAGTAGCTGCGGCGCGCGCACGCCCGTCTAGGATTTAGTATGTTGCTAATGGCTTGTTATAATTATTTGTATAATAATTATGTTAACTTTTTGATCAACAATTTATACTTCATTGCTTGTCATATGTGACACACACACGCACGCACGCACACACGCGCGCGCGCACACACACATATCTATATAGCTGTTGCTGACTGGACGTGATACATGGGCTGTTGAGGTTTTTTCGTTTGAGCGAAAAATAGACAAAATACTGGCTAATTGGGCGGGTCCAACAAACAGATTGAGCTGTGAAAGGGTATTGATATTTCAGACTTGCTACATGGCTACGACGTACCACGCCGTGTCAATCAAAATGTTATCTAGAGGATGGCCGATCATGTGGGTCAGACTTATGTTTAGGTTCTACTTCACATTATTCTTCCTGTAAGCATCCTTTTGCCATGAAAGCCGCAAAGCTTTCACGATCAAGCATATCATATGTTTGCTCTATAAGGTTAGAAACCAAATATAGACATAGTTTCACCATCATTACAGAATGATCATACAATCACCATCGGATATATATATATATATATATATATATATATATATATATATATATATATATATATATATATATGTGTGTGTGTGTGTGTGTGTGTGTGTGTGTGTGTGTGTGTGTGTGTGTGTGTGTGTGTGTGTGTGTGTGTGTGTGTGTGTGTGTGTGTGTGTGTGTGTGTTTCCTTCAATTCCAATATAATAAAAAAATTCCAATAATATCTCATTCTGTAAAGGTTAATTGATATATGGCAGAGGATCTGTAGATGGAAGTCATGAAAGACAGAATCCCAACGCCATAAGAAAACCAAAAGAAAAACAAAACTGTAGCCAGAGCATGTAGCGAAACAACATCAATACAAGGACAAAAGAGAAGACTTAGCTAGCCTTTGCAATGCAGCTGCTGGAAACATAAACTGAACCTCTCACGACATAGCATTGCTGATAGTCCTCCAAATGGACATCAAAAAGAAGATACAAAAGAATGACCACAACATTTTTTATGGCCATCATAAAGTAAAAAAAAAGTTTTAACAAGGATGAAAATCAAAAGAGACAAATTTATGCAGGTTCAGTATGGCTAGTTCAAACAATTTCAGAGACACCTTTCACTGACGAGGAGCACAATGAAAAAAAAAACACAAAGACTATGGATGCAGCTAAGAATTTCCAAGATTGCTTTAACGTAGGGATCTTAACTAACAGAAGGTTAAGCTAAGTCATAGTGGGCTACCTAGAATGCTACAAGCAGAGAATTAGTGCAATCAAACGCCTATCTAGCTTTGTTTGGAGGTGGCAGAATGACATCCGAGTGAAAACTTAAGGCAACATCATTTTTTCCCTTTGCTATACAACAGGTTCACTTTGTTGAAACTACTCGAACTATTCTATATGGTGTCAAATATAGAAAAAACACGGTAGGCACGCCAACAATGGAGGAGCAAGCTGAGCAGACGATACAACAGCACATGCATGTTGCAGTTTTACTCACAGGACAACTCACTATTGTGTTCTTAATCTAGGCTGAATAGCTGAGTTTATTGAGTGGCCATGAGGTCTATTTTTTCTTAATTTCTTTTGCTTTGTTGGTGCATAACTTTAAATTTTATGGGTGTAGATATAGTGAAAATAAGAGAGCTAAAGCTGAATTTTCACCTTGCCATTGTTACAGCTGCACCCACTGCCGTGGCTCCGCCCCTGGAACAGCACAAGTTTACCTCGTTTTAGTGTGGAGTCATGCGAGTTTGTATTACCAGGCAGAAGCGGCTGCTTGACGTTCCCCAAAAACCTCTGGATCACAGTGTTTCTCATCCCTGAATCTAGGGGTAAAATTGGAAAGCTGGAAAAATCAGGGGCTCCTCCAAGGTTTCCCCCACTGTCAGTTCCACCGCCGCCACAACACGTTGTACCTCACCGCCGGCGACCCGTCGTTCCCTGAAGGCGTCGTCCGTTGAGAGGCGTCGGCCTCCTCCTCCTCTTCCCCGACATCTTCTGGTGCTGGACCGGCGTGGAGCGGGGATCCACCCTTCTGGACTTGGATCGACTCTTTTTGCTTGTTGGTAAGTAGCCAAGCCCTGGTCGAATTAGATTCACTCTGTTCGAGGATCACCGAATGCGTAGGTCGGCTCGATTTCGTGCAATGGAAGCTGATTCTCGCTCGTTGGTGTGGCCGGCTGGTCCGGAATAGCTCGTCTATGTAGCGTCAAAGATTTTACCGCAAGTTCAGTTCTGGGATTTATTTAATTTCCAAATGTATTCAGAGACCTTGCAAGGTAGGAACGGTCAGGAGGATTCTTCCATTTTGGGTCTGTGTTAACTTTCCCGTACAGTACTGGAGCGTCTAACCACTGCTCAGAATTTAGCGATTCTGCTTCAATTTTAATGCTTTGCGAACAAAATTTGGCTTATGGATAGGTTGCTCTAAAGTGCTCATGGAGGATTTCTCAGGTTTTGTTGTCTGTGCATGTGAAAATGCTTTAGTGAAATTCTCCGGGCAGGATCATTGATCGGATTCATTTAATTCATCTCTGGTAAATATTTGAATCTGATTTGTAGCAATTGTCAATAGAGCCCTAGGTAAATATTTGAATCTCTGATCCCAAGTCCTTTTGGTTTGTCCTAAATCAAATATTTTTAAATTTGACCATGAATAGCTGAAAATTTTAGAATGACAATATGAGGTTGATATTGTTAGATTCATTGTGAAGAATATTTTCGTAATTATAACTATTCAATATGAAATTATGTAATTATATATTATCAGACTCAAAATGTGATACGGAGACTCAATATCCACAAGGAACTATATTTTGATCGGAGTGAGTAGCAGTTAGATTGAACGTTGTGCACTTGTGCCAGAAAAGTCTGAATGTTGGTCTGGAAAACTAGGGTACAGTTTATCTGTTCTCATCTTTGGCATGTAAGAAGCAGGATGATATGGTTGCTTGTGATTGTTACTGTTATCTTAGGTCTGGATTTTCTCTCTCTCTTAAAGATTGTATTACCTGCTAACTTTGAACACCAATAAACCCATCACAGCCTATTACAAGCTTTTAACACCAACTTTCTCTACAATTACTTATTACCACGTACCGACTTCATCAGCCTGGATTTCTTTCTCAAAGGTTAAGCACATGAGTAGTAGGTTGCTGTGCCTATCGGGAAATTTCTCTTTAACTGTAAACTCAAGCCTTTCAACTGCGAATTTGAAACTTTACTGAAGCCTGGAGACCTTTCCTCTAGAATTTCTGAAACTCTGGATTGAAAAACTTCTAATCGACTTTTGATGTCACTTGTAATATGCATGAACTGTGTTCGTTGATGGCACTGCTGCTTCCTTACAGCAATCTTTATTAGAGGCCCCATAGAGGTAATTAAGGAGCTCATTTGGGGAAATATTAAGGCATCAAGCTAGATCGGTCACCTACTTCTCTGTGTCAATTCTACTCGAGGCTTACTGCTGCCAGTCAGGGTTAGGATGCCATTGTTTTGGGGCACGGGAGGCAATTTTGAGGCCTTCTCCTCTGAGCCGTGGAGGAAGAAGCTGAATGGCAAACGTGGGAATATGGGATGTCTCATGTTTCGACATGGCTTGATTGCAAGTTGGTTAGAAAACAAGTGCTTATAGGATAGATTTTTATGCTGAACTATTCAATACCCATGCACATAGTACTCCTAGATCACTAGATTGACGTAGCCTGTATGCGCTAGGCTCTGCAAAGGAATCCTTTACCTGCTACTACATAATTTCCTGTTCGATTGCAATCATGTTGATTAGGTTTGTCTACCTGCATACCTTTTCTTTTCTTATTATATGGCGTGCTCCGCGTTCAATATTTCAAATATGTTCCTATCAATGGTCATCCCTAGCGTAATTCTGATTAATTTCTGTAAAGAATATGGAGCTTACTTTTATGATTGACATTTGGAACCATAATAACAGAAATTTGTGATACATAATGCCTAGCATGACTGTATTAGGCTAGGGTCACAATGAAACTTACCTGTAGTGATCGAGGCTTATTATAGGTAATAACTGTTCAGCATAAAAGAAATATTACATTCTGTTCCCCTGATAAGCTTGCATGTGATACAACATTGATTAGGACGGGAAGAAAATCGTTCCATATAATTAAACAACCATTTCTAAGAGTGTATTTACAGTCCCTGGGTTTTTGTCCCTTTTATTGACCACAAATAGAAGAAACGATTGTAGGGAACAATCCTAAGCTTGTAGTAGTGGATTTACCGTCAATGTTGGTCTGGAAAGTTTGTTGGTTCTTGGCTTTGGCTTGAAACCAGAATGGTATGATTTATTGTGACTGTCCCAATCCATTACTTGCTAACTACTATCTAATTTGTTGGTAAAATTGATAACTAAATCACCTCTGAAAATAAGTGATCTTCTACCGATAGTATCACCTTTTCTCGCCTAGGAACTAGCTTAGCTTTGCTAATGCCTGTGGTAACATGAATTAACAAGCATTACACATTTAC
This sequence comes from Eragrostis curvula, assembly GCA_007726485.1. Lineage (NCBI taxonomy): Eukaryota > Viridiplantae > Streptophyta > Magnoliopsida > Poales > Poaceae > Eragrostis > Eragrostis curvula. Next base: position 28,194,591 of record CM017440.1, on the reverse strand, counting down.
ACCCATCCGTTTTGTGTAGTTTAAATGAACTTTCACCTTGCCCGCTTGCCCTGCATATTAGGTTGTTTAGATTTCAATTTAAGTTCCATTGGACAGTGTTTTAAAAAAAGGTGAATCAGTCGAGTTACATCGTTCAGTATCTCCATCTGAGACATTTGAAATTTGGAATATACTTAAAAGTGATCTCTTTCAATATACCGAAATTCAGTCTTTGCTCACCTTTTGTTTTCCTCTGTGAGATACTAGTTCATAATGACCTCTCTGCTCTGATCATTATCTCCATTTGACTCCACTGCAAATACCATGACACGATAAAGTTTGTTCCCTTTATTAATGACCTAACACTGGGCCATTCAAACTATCCTAAATAATGATTACGATTTGGCATTTCAAATTATACTGTGCTCTTTAGATATTGCACTGTAGAACTAGGGAATCTAGGGACTCCTGATTATTGGGTAGCTGCCTGTTCCCTACCTAGTACCAAATCTTCTTTGCATGGTCTTGCCACCCTCTCTGTCTTCACATGCCACACTGTTGGAGTGTGTTTGGCCCATGTATAGAGGCCCATCTAGAGGCCCATGTATAGGAGCCATATGTATCACCCTTCTAGGGTTTGAGGATCAATACAGACAATACAGTTTTTCCCATTGCAACACACACTACATGATGGACACACCATGTTATCCCTGCAATTGCTGTCGCTCCTCACCTTATATTGGAAAATTCGTCTCCCCTGAAAAAAAAAATGATCCTTTTAACTGCGACTTCGAAGCCTTGTACTGAAGCCTGGAGAACCTTTTAATAGAATTCTGAAACTGTATTATGGAAACTTCAACTTCCAAATTGAATTTTGATATTATACTTGTTTGGTGTCTGATGGTGTTACTGCTCCTGTAGAGCTAATAGTGGAGTGTTGGGCCTTCTCCTCGAAAACTACCCATATAGGTCGCATTGTTTAAGGATTTCACTATCATCTGCTGCTTTCTGTCTAAACCCCTTTTTTGATCCTTCCGTCTGTCAATTCTTCTTGAGGCTCAAGATGAAGAAACTGATTGGGTTTAAGAACAGGTGCATGTAGCATAGGTTTATCCACTGAACCATTTAATGTTCATGCATGTCATACTCCTAGGTCATAAGATTGGCTTAACATGGCACCAAAATGGAAAGTGATAGCTGTAGCTGTATGATATATGCTAGGCTGTAAGTAAAGAATGAGTTTCTTTACCTGCTACTGCTCAATTTCCTGTTAGTTGCAATCAGGTTGATTAACTGGAATAAGTCCAATTATCAACATATTTTGCGTACTGCTTCCAAAATTCAAATATATTTCCATAACTGGTCTTTTCTAGCCTAATCGCGTTCAGTTTCTGTTAAGAATGTGGACCTTACTTTTATGATTGACTCTTGTAACCATGATATCAGACATATATTTGTTACACCATGCGTAGCATGACTGTATGACGCTATAGTTACAATGATATATACCTGTGGTGATCAATGCTTATTGTAGCTAGCTACTAATTGTTCAGAATTAATGAGATGTCGTTAGCTCTGTTCCCCTGAATACCTCCCTGATACAACTTTGACTAGGCCGAAAGGAAAAATGTTCAGCATAAGGAATTAATTATTTTTCCTCAATATCCTTTCACATTTGATATCTTTTGATTAGGCCGGAAGGATGAGGAAGGGTCTACACCCACAGATGCAATGGATTTCTTATGTGACTCAGAGTGGCAGGCTGATCAATATCATGATGACCAAGGTGAACCATACCGGCAAAGTGTATCACATGAGGGCAAAGCGTCAAATGGCTCAAAGCCTCGGCCAGATTGCGAAGTTCAAACGCCGCTATGAGCTTGAAGCTGAGGAAAACAAAGAGAAGTAGGATGTTTTTGGCAAGGAGCTATGGGGTCTCTGTAACCATAAGCAATTCTGTCTTACTTGCAACGCTTTTAGATGGGAAATTATTTTGTATGGCATCCTGGTCTGAGTTTTTCCATCATAGGTTATGATACCTGAGCAAACTGTGTTACTTATGGCTCGCCTGTTTTATGTTGGTTCCGACTCCAGTGGTTGGTGCCGTGTGGTAATTCTGACATTGAGCCGTCCAAAACATCCTTACGAAATCTTGTCACTTGTCATTGCCAAAATAAATGCGTGTGTTGCGTATCAGAATGAGCCAATTGGTAGTAGAAATGTATTTCTCCCACAACATTTCAGTTTCATGCTACACTGTTTTGTTTTGCGTTTTAATATGCTACTGACAGTCAATGTGTAAATGCACTCCTAGACAGGAATTTTGTGCTGGTTGGCGGCCGGTTTTGGTGCTGACCGAGTCCTTTTCTCAGTCTAGTTAGACTGACTCCAATCTATGACCCACTTTTGGGTGACTTATTCTCAAAATAGGTCTTAAAATATGAAAAAACACACTACAACCCATGTCCCAAACAGCGTCTCGCTCCAGACACCCACAAATGGAGTGCCGAAACGCCGCGAACCAATAGTTTCCGCCGCCCTCGCGGGCGCGCGTTTGGCCTCCGCTCCTGTCGGAGGACGAGGAGGAGGCGCTAGCCTCCGCCGCGACCCCAAGCCGCAGCATCGCCCGCGACGAATAGGGCGGGGCCCTCTCCTCCGCCACCACAAGCGCGTCTTTGCGACGCTCCCGCGCCTGGTCCTCCGCCCCGCCTCCTTCAACAGTCGCGGGTTCCCCGACGGCGGCGACGAGGATTGCTGCGAGGATGCCGTGCACTGGTTGCGCTGCCTCCTTGACCACCGCTCCGCGCCGGTCGCCGCCTTCGATGTCAAATCAGCTCCGCGTCCGTCGCCGTCGTGGCCGCCTCGGCACGGGAAAGGCGCAGGCAGGCGGAGCCGTTGGCAGCAGCCTCGGCCTCCTCCAGCCCCACGGGGAAGGCGCCGTCGGCAGCAGCCTCGGCACGGGCAGGCGCAGGCAGGCGGAGCCGTTGGCAGCCTCGACAGGCGGGAGGAAGGGCGGCGTGGAGGGGACGGGGTAGGGCGGAGGCGTGGGAAGGGGGCCGCGAGCCTGCGACGACGGTGGCGCCGGAGGGGGACTCCGGCGACTGCTCCGGTGGCGAGAGGGAGGAGGAAGAAGAAGACTGTAGGTCTTCAGTTGGAGATCTATGTTTTTTGGTCCGGACCATGTAGGAGAATCGACACCTACTATAAGGTTTGGGTCTTACCCAGCGTTGGAGTCAGTCTTTTATCCACTTTTCTCTCGTAAAAAAGGGTGTAGTTGAATGATTAGTATCGCTATTTTAAAAAACGTGCTGCCAAACTTGTTTCAAATCACAAAAACGAGCGTGTGAGTGACAAGCGAGCGATCATGCGCCGTACCAGGTCGCGGTGCAGAAAAAGAGAGACGGAGCCTCTGCACGGAGCGAGAAATGCGAGCGTGACCCAACCCCACACCCCATCACTCTTCCAGTTGGGTCCGTTGTGTTTGACCCCACCTGCCAGACAGAGAAGCGGAATCCCACCCCGCGCCGCTCCCTTTTCCTCTGCTTCGAACGAAAAGAGAAGGGAGGGAGCGAGGCAGAGAAAAACCCAAGAAACCAAACCGGGGGCAAGAAGCCGCCGCCGGAACTGCCCGCCGGCGAAATCGTCCTTCTTTGGTCCGCGGACGCAAGCTTCCCTCGGACGGCGGTGGTGTGGTGTCCTGGTGGATGCTTCTCTCGCGTTGAGAGGCGGGCCGGGCTGGGCCTTGAGGCGGCCAGGGTTCTTGGTGCGGCGCTTCTCTTCCACCGGAGCCGGACGGAGCGAATCGGAGGAAATTGATCGTCTTCATCAAGCAAACTTGGTGGGCTCTTCTCGTTTTTACCTTATCCTTCATGCTTGTTTGCTAATCTGAAGAAAAATGTTAGTTTTTACAAACATGTTTTAGCAACTCAATCATTTATGCTTGTTTGCTAATCTGAAGAAGAATGTTGTTTTTATAAACATGTTTTAGCAAATCAATCCTTTATGCTTGTTTGTAAATCCGAAGAAAAATATTGTGTTACAAACATGTTTCAGCAACTCAATCCCTTGTTTGTCAATCTCAAGAAAAGTGTTGTTTTTACAAACATGTTTCAACAACTCAATCCATCATGCTTGTTTGACGATCTGAAGAAAAATGTTGTTTTTGTATTGGGCAGGGTTTTAGCATTGTAGCATATGGAGCCTGGCAAAGATCCATCTGATGGATTAGCAACTCAACCTATTGAGGTATAGGGTCTAATGCTCAATTTTACTTTGTCAAACCAACAACTAGACACTAATAGCATAATGTTCCATTGATAATGTTGCGTTTTTGTCTATCAGGTGGATGGATTTATGTCTCTAGTTATTAACCCTACATCCGTACAGATGCCCTATCCATCGAAATTATCTTACCACCGTGGAATAGTAAAATCTGGTAGTACACTTGATAAAGTTGAGGGATGTCGTTCAACAGTTCTTGAAATGGTAAAGGAGTGTGCTGAAGAATTGTACTCCTCACTTATTCAGTTTGCTCATCCATGTGTGATAAAGATCTTGGGCCATGCCAATAGAATTAAGGAGGACAATTGCAGTCACACATATCTAGCGCTTGAAATATTTGAGAATACATTCGCAGTTTATACAAGAAAGCAAGGCCCTGCTACTGATCAAAATGGTAGATTCACCGAGGAGTTTATCGCTTTAATCAGGTATGATATTTCCCTTCTATAATTTTTGCTTTAACCATACTTTAGCAACACTTTCTCCTTTGTTATTAATTGTTTTCAGTCATAGTGATTGGGATATCTCATTTGATCATTTACTTGGGTTCTAAAAATGTCAATTACATGTCACTCTAGCCATGAATGGAAAACCAATACTGGCAGTGCAACCATGCACATTTAGTCATCATCTGAACCATGCGCATGACCTTGAGCTGTGCAACCTCAGTTCGTTGTATGTTTTGGATAAGGCTTGGTTATTTTCAAGGATGCGTTCACTGCACAGAATATTTTTTATATGTAATGATTTAACCCAACTGTGGCAACATACTAGATATTTCTCAAAGGAAAGTTGCTAGTAATCTGAACCTTCGATATCAAAATTTTCTATATGTTTTAGGGTGATAGCTGCTGCCTGTATGTTATAGATCTGTTAGCCATATTGTTTAGCATTTCCAATGTCAAGGAGAAGAGCATGCTACTAGCTCAACGAGGTAGCAACTTACTACATGTCACGACTACATGCTACTAGTTTTTGGCGGTTTTGAGGTATTGGTTGTTGTGGTAGCAGAACATGGTTCAGTTAACATCCAAGTAGCTTGCCATGTGTGTAGATTGATTTTTTCTACCTCTATTTAAGCTGGAAGGAACTTGCATACAACTTCTGCTATTTAAGCTACAAGCAACCATTTCATTATTCTCAATTATTGTCGCCTAGCTAGTCTCTTTCTCTCCTCTTTTTAGCTTTCTTTAGCTCCAGCACTGACATGGAGAGGGCAGGGTGTTGGGAGATGACATGTAATCCAAATCTCATGTAATCGATTGTCGTGCTTTCAGTTTTTTGTTATTGTTTGCTTATTTAGCACTTTTCCTGTTGGAATGTCATGTTGTATGCAGCAGCAATAGTTACTTTTGCGATAATCTGTTGCTCCACACATCATGATCCAGAGAGTTTGCATCTCCAGCCTCTGTTCTCAATAATTAGCCTGAACAAGTATTACAATTATAGAAATCAATTCAGAAATTGCCCCCTGCAAAATTGGTAATTGTGGTATTAATTAGCCTGAATGCATTTTTTTTTCCGTAGAGGTGGTCATGTTCTGGAATTTGTTTTGGTTTTCCTTGAGGCATTACCCTAGCAACTCCTTTGGTTCTCATCTTCGTCCTCCCTCACTCCAGCTATCCCCTTTGCATTGATCTAATTTTTGCCGTTTGTTTTTTTTCGTAAGCCTTAAGTTTTATCATATCGGCATAGATTTCCCTCCTTAACGGGTTTGAGTTATCGGTTTCAGTTTGTTTAACAAGGGTTTCCCTGATGGTCAGCTGATTAAGCTGCTGGGCACCGTTTAGGGAACTACACCCTTCTTACCTCCTGTATACACAAGAAACTAAGCATAATTATTTCTCTTTCTTACTTATACATCAAATGATATCTTTATGTTCCATTTTTCTAGTGATGTTGTTCATGGTATGGAGGAGTTGCACAGCATGCACCACTGCTGTCCAGTACTTAAGGATGATGACATTGCGGTTATTAGAAAAGGAGATTCAGCAAGTGCAAAGATTTGGAGGTTCAAAAAATGTGTTGCAGGTAGAAACCAAAACCACAATTGATAGAAGTAATAATTTTGCTTCATCAAATATATGTTCCTTCATTACTTTTGAATCAGGGAAGGAAGAGAGACAAAAGGACGGTGATTGGGTTAGGCTGGGGGTCATGATGTTTGAAGTTGGATGGAATGGTGAATCACGGGACTTAGTGGATCAAATGAGACGTGGCAAGCTAAAAGGGTAAGCAAGAAGTTACTGCTTTTGAACATACTCCACATCACAAAACAGTTGTGGTTTGAAATGTCATTCTATTCTTGTTTCGAGAGATAAATGTCCCCATATTGCTCAAATATGTGTTTTTGTACCCTTTAAACATAATTCTAGTATGCATGATTGATATCTGAGTAGTAGGGTATCTTACTATAATTTCTTTTGGTAAATTTTGCAGGCGATCAATTCTGAAACATAGTGCCCTGTTGACTGTAAGGAAGAAGTTCCAGAATGTTCTTGAGTTGAACTTCCATATATCAGTTTATTATCCAGAAGAGTCGAATCAGGACAAAAGCAATGAGGACGAAAGCAAGGATGAGTTGGATGTTTCTGAGCTGTGTGCTGCTAACTTGAATACTTATTTAGATAAGAAGTTGGTTTGGAGTACACCTGGATGGATGAATGCACCAGTTACAAAACAAACATTGAGGGGATTTGTGAAACAGTTAAGGATCGTATTTGAGCATGAGGTTAAACACATTCCACCAAAGGTATGAATTGTGAAGCATGACCATGATTAAATTCTGTTTCTTCCACATGTGACAAGGTTTAAATATACTATGTTATCTCACATGCTTACAGTTGACTAAGGAGGATATAAGTCAACTTAAAAAGGAAAAGGATCTTGATCATAGTCTTCAAGCATCCTGTGGGAATATAATTAGGGCTGTGCACATGCTGATGAATGAACTGAAGTTGAATAATTGAAGTGGGGCATGGTAAGATACCTGCAATCTTGTCACATATTCTGTCTTTTAGAATGATTTATGAAATATTATTCTTTTTCATGATTAAAATATTCTTTTCCAATCATAAATGCATTTTTCTGTGTGCTTTTGAATTGACCGAGACCCAAAATTTAACAAAATATCATCCAAGTTCTGTAGCAAAAGTGACAAGAACATGATACACAGTGAACAATATGTTAAATGACACAATTGCACACAACTTTGCAATGCTCAAGAACATTTCAGTAACCATTGAGCAAAGGTGGTTCATAGTGATAAGTTTACCAACAGTGGCCACTTTTACAAGTCGTGCTTTAAAAGTTGTCAGCAATATTTAGTGAAGTTAAACTTCAGTTGTTAGATTGAAAGCAGCAGACGGATCCTTAGTGATATATTGGTTAGAGAGCCTCAGCTAATAAGCCACCATTACCTTAACTGTAAATAGGTTGTGTCGGCTCCTTCAGTTTTGGTTTTCTTTATTTTCCTTTACTTTGGACTGTAGAGTCCTTGTACATACTTTTTTCGCTTTTATATATTATCATATAACTATGACATAAGGATTTCCCCTACCGCATTTCCTTCAGTTGCATTAGGATAAACATGACTAAGTGACACAGTGACAATTCACACTTTACTTCACATCAGAAAATGACGACCATTTGCTAGCTTTGGAGCTTAAATTTTGTGTTAGTCAAAGTGTCCTTGTATCTTCTTGCATTTCTAGGTAATATTACAAATCCTGGTCATGTATTATTAGGAAGGTTATCCTTAAGGAGTTAAGGTCCAAGTAGGGCTGATCCATGTGGTAAGGTGGCCATCACTTGGTTGTTGGTTCTATAAAGCCGTGCACTTAGTTGAGAAGGAAAACAGTAACACAACTACAAAAATTTACTGAGCTAGTTCAGCGTGGTCAGAATCCGTGCCAGTATCACGCCTTGCATATGATGACAGATCTTATTGTAGCCAGGTCCTCGAACACTTAACCTCCATGAACTAATCATATGATGTTATTGGACCTGGCCACGTGAGATTATAAGGAAGATCCAATATCCAAGGCTTACTGCTTCTGTTATTTGCTTGATTACTGATTGCGAAAAGCAAGCACCTTGCAACTAGAATGCTAAATATAAACTAAATCAATCTTTTCAAAGCATTGCAATTAAAATTTGTTAGATTGGCCTTCCCGACATTTGCCTTCATACTCCACCACTGCACTGTATTGAGTTTTTATGAAGTGTAAAAGGTATCTTTCGGATGCTTTTCAGAAACATAGAAGTATCATAACTCCCTTGGGATCAGGTGTGCAAACATCTTTTTGTTGTGTAACTGCAGTATATTTTCAGAAAAAATTATAATCCAGTAACTGCGGGGTTCAAGTTTCAGAATGAAGCTGCTCTTAATTTGTTGGATGAGCTTTTAGATTGAAAATATAGGAAACAAGATATTATTTGTTCCTTATATGGGTCAAAGGATTATGGAACTATGGAAAAACATCTATTCATATGGGTTTATTGAATTTAATTAAAGTCAGAAATGGGCTATTCTGCAAATCAGCAAGTGGCTAATGTTTTGAGCCCCTTGATTTCTATTAATATTAATTTTGGAAGGTATCTGGGTCATGATTTGTTACAGGAATACATTTATTTTCTTTATTCCATATCTACTATTAAGAAGGTTCATTTATGTTGTGTGATACCAAGAACTATTCATAATTGTGAATTGCCTTTTCTGCTACTAATTTGTAGAATTTGGATTGTTTATGATTCTATAACTATACATACAATTGTGAATTGCCTTATCTAATACTAATCTGGAGAATTTTGGATTGTGTATGGTTCTACAGATAATAGGAAGGACTGGAAGAAAGTGTGGGAACTGATTTTCATCCAATTGTTTCTTCCACTTATCAAAGGCCAGACATTTCAGCAAGCAATTTTTTTGTGTGTGAATCTGTCCTGTTTTTGAAGAGTGATTAAAGCAGGAGGTTCCTATCGGACTATTTCATTTCATGGAGATTTGAAATGCTAGGCGAAGTTCCACGTGCATGTTGGGATTTATGAATGAAGTATGTCTCTTGATTCTTGTATAACGCAATTCATGTTTTGGGCTACACCTTGGTTTGAAATTTTGAAGTAGTTTCGTTGTAAAGCTGTTTGGATGAAAGCTTGATATAGTTCAAATTGAACTAAACCTCCCCAATTGGACCTTGTCTCTGATGCATTTGGTTGGATGTTGCTGCTGCCTGAGCTAACCATATATGACCACAGGCTTGACTTTTGAGCAATTCGCATGCCATCTAAAAACCATTGATGAAAAATAGGGCACTAAGGACTCGTTTTTTTTGTGGCGCCCTTTTGCCGTTCTTTTTTTACCCCTTTGGTTGCTATCATTTCCAATGAAATGAAGATAGGGCATCAGGAATTAATACTGTGCCTACCTGCAAAAAAAAAAAAAATTAATACTACGCCGCATCATCAAAACTACTATTTCCTTGTCAATAGGCCTTTGTTACGTATCATCAAAACCTCTTTTAATTTCAATGACTTCACTGAGCGGTGCCGAGATCCCCGTCGAGAAGGCGGCGTCATGAACCCCACAGTCGTGAAGGTGGCAGCGGACTGAAAGTGTTAATATGGAACCTGGCATCGACGCAAGCGGCGAGGAAAACCTGACGGCACACAGAATAGGAGCAGCTATATTTTGGCAATGAGAAGCTAATGGGTACTGTCCAACATGTGTTCCATGGGTTATCTTGGTAGCCCTGAAATCCAGGATTCATCAATTTTGTCGAACCTGTAAGAGTATTTTTTTTTTTTTGAGACGCCAAAGGATCGTGTTTGAGTGTTTGTCATGCTCATGTTCCATCAGCATCACCGTGACGATGTGTGATGCACGTGATTGGTGCGACAGGAACCGTGAAAAAGATACAATAACAACAACACATTGTCATAGATTTTCTCGACCAACTAACATGTGTTCCACCTTACGAAAGAAAGACATAGGCAGCCGGCGGCGGCGGCTCCCGAAGAAAAATTCGCCGGCCCCCTTGCCTCCGGCGGCCTCGCCGTCGGTGGAGGAGGGAGGTCCAACATCCGGCGTCCGCTTTGTTCGCTCTTAGGTTTAGATAGAGTTAGGTCTTTTTGTGGTGGTCGTTTTTGGCGGCGGCCACGGTGGTTGTTAGGGTGAGGGTTCCTCTAATGGTTCGGTTCAAAAAGATGGCGACGGTTATGCGGCGTCATCAACTTCGTCGGCATGGAGCACTGGAGCAGGGCCGTCTTCGAGCATGGACGAGGTGGGCGACCGCACAGGGCCCCCAGTTTAAACTTCTCTCATAGCCGTCGTTGTTCTTCAAGACTCGGATGCATGGTGTATTTTCAAATTTGACTGAGAGAAATGATGGAGGAGCCAATAAGAACTCCATTTTGCTTGTTTATTGGGGTCTAGACCATTCAATAGCGTCCCAATGGGGAGCTCCTGTTGTCAACAATGGTGGAGAAAGAGAGAGAGAGAGAGAGTAACTGTCTGGAGGATGAAGAAGGCTCTCGCCCGGGCCAAATTGGGCCGAAAGTAGGAGAAATGGGTTGCCTGCGCTGTATTTGCATTTTGAGCCAAAGAAAAAAGAGAGGAGTGGGTTAGTAATTTGGGGCCCCATTTTGCGTTTTGGACTGGGCCCCCAAATTCTTGGAGACGGCCCTGACTGAAGGACGAGGCATCTCTACGATGGTGACGAGTCGAAGGCGCCATCATCGACGAAGAATAAGGTACTTCGGCCCTCCTTTATCTTGTCCTGGTTCTTCTTGGCCATGGCTGTGGGCTAGTAAGAGTTTGGTTTCCGGTGATATCGATCTGGATATCGCTCGGATTTGTGTTTTCCTATGACGGATATGGTGGATGAGGCGACGATGAGCTCGACTACGGGTTTGACGGCGGCAAGTTCATCGCATTTGCATATAGAATATCGGTCTACCCCTCTTTTGCGAAAGGGTTGGGTTTCAGTTTCTCCCTGTCAGTGATGAGGATGGCGGTGATGGATGGTGAGATGACCATGTTCGTTCAGATCGGAGTTCTCTTCCTTGGCATATCCGTTTGGGATACTGATTTTAAATGGTGGAATTTTTTGTTCTTTCAAGGTTTCTTGTCTCCTATCAATGGAGTTGGCGTTGATTGGGATGCTTTTGTAATCATAAATGTAATTTGCTTCAATATTAATGAAATTCTCTTTTTCGCAAAAAAAAAAACATGTGTTCCACCTTCTAGTGAAAAAAAAAGAGATGCCACCATAACGTCGTGATTTATATTTTTGCAACCAACTATCCTGGTTTCCACCGTAACGTGCACCAGGAAGAAAAAAAGCTCATGCTCCACCAACTAATATGGGTACTTTTGTTGCAAAATCCTAACAATTTTAGAATAAAATGGCTATGGCATAGGTCGCCAACCTAGTTAAAACGAAACCAATAAGGGATCAAATCCTAGACTTGATATTGCATTTATGGCTATCTTTTTTTTTTTAAACACATGTAAACGGTTATATACACGCATACACACTCACCCCTATGAACGCATCCGAATAATTGAACCGGCTGATCTTGAGGATTATGAATTTACTACATGCATCTCGCTGTCGACAGAGACGTCGCTTCTCAATGAAAGAATAATTAGCCGTAAGTACGAGCACCAATGGATAAACTCAGCAACTTAGAGACCTTTACCACCTGAGAGCATCTCTAAGAGAGTCCTAAAAATCTCCTTTAAATTTAGTTATTGGGATTTAGGCAAAAAAACTATCTCCAACAGGGCCTAAAAACAACCTCTAATTTTTTCATAGCCCCTAAACTTCTCTCATTTGTAGCTACAAACAGGGGAAGAATTGGGACCATCATTTCTTCTTTTTGCACTATAATTAATGTTTTTTGGCCCCAAATGCTGATGTGGTCTAATCAAATTTATTTTGATTCACTTTTAAGGAAGAACTGTTGAAGGATGGAGGATAAATTGCTCCTCATAATTTTTTGGTTGCTCCTAAAAAAAAGTTGAGTGAAGTGCACAGTAGGTCTCTAAATTTGTTCAACTGTGTCATTTAGGTCCTTCTACTTAGAAAATGCTGATTTGATATCCCTAAATTTGTTTTGGAGTGTCATTTAGGTCTCTCTACTTATATTAACATCCCTAAACTTGTTTCGGTGTGTCACTTAGGTCTCTCTACTTATCCGACGGTGTCATTTAAGTCCAACTATAGGCTCAAACTGACCCGACGTTGATGTGGCACATATGACGTGGAAATACATTGCCTGACATCAATGTGGTGCATCTGACGTGGACATGCGCTACATGCAATTGTATTGCTACCAGATAACCAAGCACTCTTTTGGTGATATCCTTTTGAAAAGAAAAAAAAGTCATGTTGCCTATGGTGCAACTGGTGATGAGATTAATGTGGACGAGTACATATAAAATATAATGACTAATATTTTACACTGTTTAAAAGTATATGCGAAATTCTAATTTGTGATGACCATGAAAAAAAATTAAAAAGTTAATGAAAGAACCACCCTTAATCTGTTACCAATACAATTGCACACGAAACGTGTTTCTGTCAGATATGAAATGTCAGGTCGGTTTGAACCTAGTTGGATCTAGATGACACTGTCAAACAAGTTTAAGGATGTTAAAATAACTAAAAGGACCTAAGCGACACAGCGAAAGAAGTTTAGGGATGCTAAATCAGCATTTTCTAAGTACAAGGACCTAAGTGACACAGTCGGACAAGTTTAGTGACCGATTGTGCACTTTATTCAAAAAAATTTATAGCGCTAATTTTATAAAATTCTTTTAGACATGCTCTGAGCTATGCAAAACCGTGATATGTTGACGGTAGCAATCAAATACTTTCCATATCAACCCAAACCAACATGGAGATCAGGAAGGGCACCAAATCCTACGTGACACTAGAATCAAGAAAATTGAATACAATTTGTCTAACATCTTCCTAGGAGTACATAATAAATCCCAAGAGAGCCAATGCATTTTATTCTTATTTTCATATGCAGTTTTATATTTAGCATCTTCATAACTGCACACATGAAAAATACAATTTGATTCGGTTTTTTTGCCACCAACTAAATGGACAAGGATTTTGACACGAGCCTTGGTCACTGACTCATGAATCTGACCCACGTGTCATGGCCATGGAACACTGTGATACACGCACGGTCAGGCGATCCGTGTCAAAGCATGGCCAAGGAGGTGGGCTAATTCGGGCTTCACCCAGTTCAGGCACAGCAGGCGCATTTCCTTTTCTCTGTTCCATGGGGTGGGGTGGACCATTGTCAAATCTGAATGGCTCGTGTCATCGTGTATAAATACGCTGTTTAAAATTCGATAATGACCAGCATCCCAACAAAGGGACCTCCCTTCCTCTTCCCACAAGCTTCTCCACGAAGCCGTCGAAACCCTAGCCACCTCCCCACAAAACCCTACACTTCCAGAGTCATCTAGCAGCGTAGTTGGAGGGCGGCGACCCCCCATGGACGGCGCTGCATCTCCGCCGGCGCCGGCGGAGGAAGAACCCTCCGGCGGCTCTGTGGATCTGGAATCTCGCCCCCCCGCCGCCGCCACAATGATCGTGCCTGTCAGCCCCTTGTCCCCCCTCCTCCCTTGCTAGAGATCTCGTGCCAAAATCGGTTTCTTCTTGCGATTAATGAGTGCATGGTGTTCTTTGTCTGCGCTGTAGGAGGTTGACAAGGACAAGAAGGGGCGAGGATATGTGGATTCCCTACTGACGGTCTCGCTTCATCTGCTCCGGAATAGTTTTGTTCCTGAAGTCCGGGTCAAAGGCTTGAATCTGATGCTGGTTATTCCTTCGCTTCATGCTTTCCTTCTTCAAGCTGTGATGATTGCATTTCTAATTTGATACGCCCTCTTGCTGAGTCGCTGTTAGAATTACTCTTTGTGGCCACACATTGTAGGTTGAAATTGGCTGACTCTTGTTGTGCCTTCCTGGTTAGATTGCACTAAAGAGGGGTATTGTTTTCAACACTGATTTTTTTTTTTTTTTTTTTTTTGGAGGGGGTCAATCCATCATTTTAGTAACTTAGCTGTGAGCTCTTTCTAGACCTGGCAATATGTTCGCTAAAACTTGACATTCTATTTCAAAGGCGTTTAATCGTTTCTTATCACCAGATACTACTACTTTTTCCCTTTGCTTATGTATATTACAGTAATGTTGTTTGCTTACTACATATGCAAGTTGGTTTCCAACACATGTTCCAGTTTCCTTTGATTTGTATGACTGTGCTACCCCATGTTTTTGAGGCGTCGCCTAGTCGTCGCCTAGGCGTTGTGGCGGGGGTGGGTTGCCACGGGACGCCACAGGGTTTTAGTTACGCCACAGCGCCTAGGCGTCGCCTAGTCGTCGCCTAGGCGCTGTGGCGGGGGTGGGTCGCCACAGGACGCCGCAACGCCTCAAAAACATGGGTGCTACCCTTTAATGTTGTTGGCCACACAAGAATGTACTTGTCACCGTGGTATGCTGCTGCATTACACTAATATAGATTATGTGGGCAGATTAATAATTTGCCTCTACTGAATTTAGTGTTGATAATTCAAGCTAAATTCGCTCTTTATCGTTACTGCCTTCTTTCTTGAGAACAAATTAATTTCTCGACACATAGCACTAAGAGCATGTTCTCTCCGCGAGAAGAAATAATGCTCTTGTGGCTCATCAATGCCACACTACTTTACTCACACTTGTTGAATTATGACTATTTTTTTAGCGGCATGTCATCAAAAGTAAAGTCTGGATGAACTTAGCCTTTCATTTTGCATAATTCTTGCTTCAACATGCATCACTTGTTTCTTTAATCTTACTAACCTGATACATGTGATTTCTCTTTTTAAAATTGGCAGCACCTGTGGAAATTTAGATGGGATGAGCTTCACGTAGATGAGTGGAGTACAACCAGTGATGACTCTAATTTGGTATCGTACCATACCACCGATATATTGCCTTCAAAGAGTGCTATAGCTGCTGTGTTGGCTGAGGTCCTGATTTTCTCCTTGCTTGTGCTGGTGCTTTGTTTGTCTACTGGTTTTGTCATTCAGTAAGAGTTATTTTGCAGGTAATTATGAGTGCTGGGAGTTCTTTATGGAATGATTTGCTCCCTGCAATTACTTTTCTTTCAAAGAGAGGTTCTACTGAGGTGAGTTTATGCACTACGTGAGGTTCTCGATCCTTCTGTGCCAGGCATTGATGGTATTTTATACAATTGTTGTACGCATTTCTAGGCGCAGCTGCTTTCCTCCGTTTTGGAGCGGATTCCGGATTTTAATACTGCTTGTACAGTGGGTCTAGAAGGTAAGTAGTCCTTATGGTGCTTTGACCTAAATACAGTTTTTGCAACTTTATCAATTCCTAAAGTCAACCAATGATTGGTGGTTGAAGCCAGTTTAAGTTGTCAACATGAGGTTCCGTCGGATGTTATGCCAGTACTGCCTTCGGTAAGTTTTTTTTTTCTTATTGTATTTTTCCTTGGTAGCTTCAAGTTTCTTTTTTAAAGTGCAAAATACTGCCCAGGGTATTGCTAGTGGTGATTTTAAAGGATCCAACGAGTATATTGATGGAAAGAACTTGATAATCGTATCTATTCTCTTTCCAGTTTCTTAATATGGCTTAAATCATCATGATGTTGTTTTAACTTGAAGATAGAGAGTGGTTCTTATGCGATTTAGTGTTCAGTAAGATAGTTAGATCATTTATTCCTTGTGACCTCTAAATGGTCTACCTTATTCAAGATATCTGTGACCGAAGCGCTATATCATCGGTGATCATTTAGGTATGCATACTCGGAATTTAGTCTGACCATTTGTATCGTGCCTGTATTGTTTTGTTGGCATGTCTTGAATCAGTATTGTCATTTAAGGGAAGCTATTTGGTGCCAGAAGCCTAATTGCCAATGAGATGTATCGGTTCTGTAGATGGATATTTTTTTTCCAGTTCCATATATTAATTTATGTTTCCATTAATATTGTTCTAAACCATTGTGAGCACCATGGGCCTGTCCCCTAGCCCTTCTTGCTTTAATAACAGCACCTTTGGGACGTAAAAATCATGCATAATTGCTCAGTTCCAAGTGAGACAACCTCTTTTGATGATCTCATGGTAACAAGTAATACTAAATACCATAAAACCCATATTGCCGTCAGTGATTTTATTGGAAATAATGGTATTAACAAATTATGTTATCTTGAACATTTTCTACTCAAAGTACTAGGATAGGACAGTGCATAGGAATTGACTACTTTGGCGCAGAAATCTGGGCAAGGGCAAAGTCATACTTTTTTTTTTACTCATTACCCATCATAGGTCTCCATTTTTCTTGAAAATCTGAAACTAGTAATAATATATGCTCTCCTTCATTGTTTGTGACTTGAAATTATTTATGGTGCAGGGTAATGTGGGAACGTTGTCTCATCACCAAGAAAAGGGTCAGCTACTTCTTATGGAGCACAATTTGTTATCTGAAGCATTTGTTACTGTGACATCCTTTCCTAGGTACACTAAGGTGGCCTTTGGAACGCGGGATTTTTTTCCTGTTCCTGCGTTTTTCCTGTGAACAGTCAACTGATTCCTGTGAAATTCCTGTACAATTCCTGTGAAAATCCTGCGTTCCAAAGGGGGCCTAAAGTTACATCATCATGTTTTTCATATCATAATGAACTGAACTAAGTTATGGTGTTTACCGTTTGTGCTCATTTCAGAACAGAACTTTGATGATTTGTTTTCTTTCAGGACTCAAAATACCGAGGCTTTGCTTACAAATCTTTTGAACACTTTGAACAATATTTGGACTCACCCGGACTGGGAGGACAAATATATGCGTTATAAATATTGTTTATTTGATCTTCTTGCCGACGACCAATTTACATTGAGTGTTAATGCATTGGTAAAATCATTCGAGAAGGACCTTGGTATCAGAATTGCAAAATCTGCAGGATCTCAGGGAAGATGTTCTTCAGCGTTTGCTCCTTACCTGGACTCGTGCACTCTTCCAAAGTTGATGCTTCACCTGATCCTGCAGGTAAACAACTATCACCATCACATTGTTCTCGTAGCTGGTAATAATGGCCTATGCAGAAAAATAAAACCAGTGTAAAAGTTTACAAGGAATTTTCATGGATATGCATGAACCATAAGCATTCAAGAAAACAAATCCTACCATTTTCATACTGATTTATGTGACCGAGCTCTGACTCACTTCTGATATTTGAATTTGTTTGTGATGAATTACGATGTTTGATTGTGACTGTACTTAGGCGTTTTCTTCAGATACTGGATTGCATACAGATGCGTTGGAAGGAACCAATTACTTATGATCTGTCAGGAGTAGTAGCTGAAAACATAAGCTGCCTGCTGGAGAATGGTAAGCTGCCTAACATTGATGAAGCTATCCTACTGAAGAATGCAGGAACCTGGTTAAAGGGAATTCGAGAGACTGGGTAAGTGTGCTTTTTGTTGCTGTTGGACAGTTGTTTTCTTATTAAATTTTCCAGTTATCTTCCTTTTTTCTCTCTCAAAAATCCCGACCCCTACTCTGGAGGAGAATTGGCCGGTTCATGCTGCCTTTGGAATCTAAAAATTGTTAACCCATTTTTCCATGCCTGTTTCTAATACATATGTTTATTTATTCTTCAGTAGCATTAAACAGTTCAATTTTTGTCTGTAAATTATATAATGCCTAGAAAAGAAGTTTTTAGAATAAGGTGCACTTAGTCTTAGTCGAGTTGGCTGGGATCTGGTTTATTTTTGTTTCTTGTATTTGTCTCTTTGAGCATATTTTTATCTTGTACACTAATGCAGGTATAATATCATTGGTTTATGCGCCTCTCTTGACGGAGCATTCGGCGGGCTTTTGGATTGTTCTTGTATCATCAGTGTTCTCATGAAAAATTTGAGATCCATGGAATTTAATCATTTGGGAAAGATCATACAACTTGTCTTCATTCCGTTGGTTAAACACTGCCCTCAAAAGTGTTGGGACAAATGGATGCTAAAATTGCTGGAGCCTGTATTTAGCTACTGTGAAGATATTTTTTGTAATGCATGGTTCACTTTTCTTCATGAGGGCCGGGCTAAAGTTCCTTATTATTTTGGTGATCTCGATGGGCCAGCTGAAATAGTCATCCAATTTGAAAAGGAGACATTACTTAAATTTACTCGTTCTGTGTCTGATCTGCTTGGAGTCTTAGCATCAAAAAGTAGGGATAGTGGGCCTTCATTGCCGCCTTTGTGTCCAAAAAATTGTATAAAGGCTGATTTTCAAGACTTGAAGCCTGTATCTTGCAGCTCCCTCATTGGGTATGAAATTATTAAATTTTTTTTCTGTATAGTTTCTAAACAATTACTTATCTCTTCTTTTGATTAATGTAGGTATCTTTTACAGCATAATTGCTTTGGGAAGTTAAGTATATACCTTTTTGGTTGTTTTGCGGATTATCGAGCAGCGGAGAAAGCTGTACCATTTTGCTATCATTTGATTGATCTAGCAGTCGCTATTGATCATGTGTGGCTAAACCAGTTTTTTCGTGAAGAAATGCTTCCAACTATTATCCTAATTCTTGATGATTTCCCTTGTGCACTCTCTAAGCTTAGTTCATCATTGAATTCAACAACAAAAGATCTTGGGAGTGATGTTGCTAATCTTTGTCAGCGAATCTACGAAGTTTACATATATGATCAGGCAAGTCATCTTCTTTTCTGTTCATTGAATTCAAGTGCCATAAGCATGCATTCAAATTAATAGAGTAAATTTGAAAAAAATCTAGAAGTATTTTGACACACGTTGCCGAAAACTGTAACTTCATGTACTTCATGTATCTATTGCAAATCCTACAACTATTTTGTCACTGTTGTAAAAACTTACGGGATACATCTATGCCACGTTTTCTACTTATTAACTGTAGTTTCGAGGCCTGTGTCATAATTAATTTGTGCCAAGATATATCCTATTAGTTTTATGTGGGAATTGGTGGTTTTAAGGTCGATGCTTTTTGGGACAGGAAAGCTACATTTTTTGAGTTTTGTTGTTGTGTAATGGCAGTAAATGGACCAAAGTTAGGTTCTGTGCAAACTGTACTTGTTCGAGTATGTCAAATTCTTAGTATTGCATTATAGTATGCTCCGCATGAGATGTATCTAAAAGTTTGCTAGCAATTAGATGAACAGTGACTATAGTACCATAAACATTCTGTGTCCTGCACCTTATAAACTAAGCGGCCTGGAGGAGCTATTACAATAGTTTGAAATGTTGACTAAATTAGGAATGTAATAGCTGACATACAGTGAAGGTTGAGGGGTTATGAAGTTACAGTTGATAAAAATTTGTGTTGCGTCCTAATAGCTTTTCAATGAAATCAATTATCAGACGTTTGAATGCCATCCCACGCGTACTTGTATGTATTTAACAGGTTACGGTGGGTGAAGGAGAAGTAACAAAAGCCCTGCCTGTTCTCTTTAAAGAATGGTTAGCAAAGAAATTAAATGATCTTCATATACGCGCTAATTGTGCTACACCAGAGCATTTTCCTAAGGATATTGAGTGGAAATGGGAGGTTTGTCATCTTACACCAGAGCATCTTTTAATTGCTTATGTACATTCACAAATTGTCCCTTTTGTGTCCCAGCACAGTTTAATGAAGAATTTGAAAGATACCTTCCTGCCTATATGCATATGCTGAAAGAAGTGGAGGAAATGGATGACTGCCTAAAGGTAACTCTGTTTCTGCTAAATGCTTGCTCCAAGTTTTTATGATATACTAAGTACTGAAGTAATAGCTAGTCAGATAAAAAATAACACATAATTAATGTCTTACTATTTCTTGGAACCTTACAAGAAGCTTTACAATGTCCTTCCACCAAAAGAAGCCTATTCAACTATTATAATGAGGGGGCAAAAAAATGCTAAAACGTCTCAGCCACATTATTTTTTGTCAGCAGTCTTCACTACACAAGTTTGACCACAATTGCTGTACAATATTACATTTATGTAAGCAAAATAATCATAATACTTTGATTGTCAAGAGGAATCTATGCATGTGATTTTATATTTTCAACCTAAATTAAAAGTTGATGCATATTGTCAAGTACCTGTTACAAAAGTTAGTAATTCATTAAGTAAAACAAAGAAACAATTAGAGAGCATAAATTTTTACAACATAAGATCCCACTTAGGAATATATAAACTAACAAATATCGACAACCCACAGTATCCTCAATAAGAGGAGCTGAAAATCTACTTCCAAATCACAGGGAGTTTCCTTGTGAGTTTAATTTTAAAGGACACCATGTGAGTATGTAACCACCCCTCTTGCTTCGGTCCTAGCTTGAGGGGCTTTGTATGGACCGCTCTCTTTTCCCTATATTACAAAGATACGCAGCTCTCCTGCGTGTTCGAGAAAAAACAAAATAGCAAGGCAAGGCCAGATGAGCAATGTGGTTGAAAAATCAAATTTTTCTGAACATAAAAAACAACAACATAGCCTCTTTTCCCAAGCAAGTTGGGGTAGGCTAGAGATGAAACCCACAAGACTCAAGGACAAGAGAAACACAAAAGGACAAAAGGCAAAAGGTAGAAAATCATGGTTTGTCTGGGGATTATGTTGCTGGTAGATTGGTTTAGGAAATGTCAAAGAGATGAGACGTACTCATCCTTTTGGACGGTGCTCGGGAAAGTGTTTTGATGGACTAGGATATATTCCCATAGAACTTAATCATTGCTTTCAGATATAGTACACTCATAGAACTGAACCATATATCTGAAATCATCGCTTTCAGGTATGTCATAGAACTTGAAGGTACTGATTTCATTGAAGGTGCATGAGCTTATCGAGTTTAGATGCATTTCAGTGTTAACATGGCAATCAACTGTTTTTCTCAATATATGCCTAAGAACTTCAACTTGCTGATTTCTTCACCATGATGCCAGCTCAGGAACAACACCAATTCCATACACTTGAACATTTTTTTTTTGGCCACTTTTCTCTTTGGTGTTCGTTTTTTTTTGGTGGGTGTTGGGGTGGGGTGAGTGTTGATCTGGCTCCGCGGCTTGATCTGAGATAGCAATTTTGTAATCAATGTAATTGTCGACTTTGTAAGAGTGTTGTAACAGTTCAACTCTTGAACTGCCAGGAAGACAATATTCATATTAATTTGGAAATTTTATCTGAGTTAGATGCGGTGAGGTCCTTATTGATTCATGTTTAACCAGTTTTTTTTACAATAGAAGAATCCAATCCGTTTTTGTTGCAAGCTGGAACCAAAGCAGCACCTTTTTTGTAATAGATCAGGGAGATGAATAAATAATTCATTTTATAACCAAAACAATGATTCTTCAGTCTTCACTAGTGAACTATTTGCTTGCAGGATAATTTATTGGACACACAGATTCTTCTCAAGAAATTGAAACCTGAATTTAAGTCAAGGTACGCCATTAACAGCTCCGTGGATCCATGCCTGCGAACCATGATTTGCATGTTACAGGTGAGTCTTCAGATCCTTTAATTTTCACACACACACACACACACACACACACACTGGACTTCAAATCTGACATGCTTTTTTTCTTTTCTTTTCTGCAGCGAAAGATGCCATCAGTATTTTATCGTAAACGTACTGAATGGATTACTCAACTCTTGATGCAACTTATTTCACTTAAACCTTATATTAAGGTATTTGTCATGATCGTTATTTTTAAGTAACTGGAACACAAGTAACCTTGACTTGTCCATTTGCAGCTCACTGATTCTGAGGAGAATGTTTTGGACCGTCTTGAAGAAATTTGTGAACCACAGTTTGAGATTTATCAATGTAATCCAGCATGGGCAGTTGATGTGAGTATTGCCATTCTATAGTACTTCATTGAGTTCAATGTAGCTGAAAATATGCACGCTATACTTACAATAATTCTTGCAGATTTTTCGTCATTCAATATTATTTTACTGGGAGCCCCAGTTTCATCCCTTGATACGTGAGGTTATAATTAATATTCAAATTTTACCCTGTCAGATTGCGTCATTTTTATTTGTGTTTATTTATGTTGGTAATCATCTTATTTTGGTAGGGTCACATGGAACTACTGAAAACATTAGCTCATGAATTAGCTTTTGCAGAAGGAAGTAAGCCGTTTGAGGTTTGCTCGTCCCTTTTGTTTTCTGCTGGTCTATTATAACTTAGATCACGGTTTAACGTCTTTCCTCTGTTCAGCCGCTGGAACCACACGTAGATGATTTCTTGGAGCATTTGCGGCCTTATGCATATATGCATGTTAAGAGAAAGAAGGAAGAATATGGGGTATGCCATTAATGGCTTTGATGCTCACTTATCCTTGGTCCTCACAATGTTGTATTCCTGTTAATTTAATTGGAACTTCATTTGAGCATTGTATGGCCCTGTTTGAAGAATTATTTGCACTATGCCATTACTGTCTCTGATTTTATCAATGTTAATTCAATTGGAACCTCAGTTAAGTATTTTATGCCCCCCTTTTTGATGGTGAAGCCAAAACATTTTAATGGCTACGTTAACATTATTGATGACAGCATTTGGTACAGGATGGCTTAACTTGATTAAACACTTGTGTATAGTATTTGATTGGCATTCCACCGGATTGCATGTTGTGCATTTATTAAGTTGTGAATCATTCTTAGCGAAAACATTCAAGGGGATCTAACTTAGGATCTATGCATAACCAAACTTTTTCGAAATGAAAAGTTTTGTGATTTCAAATGATGGATAGCTGCTAATTTATCTCTTTTATGTATAACCAAGTAAATTATCTGCAGAGATTTTACCATCAGTGGTTTCTTGATCAAATATATAAAAATTATTTATTCAACTTGTGAGGCCAGAAAAATCAGTTTACAAAAATCCTTTGGGGAGAAAAAACTAGCGTTAAGTTTTTCCTGTTAAAAGATTTGAGTTTTCTTTCTAGAAGCTGAATAAACTAGCCCTTTCAGTTTGCTTTCCTCTTTTTCCATTTATTTTCCTGAAGTATAGTTAAGAAAAACACTTCTTTTCGTATGGTCCAGTACTATTCTATTTGTTTTCTTGCTTTTTCTTTGCATTCTTAGACTGTACTGTTATCATTATTCTATGTACTACATCCGTCCGTCCCAAAATAATGTCACTTTAGGATTCAAAATTTGTCCCATAAAAGGTGTCGCTCTCACTTCCCAACTCCTCTATCCTCCTCGTTCCTTATGCACTCTCTTCTTTTTCATCTCTCAATTTCCGTGCCCAACTCCTTAAACGACACCTATTGTGGGACATAGGGAGTACATATTAACTAACTCCCCCTGTGTAATATTGTCCCCATGGTTTTCATTTTAAAAGAGAAGCACCTGCAATGGAGGGTTGCAAAAATCTATGAACCCTGCTCCCTCTTGTGTTTCGGGCATTAGCTCGTGCTTTGGGCCCATCCGGTACATGAGGGCCCGCCAGGTCGGATCAGACCAAGTAAATGGGACAACACGAGTGATTTTTTTTTGAGCAATTACCTGATTTGTTATCCTTTTTTAATTCCACATATTACGCACACTAGGGTTAAACCCTGGTGGGAGGCCTCCCCTGGACCTGGAGGGAGGCACTAACCAACTGAGCTACTGTCAGCTTGTAGAACTACAACATATAAATCTGTTTATGATATTTCTGTTTTCATTTGGCCACCTTATAATTGATGTATCTTATATTTAATTGGTAGCCTTTTGTCCAGTGTTTTTGGCTGTCGTGTAATTTATATGTCCTATATTAAATTGGTAGCCTCTTCTCCAGTATTTTAAGGCTGAAGAACAAGTACGCTGGCATGAAGTGTTCGATAAGTATTTGGCTTCAGGTGCACTGGATCATCGTATGAATGAGTTTAGTTGTTTGAAGGTAGATATATTACTTTCATAAACGTTACACTCTTTGGCTTCATGCATCTAGTTATTGTTTGTTTGGTGTACATTTTCTGTAGGATGGCTTTGTTCATACTATTGTTGCTGACTTCAAGGGCTGCCCATTTGAAAAACTGGATCATGATCTCATTAGGATGTCTTTCGAGGTTCTAGTTACTTGTGCAATTGTTTACATTTTTTTAGAAAAAGGATAATTTGAAAATGCCTTTAATCTGTTTTTACCCTTCTATAGCGACGGGCCAGGATTGTTGAAAGGGAATGTCAAATGTCTTGTTACTTTGAGTGCTTAGCATCCCTCCTGGATAATGATGAGGTACACAAATATAATATCTCCCTTATGTAATTTTAATTTGATTTTTCATGAGAGGCACTAAGGAAGCTTTTTGTCTTTCAATCTTTTGACTCATGCTTTACCATTTTCTTATATCAAGAAGGACTGCGACTTTGTGGGGGGGGGGGGGGGGGGGGGGGGGGGAGGTAATCTGCATATTTCTTTTGCCTTTTTTTTTAAAAGAAAAAAAAGTATAGATGACCTTTTAAATCTTAATTCCATTCAAAAATATATCGAGCCTCAGTTTTGTAGGCCCTTTTTGGCGTAGTTGATGCTTATGCAGAGCTTATTTCTAGGTTCCCAGAGAAACTGTTGGGACAATTAGCTAGGTGTTGTGGAGCGGCGCCAGGTCCTCAGCCATGGGCACAAGAAGAGAGATACCCACTCCTCTTCCTTGCCTACCCTATTTAGGACTCTTATATATGAGGTGCCCAACAGAGTAGCCAACAACCTAACTAATCTTGACTAACAAATTCCTTGTCGCGCGACCGCTGAGTCGCTCACCTGGCAAGCTCCTCCCGTAACATTCCATCCCTCCTTTTGAGCAGCTCGCCCTCGAGCTGCAGATGAAATGGCTAGTTGGAAAAGACGACGACGGTGAGACTTGACACGAATACCAAACACAAGACACGATTCAAACATAAAGCCTTTCACATCTCGGCTTAGAACTTATTTCTGACTGATGATGGCCGGATGGACTCAGGGATGTGAAGCCTACTTGTCAATCTGAACCGTTCACACAATCACTGCTGCTCTGCAATTATATTGAACCAAGCCTGAGGCCCACAAAGGTGTCCCTGAAGAGAGCAGCTACGTGGAACCCTGATCACAATCAATGTCTTAGGCCGTGGAGCAGTACGTGGCAGCACAAAAGCTCCAGACGGGTGTAAGCTACAGCAGCCTCTGCGTGGCACGAAGCTGCCCTCCGCCACAAGCAGGGGGGTGACGCTGAAGAGGAGGCAGTGAAGGGACCAAGCAGAGTTGGATGCCTCAGCAGGGTGCTCGGGGAAGCAGAGCACACCAAGCCGCAGATGCCACGGCTGCCATGCGCCACGAGCAGGAGGCTGTTGCCTCTCCTGCGTGGCATGAAGCTGCCCTCCGCCTCGAGCAGGGGGGTGACGCTGAAGAGGAGGCAGCGAAGGGACCGAGCAGAGTTGGATGCCTCAGCAGGGTGCTCGGGGAAGCAGAGCACACCAAGCCGCAGATGCCACGGCTGCCATGCGCCGCGAGCAGAAGGCTGTTGCCTCCTGTGCAGGAGGCCGCCCTTGCCGAGGGACATGCACCGGAGGTTGTCTCTGCCAACGCCGATGTCCTTCGTGAGTGTGACGCTGCTCATGCGATCACTAACGTCCAGCAGGATGAGGATGCCAGAGTGCAGAGGACCCTCTGCGCTCAAGCGTGGCGGGCAGATCGCGTAAGACGCTGTGCTGGATACGGCGCATCAGGTGCACAAGGCCCGCTCGGTGGAGTGTGAAGTCGAGGATGTAGATGGGGTCGACGATGATGCAGCTGCACGGCTTGTATATGGCGGAGATGCGCGCGAAGCTCGCTTGGTTGTTGGGCTTGGTGTGCATAAGGCGCGGAGCCTGGCGGCGTTGATATTGACGAGGGCCTGGGGGCGAAGGAAGGAGACCGGGACGGGAACGACGTGCTTGAGGATGATGAGGTTGTCGGAGTCGCGCCCTGCCTGGTCGTTGCCGTTGAGAGACTTGATGTCCTGCCGCACTTGCTCCGTGAAGGCCGTGATCTCCCAAGCTGGTGGTTCTGTGCATGAACACAGTTTCCTTTTGGCATAACTTGAACGTCAGGATGGGAGATAGAAAAAAAATCCCAATATACTTCACTATTTCCTTGATTTTTCCCTCTGTTGGCATCTGGATTGATCGGGTTTCCAGGAAAACTGATTGGTATCGGATTCTGGAATATCCAGAATTGTCCCTTTTCCTTATAAATTTTTTTTGCATGCATACGGAACTGAGGAAGGTATTGGCGGCTGTGCGGAAGGGCGGATGAATTGTTGACGCCATAGCTGATGATAGCGGAACTTCTCCCCGAGCCCACTCTCCTCTTTGTCGGGTAGCCAAGGGAAACGCCTTCAGGGCAGCGACCCAGGGAGCTGACGATGGTGTCGGGCTGCACTGCCCGCACGCATCTGTGCGAGCTGTGCATGGCGGGCGCAACCACTGCATCGCTGAGGAAATCTCAATGCGGCGAGCTTCTTAAGCCGGGGCACCTACATCGATTTTCAAATCCTCTAACGGCGGCTGTGGTGAAGATGCAGCGAGGGAGGGAGTTGCATGAATTGCTGGAGGAGTATTGTGCCCTTCCTTTGCTATCTCCCCTGCTGGAAGTGGTGCAGGTGGCCGCATGTCGCCTGGCGATAGCGAAGTCGGCTGCTCAGCAAGGATTCCACTGACGACAACGACAGTGGGAGTGGAGGCTGCAACAACCTCGTATCCACCACGGCGATGCGTGCTTCAAGATCTTTGAGGTGACGAAACATGTCCTCAACAGTGCAAGGGCAGACAAGAAAAGAGAGACCTAGTCTTCTTCCTTGCCTACCCTGTCTAGGACTCACGGGATCCTCTTATAGAGAGGTGCCCAACAAACTAGCCAACAACCTAAATAATCTGCTAAAGAACAACTAACTAACAAAACTCCTTGCTGTGTGACTGCTGAGTCGCTGGCCTGGCCCGCTCCGCTGAAATACCCAAGTTTTCTAGCATATATGTTTACTAAGCGAGACTTACTACACTTTTTTCAGATGAAGCAAAAACTTGGAAGCTTGATGAGTTTGCTCAGTACAGAAGGCTTTTTCAGAGTCGACGATGATTCGATTGACTGGGTACTTCCCTTACCAATAACTGTATCACTGTTCTCGGATATCTAAAAATAACCATTCCATTGCTTTTCTAGGACAATAAATCATTTTCAGAATCAATTGACGAATTCAATGAAGTGGTTTTCTCTGGGAAGTGTGTTGACAGATGTCTTCTGATCCGAGGAATAATGGTACAGTTTGTTACTGTTATTCTCATGTCCTTAAATAAGTCAATTGAATTGAGCTCATTTATGTCTAATGTCAGGATTATCAAAAAATAATGCAAATGAAGAACGTTGACTGGAAAGATGCGTTTAGAATGGTAAATCTCCTAAATGTTAGTGCATTTTTTTTTTGGGGTGTGATCCCACCAGTGAAATCTGAGATATTCAATGATTCAATTGACAGGTTGTTAGAGATGCAAAATACTTGTGGAAGGGCTATCTTGAAGAGGTAAATAAAACTATATATATGTACTATATGATTGGTCTTATTGTGTTGTTTACTTATTTCAACATTTCAGTTCTGGTTGGAGACAAGTTATACACATGAGTACTATGAAATAGTATCGAAACCACTTCAAAAGGTTAGATACTTTAATTTCCACACACTGCATTGGAGGTTTTCTTTTCAATTGTAAATTAAACTGCAACCATATTTGGTTTCAATCAAGGTAACCGTGCTTAAGCACATTTTTATTCATTTTTTATGAGATGTATCTTATCGTCATTAGCGTTACCTGGAAATTTCAGATGAAGAATGGCCTGTTTTGTTAATGTGGTTTTCTGTGCCTGGTTTATTTCAAAGTAGATACTAAACGATTTTGCATTAAGACTGTAGATAAATTGGAAAGTAGTTCAAAATCTTAGAAGTGTGTAACTATTTTCCAGCATCTGTGGATATATTTATTAATATCTTGAATTGTTGTTTCGTTAGTAGTATTGTCTTTTAGTTTTGCTTGTGCTGCATTTCACTCTTTACTCTCTTTTGCTCCCCTCTTGTTTCTTCTTGTGGGTTTTATCTGTAGCCTCCCCCAACTTGCTTGGAAATAAAAGGCTTTGTTGCTGCTGGTGGTGTTGCTGTTGTTTTGTTACACTATTTGTCGTACAGGCTGTCTCATCCATGATTACCACAATCATTAGACAGTGGGTCTTTTTTTTTCCAGTTGTCTTGCAGTAATTCCACTATCCTTAATTTGTGTGTGCGTCCTCAATATTGTGATTGCAAGGCAACAACTTGTACAATGTTGCTAGAGTATTTTTGTGGTCCCTTGTGATGCTGTTGGTTAGCCTAAAATTGGAACTTTATCCTTTGTTCCTATGTCGATCAGCGCATCAATCTGTTAAAGGTTATCCTAGGCGTAGGGTTTCCCTCATGTACGTGCAGTTGACCCTTATTATAACTTTTTCCTATCATTTGTGCAATCCAGTACAACACTCATATCTGCAACAGGTTCTCTGATCTGGCCACCACCCATGTCTTGCTCTGATCCCAGGGGTAGCATAGTTTTATTTCATTCCTTGCCGTCTTCATGCAGCAGCGATCATTCTTGTTCTTCAGCTGCAAGTTGTTCCCAGCAGCAACGGCCAGATCAAGATCCAGAACTCCGCTTGTCTTGGAGGTCTAATAGCATAGACTTTTCTTCCTCAAGCAGTCAGTGGAATCCATCTGTCTCTGTTGTCTTCATGCAAGACCCTGTCTGCCTCTTCGACTTTGCGCAGGTGTGAGCCAGGCTGCTGTTCGGGCTCGCGTGTCAGTTCCTGGCCACTGTACATCATCTGTTGGGCTATTCTATTCTGTTTGGCTTTGATCTGCCTCACCTGTTGCTGTTATAGCATTTATCTCATGTTCCGCTGCATCCATCCAAGCAAGTGTCCATCGACTCCATTCATCCAAGTCATTTGTCAATGCCGCTGCCATTCACACTGCTTTGCCAAGGAATCCTGCCATGTTACTTCACCCTATTAGGAATTGCCGAGGTGGCATCCCTACCAAAATTCTAGTCAGACTTGGTAATAGTTAGGAAATCCCTTGTATGCCATGGGTAAAAACCTAATTCCCTGATGCCGCTGTCATACTGGTGGGCCCCACATGTCACATCGATGGCAAATGAGGGACTAGAAATTTACCGATGGCATATAAGGGAATCCCCCAACAGTTAGCCCCTGTTTGGCAAAGGTGCCCAACTTATGCTTGTTGATTTATCAGCTTCTTTGAAAAGCTGGTGAAAGGAAATTTTTATTCCTGCTTTCATGTTCATTCCTAGATGTTTGCACCGCTTATGCTTATTTCCATGAAGAAGGTGAGAAACAATCTGTGCCAAAGAGGGCGTTAGTTATGGACCTTAGGGGGAAAGGACAAATAGGAATTTGGAATGGCTGCAATGTTCATTCATATCATTAGGTAAAGATTGTGGCGCAAGGAGAGGATGGTGATTGATGATAGTGAAGGGTGGCTGTTCGGCATGGCCAGCACCAAGTATTTTTCTGTATGCCAGTGAGGGCTTCTTGATCAAATATTATTGAAAATGACATCTGATTTTCATTTTTTTTGAGACAAATGACACATCTGATACCATGTTGAGTCTTGATAACTTGCCAACCGCCTGTTCACAATGTTGTAATCCAGCCTATTAAACCTGCTCAGGCAGGAAGATCGTTCGCTAAAAATTCGAGTGTGCATGTTATTCTGTTGTGCTATAACCTCTTACATAACACTCGTGATAACACATATATTGGCTAGAGGGGACATGTTGGATTGCCAATTTCTGATAGACATGCACACTAATTCCCTGTTGCAAACCTCTAGCGATAGTAATTGGCTGCTAAAATTAGCTCTACAGGTTTGGAACACATCCAGCTAATCTTTCGCTGATCCAACCTAGCTTATAGAAACTAATAGTTGGCTAGCTTATTAGCTAAAGGTAGCACAGGGGGTGTTTGGGTTTACCTGAAACCTCAGGTTGAGTATTTCGGGTTTTCGAAATATCAGGTCTTCAGAATTCATTAGGGATTCGTTTGAAAAAACCACTACCCAGGGTACCCGAAAGTTTGGGTTCGTGTAAACCCGAATTACCCGATTAAAGGACAACCGAGAAAAAAACTCAAATGTACTTGTGGCTGGCGTCTTGTCGATGACACGCGGTGAGTTCAGGTAGCCATCGAGGACTGGAGTGGGGCACGACATTTTGACTTGAGGGCAAGGGAGACTTGGCTGATTGCTGGCTGCGTGGGGCACTGGGCAGCGAGGCGCTAGCAAGAGGAGAACAACCACTGGGAAGTGTGCGACCCAAGAGCTAGGCATGGCGCGGGCTGGTGTACCGTGGCCACCAGGCGGAGCTCCGGGCACGACCACAGAGCTAGCTATGCTGCGTGCGGCAAGGGATGTTGACAGGATCGGGATGCAAGGATGCCGCCGAGTTAAGGAGCGAGGACTGGTAGGGTTAGCGTTTTGTGCGGCTGAAAGTAAATGGGCTGCTAATTACCCGGGCCTTTCGGGTAACTGATGTAGAAAACCGATTAAGTCCGGGAATCGGATTTCTTCGGGCTTTTTGGGTTTGGGATTTGGGTGTCGGGTTTTCTGCCTTGTGCTAGCTAGAGGTTTGGAACAGCTTCAGCTAATAACCTATAGTTAGCCAGCTAATATTTGGCTATTTACTATTAGCTAGCTAACTTTCAGCTGTAGAGGCTTGGAACACCCCTTACCTTCTTTTGTGAAGAATACAAGACATGCCAAAATTGTGCCTTATGTTTTGGTTAAGAAACGACATTAAATGTGCAATATCTTTGTTATTTGCTTCATGTGGGGTAGTGTTGACTATATAAATGATAGTTGTAGTGTTCCTATCTTGACCCTTTTTTAACGCATGGATCTGCTTTAGTGTTTTTTTTAAAAAAAGAGATAGACACATTTTTCCAACTTAAGTGTTTTTTTTTTATTCTTATTTTTGGGGGGAACTAGAGGAGTTCTTTGGGCACCCATTGGATTCCAATTCCCACCCCTAGCAGACATGGTTACAAGTCGGAATTGAAATATGAGTCATTGGCTTGCCGGGAAAGTGTGATGGGGGGCATGAGAAGGATATGATGCAAAGGTTTAGAACAATGCAACCATGAAATTTAGAAGTGTAAAAGTTTAATTTCAGTAGACTTGAGTGTCCTTGTGGTGTGTCAGGAACCCTGTCTTGCTTTGCATTTCAATTTGACCCCCAAAAAGTACTGTATTTTTTTCTTTCATCATATTATTTCATTCGTCGCTAATGTTTTGACCATCCATGTTACCTTTCCATTTTTGGCGTGCAGGTGTACCTGCGTGAAGATGAAAATTGAATTGTGGCTGATAGATGCACTATTTGTTACCGTTTGCATCTAGTCTGGTAAACTACTTCATTAGCAAGTCTGATTTAATCACATTCTGAGTAGGACATGGAATCGTGAAGACCGGTTCCAAACACAGCCTGGGGAACTAATATTATCAATCCTTCTGGGCAAACAATGCTAGCGATTTATGGAAAACGTAGTTTCCACAAACATTTCTAAATGAAACCCGTTGTATCTTCTAATCTTGGAAGAGGTCATTTGATAGTCCCTTTTTGAACTGTGTTCGTGTCAATGCCTCGTATTGTGTCTGTTTATACGTAATGATTTTAGGACAACTGTCTCAGCTTAAGTGCCATATGCTAAGTATCGAAGATTATAGCGACAAATGTTCTTGCTGCAAGCCAAAGTAGCGGTCTGATGCTACTACGAGACATTTTGCACTTAATTTTTTTTAAAAGGAAACAATTTGCACTTTGCTTGTTTGATTTGCAACATTGTACACTGCTTGTCTCAGCTCTGCGATACCTGGAACGAGGTTACTCTTTACTGTAGCTCTTTCTTTCCCATCCAGATTCCACCAATTTCTCTCACCAGCTTTTGGCCCGTGTGGTCTCAGGTGAGGGACCCGTCTGTACAATGTAATTTTAGTTTTAGTTTCAGCTCTTTGCTCGTGTGGTCTTGGGTGAGGGATCTGTCTGTACAGTAGTAATTTTAGCTTTAGTTCTATAGGAATAAATCAGAATCTCGGTTGATTGCTGAAGTTGTCACTGTGACAAAGCGGTATAATGTTTTCAACTTATTCAAATTTGAAAATTTGCATCTATCTGTTTTTTTTCACTGGTTTACACTTTTTTTTTTGTGAAATCCGACAAACCGTTGGGGGTGCGGTTCGAGTGGCTCAGTTGGCTTTGTAAACCTTGAGCATGATGCTAGGGCGGCATGCAAAGGAAACTCAGCCGCTGAGTTAGCTTGGTTTCTTAAGAATATTACTAAATGTATGCGCTCTAAATACTCATCAAAAAGAGGAAAACGGTAGAAGAAACAACTTGCTTTGTTCATGCTCGAGCAGACGACTCTGCTTTTGCTCGTCACGGTAACTGGAGCAGGAGTCCTATGCTTCTAGGGACAGAGGCTCTGCTCATTGCATGGAGACAGAGTACTCTGCTTTGGGAACATAGGCTGCACTCTTCCTAAATTGTTTCTGGTTCTTGCTGATTTGACCCAAGACGCATTTGGGTAATAGTACATCTCCATTATTGAATATAGCTTTTTATGTAGGTTATTTTAATAGTCCCAGAATGATAAATATTTTTCTATGCTGAATGTTAGTCGGATTCTTTTGGAATAATACCTGAAATCTGGTAAAGTAATTTCCATTAAGCACCCTGTTCAGCAGTAAATTCTGCTCTGATCCTACCTAGAAATCCACCAAATCAGGAAAAACGAGCAGTACTGCAATATTTGTGGGTCTTTCTATACAACTCAGTTCTTCTCTGTTTTGTTTAAAATAGGAAGTTCATTTTATTACTACTGTCAAGTATCTTTGTTGTTCACTTAATCCTGTGAACTAAATTTTGATCTGCTTTACTCCGCCAAACTATTTATACTGGTTCAGTTCACTCTCTTGTCAATTTTTCTTTTTTTGTTCCTCAAGTTACACATTGTGTTTGAATATAGGTTGAAACATATCGTATGTTAGAAAAAATGTTTAAAGAACTTTTTGATACTTTTTGTATGTTGGAAGGAGTGGAATACAAATTTGACATTTGAGATAAAATAATTCATGAAAAATAATTATAAAGAAAATATCGAAGAATTTTTTGAGCATAGAGTACCATGCCATCTACCTTCCTACAAAACTTGAACTTCAAACATAATCCGTAAAAAAGAAACAAAAAAGAAAAGTTTTACTACGGGGTGAAATGAACAAGATAGTTCAAGGTGTAATCCGTACCAAAATTTAGTTTAGGGTGTTAAGTGAACAACACATATACTTGAGGGTTAGAATATTGCTTGCATTGCATGTGATTGTCGCCGAGCATCATACTGCTACATTTGGTTTAATAATCTCTTCACCCTTTTTTCGCCTATGAAACTTAATTTACATCCACTTGTGCAGTGTTCTTTCTGAAGTTCATTCCGCTGGTATCTATTTTTGAGCCATGGCGATCTTCCCCACAGACTGTGACAACGATCGGTTTCTTTAGGCTTTGTTTGTTTCCTCCTAAATTAAAATTTAGCCCTGTTACAAAAAATCTTGCTATTTAAGAGTATTAAATAAAGTCTATTATAATTTTTTGACAGATAGGTGCTAATTTACGAGATGCATCTAATGAGCCTCATTAATCTATGTTTTGCTACAGTGATGCTACCGTAACCATTGTCTAATCACAGCTTAATTACCCTCATTAGATTCGTCTCGCGAATCAGCCCAGGTATTCTGCAATTAGTTTTGTAATTAGATTTTATTTAATACTTTTAAATAGTAAAATTCTCAGTCTTAAAATTTAATCCTAAGAACAGACCCTTAGTCATATACGCTTTAGAACAAGTATGATGTATGGTGCCGCCTCTTTCGATTGCTACTATGCCCAGTCCTTGAAAAAACATACTTTCCCAACATAACCCTCTTGAAAAATGAGATATGATGTATGGTTCCAACTTCCAACTATGTGTTTGTTTATCATAGACAACAATTAAATAGCTCGATCACCTTGAAGTGCAAGCTTCAAGGATAAAGGTATGCTGCACGGAGCGCATGAGTTTTTGTTCTAATAACTAACAAAAACAATAGACCGGATATCTTAGCCTACCCAGCTCTTCACGTTAAATGTTTAGCATTCATATTGCTATAGAAAAATGGAATCAAACGTGTGGCATATGAGGCAAATAATTGTGTGTACTGTAGCCGTGTTGTGTGTCCACAGGCACGAGAGAATGACATGTGGACTAGACTTTCGTGGGCCTAGGCCTAGCTGAGCATGGACTTTCATATGCTGCACTAAGACGACAATCTGTCAACAGCGAGTGGGTCTATATATTCCACATGTCAAAAGAGTATCTGCTAGACTAATCCCAATGCAAAGGAGGGAGCATGAAACCCGTACACGGTCAGATGATACCTCGGAAGAAATTTGCAAGTTCGTACGATGCACATCTGATTTGGC